>SJYO01004576.1:33183613-33275210 GCA_006410555.1 Capra ibex
GTGACGTCTAACACTGACGTCGGTACTTTAATTTTCTGCGAATGAGGAACCTTCTTTTCAATACTGGTTGGATCTATCGTATAAGTTTTCGTCTCTGTAATGAAACGGTTGTTTCCAGGTAGATCAGTTCCGATACATAAAAGGTCACCACCTTTTGTCAGGTTGACAAACCTGAGTACAGGTCATACCTACACTCTCAACTTAACACTTCTTTCGACTCGGGGCTTCTTAACTACGAAAACTTGACACCATAACCTCTTCTGAGAACTCTCAGGGAACCTGACGTTCCTCTAGGTTGGTCAGGTAAGATTTCCTCTAGTCAGGACCCACAAGAAACCTTCCTTACTGCGATTTCGACTTTGAGGTCGTGAAACCGGTGGAGTACACTTCTCAACTGAGTAACCTTTTCTGACTACGACCCTCCCTAACCCCCGTCCTCCTCTTCCCCTGCTACCGTAGTGGCTGAGTTGACTGCAGTCAAACTTACTTGAGGCCCTCAACCACCACCTGTCCTTTCGGACCGTACGACGCTAAGTACCCCAGCGTTTCTCTGTCTGTGAAGTCTGTCAAGTCGTTGACTTGACATGACCAATTTTTTTTTATCATCTTTATGTTTAGTTACAAGTTAGAAAAGAATAGTACCCGAGTAAACTCTTGTCTTAATTTTAAAAACGAAAAATAAAAGAAACTTTTCATGAAACATACACTTCCACCTCAAATCTGAGCAATGATTGTTTTCTTCAGAGGGTAACAGACCTTCGTCAATGTACAAATTTATCTACCTTACTGTAAGTACCATCTATCAAACAAAGTGTAATGAAGAGTCATCTCTTATCATTCAAAATCAGTAGACATAAATGTCCCATTTTGTTTTCTCTTTCCTAGTTAGAGAAAGATTTTATGAAGTTACATCTTGACATGTTTAAATTTTTCTCTTATATACAAGAGAAAACTCTAGAGACTCCCTGAGTCTCTAAACTAAACTAAAGAGTATTATGAATTTAGTAGTCGTGAAATGAACTGTTAAACCTTAATCGTATTCAGATGCTTTACTGAAATTATAATCTTTTTTTTTAGTACCAAAAGGATAGTTTTACAAAGAGTACGGACTCGAAGGTAAAGTTAATTTCGACGGTAGTAAAAGGTCTACGGATAGTAAGTATGAATTCTAATTATATTTTTGAAGTGACGAGAGAAAGAGGTAAACTAGACAGAATGTATGACGGTGGTCTAATTAAAACGACTTTGTACAGAGAAAATAACACAACGAAAGGACGAGCTTACAAGAGATAGTAGACATCCTATTTTGAGTTTAATAAAACTTTCTGTAAGTATTAAAGGAGGGTGGATCAGAGTTGGATGGGAAACATTGAACAGAGGGTGATAAATAATCGTATTTAGAGAGTAGAAATATCATAAAGTACAAGGTGTACTTAAGACTAAAACACGGAAATAACATCGGGGTAAAAAATACCACATAATAAAGGGTAACGACAACATTGTTCAATGGTATTTTAATTACAAGCTCGTGTTACGTTTCACTAATGAAACGTCAAGACCTCTAATCTTCAACCGACCTAGAGTGACTCGATTTTATTTCACAACTCTTCCTAACGGAAGATCAGATCTATGAGATTTCCTTTCAGACAAAGTCACAGATTTGTGAGCAGGATAAAAAACAAGTCACATGGGAGGTAGAAGTTTTGGTTACCACCGACCAACTGAGAAAGAGGGTAGTGTAGTGAGACTACGAAGACGGAGGAAGAAGGAGTAAAACCCTGGGAACACCAATGTTACCCGGACCGGTCTATTAGGTTCTATTGGAGGGATAAAAATTCTAGTCGACTAATCTTTTAAATTAAAATAGACAATGTACTTAAGGGGAAACGGTACATTTCATTGTATAGGTGTCCAAGACCCCCAATCCCTCACTTGTAGACAAACCTCAGTTAAGACAGATAGTGTCTACCAGACCGGTGAAAAGTGAAGGAGACATTTGACGTCAATAAGTCATCGAAAAGTTACGGGTCAAGTAGAGATTTAAGACCACATGTGTGACACACTTCAAAAATCAAAAACCGGAGTGTCGAACATTCTAAAATCAAAGGACTGGTTCCTAACTTGGACACAGGTTCCGTCACTCTCATAACTCAGGAGTGGTGACTTTACGGTCCCCTCAGGGGTACGACACAGGTGAATTACTGACATAAAAAAACTAACCGAAAACAAAATATTTTAGAACTTTAAGCAAAAGAGTAGAGATATCTTTGTATCATTAGGACTCAAACTATATACCCCTAAGTCATACAGGACACTTATTTTTAAAAAGTATCCGTAGACCCTATTGTGCGATACTCGGACCGAGTAAGGATCTGAGTAAGGATCTTACTCGAAACACATACCAATTTCAACGACCTACACGCATACAGGTCAGGATTTACACAAATAGTATTTCTCTGTCACCTCTACACTCATTTCCAAAATATGTTTCTCCGAATAACATCGTGGTAGAGGTTTGTCTTTGTTAGATTTATCCTCTATTTCAAATCATCTAGCTATACTATTTTATCATACATTCGTAATTTTCCGTTTAACAATTTCTAATAGAATTATTATATCCTTTACAAATGTATAATGAGTTGTTTTTAATTACTATGTTTTCTTACTACAATTTTTTTCTTAATGTATATATTCATATTTAAAGTTTACTTTTTTTCAAATATAGTTATACGATTTTAGTATATTTCCCAATACGGGTTCACACCCTAACATTCACCGACAATTAAAGAAGAAATATAGAAAAAAACGAAGGGTTTAAAGAAGGTTAAATTTTTATAAAAATTGTAGACTATTTAATAAAATTAAATATTAAATGTATATTAATTTGATGTGTAATACATGAAAAAACAAATATTGGGTTTAACAATAGAGATCTTAATCAAATTAATTGTAAATGATCCGGGGTCTGTGATAAGACCCCCGGTTCCATTCTGTATCACGTATGGAAATTTCTTGAGTAGGAGGTATTCTATTTACCTGTTTTCATAATTTTATAATTAAAAGATCCCCACGTTTTTTTTATGGTGTCTGACCTATCAAATGAGTTCTTTTTTAAAAGTGTAGATCTCCGAGTTTAGGTTTTAATTCCACAAACCATCCCCACCAAAGACTCCAGACCGAGGAACCGAAGGAGTACCAACGCAAAGACGACACAGGAGTGTAACGGAAACCAGAAAGGAGATGGACACAGAGAACATACAGGTCTAGAGTTGAAGAATATTCCTGTGTTCAGTCTAGTCTAATCCCGGGAATGATTGTCGGAGTAAAATTGAATCTATGAAGAAGTTTCCGGAATAGAAGTTCACGTTAGTGTAAAACTCCATGATCCCGAATATATTTAAACCCCCGTCCTACTTTAAGTCGAGTATTGTTCAATTGTCGATTGGAGTTATAAATGAATACCACCGTTATAACTACGATACCCATGTGACGAGAAAGTCTCTTCCCTCTTTATTAAGAACCAGCAGTCAACTTCAAAGTATCTCTTCCACCATAAGATCTTCTTCAAACTTTCTACTTACTCTAAAACGGTTACAGAAAAACGATCTTTGTCCAAGATATTGACATTAACTAAGTATATCGTATTACTTACATTTTTTACATTAAGAATATTTTCTGATCTTTAGTATTAAGATGAAATACATTACACCTAAAATAAACAAAACCAGTCCTTACGTGACAGGAACCCATTTTACTCACTTTTTTAGGTAGATATAACTGTCACAACTACTACGGAAAGTGAAAAAAGACCTACTTCTGATTATAGACTCATTAATTCCATTTTGTTCTTCTATTTTTAAAGAACTCTCTTGGTCGAGGTTGGTCGATTACTGATGTACTTGAATACTTAAATACATCGGTTCTCATTCTATCTACAACTCCAAGTGTTTTGAGTATTTCCTCCCTACACCACCTCAATTTCTTGAATATAAAGACTTTTGGAAGTCTTTAAGACTACCGTAGGTCCAAATCCTGTTTTCAGGTTTCATAACGATCTGGAGTGTAATCCGTCATCGTGTTTGACTCCTGGTTTGGAGGGGTACTACTAATGGGATCGTGATCTTTTATAAATAATAGACGTACAGAGAACTTGATATTTACGTCAAGTCATAAAACTAAACAAATTTATAACAAATAAGTACATATTTACTAAAGAATTGACACGTTCGGAGGGTTTCCACTTTACTCAGTCGAGAAACGTAGTCCACCGGTTTCATAATCTCAAAGTCGAAGTTATAGTCAGGAAGTTTATTGTGAGTCCTGACTAGAAGAAATCCTACCTGCCCAACCTAGAGGGACGTCAGGTTCCCTGAGAGTTCTCAGAAGAGGTTATGGTGTCAAGTTTTCGTAGCTAAGAAGTCACGAGTCGAAACAAATATTAGGTTGAGAGTGCAGGTATGTACTGGTGACCTTTTTGGTATCAGAACTGATCTATTTGGAAACAACCGTTTCATTACAGAGACGAAAACTTATACGACAGATCCAACCAATGTTGAAAGGCAGGTTCCTCATTCGCAGAAAGTTAAAGTACCGACGTCAGTGGTAGACGTCACTAAAACCTCGGGGGTTTTTATTTCAGACTGTGACAAAGGTGACAAAGAGGTGGATAAACGGTACTTCACTACCCCGGCCTACGGTACTAGAAGCAAAAGACTTACAACTCGAAATTCGGTTGGAAAAGTGTAAGGAGGAAGTGAAAGTAGTTCTCCGAGAAATCAAGGAGAAGTGAAAGACGGTAATCCCACCACAGTAGACGTATAGACTCCAATAACTATAAAGAGGGTCGTTAGAACTAAGGTCGAACACGAAGGAGGTAGGGTCGTAAAGAGTACTACATGAGACGTATCTTCAATTTGTTCGTCCCACTGTTATATGTCGGAACTGCATGAGGAAAAGGATAAACCTTGGTCAGACAACAAGGTACAGGTCAAGATTGACAACGAAGGACTGGACGTATGTCCAAAGAGTTCTCCGTCAAGTCCACCAGACCATAAGGGTACAGAAAGTCTTAAAAGGTCAAAGAACACTAGGTGTGTCAGTTTCCGAAACCATATCAGTTATTTCATCTTTATCTACAAAAAGACTTTGAGAGAACGGAAAAACTACTAGGTCGCCTACAACCGTTAAACTAGAGACCAAGGAGACGGAAAAGATTCCGGTCGACCTTGTAGACCCTCAAGTGCCAAGTGCATAACAACTTCGGACCGAACCTCTGAAAACTCGTAATGAAATGATGGCACACTCTACTCACGTTAACACGTTATCAAACTCGTAAGAAACCGTAAAGGAAAGAAACCCTGACCTTACTTTTGGCTCGAAAAGGTCAGGACACCGGTGACGTCGTGAAGGTGTCGTAGTAGAAGGAGGTTACTTGACGGACACGAGTGATAGAGAGATATCGAGAGGACGGTAAGAGTTTTGTTTGTTTGTTTTTTTTTCATAAAGTCAATTCGAAAATTAAAAGTAGTAGAGTGACTTTGTTGAGAACAGTTGTAAATTGAGGTACAACGAATACACTTCTCATTTAAAATAAAGAGTAGACTGAACCAGATAATCGTTGACTACTCGAGGAAGCACCACCGACCTAAAGAAGTGAACCGAAGATCTTACGACAGAAACGACCAAAGAGAGGATAAAGAACCGACAGGGAAAGGACAGGGAAAAGATACGATAATCAAAATCGAGAGATTGTAGAATTCCACTTAAAATGAAGATAAAAGAAGTATATCAGGAAAGAAATCATTTGAGTACTCAAAGTGTCAAAATGTATGATGGTTGTCTGACCTTTGAGAGTTTAAATTTGTCAGTTGAATGTAGATAAAGAACTCGAGGTCTAACAATAAAAGTAGAATTATTTGGGTCACTAAGGAAGTTTTATGTTTAGTGAATTACGGTAAAGAGACAAGTCTAAAACAAGTACCAAAGAGGGCAGTAAGGTTTATTTTCGGTTTCTGGAGAGTTACCGAAAATTCCGGAATGGACTCGACTAGAAGGGTAACGGAGAGGAGGAACAAAGGTAGACGAGACGAGTGAGTTGAGGTCGGTACGACCAAGAAGGAGTGTAAGAAATTTGAACCGGTTTCGTAAAATCGGAATCCCGTAAACTTAAATCTTGAGGAGGTCTATAGAGACTAAGTGAGAGGTCTATAAATTCCAGAAATCAGTTTGCAACGGAAGACTCATTCAGGAGGAACCACTTGGAGAACTAGTATACGGGGAGTGATGAAATAGTGTACGGGGTAAAGGACAACTTAAAAAGAAATGTAGTGAATAGTGATAGATTGTATATACAAATTAGTACATAAATAACAGATAGAGGGAAGTGATCTTTTATTCCAAATACTTCCCCACAGATTCTAACTCTTTTGGTGATCTGGTAAGTCCATACTGGATTTAGTTTAGGGAATACTAATATGTCACCTTCAGTCTTTATCCAAATTCCCGGATCTAGACTATCTATCTCACGGACTACTTGATACCTACCTCCAAGTACTGTAACATGTCCTCTGTCCCTAGTTCTAGTAGGGGTACCTTTTCTTTACGTTTTTTCCTTTTACCGACAGACCCCTCCGGAATGTTTATCGACACTTTTCTTCTCTTCACTTTTCGTTTCCTCTTTTCCTTTCTATATTCGTAGACTTACGTCTCAAGGTTTCTTATCGTTCTTCTCTATTCTTTCGGAAGAAGTCACTAGTTACGTTTCTTTATCTCCTTTTCTTGTCTTACCCTTTCTGATCTCTAGAGAAGTTCTTTTAATCTCTATGGTTCCCTTGTAAAGTACGTTTCTACCCGAGCTATTTCCTATCTTTACCAGACCTGGACCTTCTTTGTCTTCTACAATTCTTCTCCACCGTTCTTATGTGTCTTCTTGACATGTTTTTTCTAGAAGTGCTGAACCTATTAGTACTACCACACTAGTGATTAGATCTCGGTCTGTAGGACCTTACACTTCAGTTCACCCGGAATCTTTCGTAGTGATACTTGTTTCGATTACCTCCATTACCTTAAGGCCATCTCGATAAAGTTTAGGACTTTCTACTACGACACTTTCACGACGTAAGTTATACGGTCGTTTAAACCTTTTGAGTCGTCACGGGTGCCCTGACCTTTTAGAGTCAAAAGTAAGCTTAGGGTTTCTTTCCGTTACGGTTTCTTACGAGTTTGATGAGTCATTACGATTTTTAAGAGGTTCGGTCCGAAGTCGTTATGCACTTGGCACTTAAAGGACTACAAGTTCGACCAAAATCTTTTCCGTCTCCTTGGTCTCTAGTTTAACGGTTGTAGGCGACCTAGTAGCTTTTTCGTTCTCTCAAGGTTTTTTTGTAGATAAAGACGAAAGAATTGATACAGTTTCGGAAACTGACACACCTAGTGTTATTTGACACCTTGTAAGACTCTCTCTACCCTTATTGTCTGGTGGACTGGACGGAGAACTCTTTAGACATACGTCCAGTCAGTCGTTGTCAATCTTGACCTATACCTTGTCGTCTGACAAAGGTTCATTCTTTTCCTCATGCACTTCTGACATATAACAGGGGGGACGAATAAATTGAAGATACGTCTCATGTAGTACTCTTTGTGACCTGACCTTCTTTGTGTTCGACCTTAGTTCTAACGGTCCTCTTTATAGTTTTAGAGTCTATACGTCTACTGTGGTGGGAATACCGTCTTTCACTTCTCCTTGATTTTTCGGAGAACTACTTTCACTTTCACCTCTCACTTTTTCAACCGAATTTCGAGTTGAAAGTCTTTTGCTTCTAGTACCGTAGGCCAGGGTAGTGAAGTACCCTTTATCTACCCCTTTGTCACCTTTGTCACAGTCTGAAATAAAAAACCCGAGGTTTTAGTGACGTCTACCACTGACGTCGGTACTTAATTTTCTACGAATGAGGAACCTTCTTTTCAATACTGGTTGGATCTATCGTATAAGTTTTCGTCTCTGTAATGAGACGGCTGATTCCAGACAGATCAGTTCCGATACCAAAAAGGACACCAGTACATACCTACACTCCCAACCTGACACTTCTTCCGACTCGTGACTTCTTAACTACGAAAACTTGACACCACAACCTCTTCTGAGAACTCTCAGGGAACCTAACGTTCCTCTAGGTTGGTCAAGTTAGACTTCCTCTAGTCGGGACCCTAAAGAAACCTTCCTTACTACGATTTCGACTTTGAGGTCATGAAACCGGTGGAGTACCCTTCTCAACTGAGTAACCTTTTCTGAGACTACGACCCTCCCTAACCCCCGTCATCCTCTTCCCCTGCTGGCTCCTACACTACCGACCTACCGTAGTGCCTGAGCTACCTACACTTCGACTCACTTGAGGCCCTCAACCACTACCTGTCCCTCCGGACCGCACAACGCTAAGTACCCCAGCGTTTCTCAGCCTGAGCTGATTCACTGACTTGACTTGACTATTCTAACTCTAACTATATGTGTGTGACGAGATATATTTTATCTATTATTTCTGTATAACATTTCGTGTTCTTTGACATGAGTCCTAAGACATTACTCAATATACTCTTTTTTTTAGATTTTCTGTCCACTTCTATCTATGTATAAAAATATATATAGGTATAGATAGATACATATATAAACATTTATAAGTGAAACGATATGTGGACTTTTATCGTGTTCTGACATTTGGTTGATATGAAGTTATTTTTTATTTTGTTTTTTCTATATCACAGGTTCCCGTCCTTCAAAACAGATAAAACAACAAACGCCGACATAGGGGTCGTGTCTCGTGAACCGTTTATGATGTACGAGTTATATAACTACAAGGAGTTTCGCACCACGGGTCTCCTGATCGGAGTCTAATTGGACCTTTGAAAAATTTTTGTACAATCTTTACGGTGCAGAAGTCAGGATGGTATAGGGCTTACTTAGACTTTCAGACTAGGTCGATAAACACAAAAGTATTCAGGAGATCTAGTAAGAACAAAGACGATTACAAACTCTTAATGATACTACTTATAAATAACTTACTCTCTTCTTTGCTCCTTTTGAAGAAAAGGACAATGGGAAAAATTGTAGTGAATTTTGAAACCCCAATTTTACGGTATATTTATTTACTCATTTTAGTGAAACATCTTAAACAAAAAGATTACACTCAGTATTATATTTTTTCGAGATCAAAAAGTAAATCTTTTACTTTTTGTGTATGTAATAGGATTCGGTACTTGGGTTTAGATAACTTTTCATCATCTGAATCAGTATTGATTTAGATATTTTAATTAAATACCAAAATTAAGTCTAAATCAACTTTGAAGACAATTTTTAATCAAGACTCTTGAAATAGATTACTAAATTGTTTCAACAATAGTTATTTGAATGAAGGGAACCAGAAAGGAATGAGAATCCGAAAGTTGAAATTAAAAGAATCCAATTTATCAAGATATAGAGATACTGACGATGTAGGCTAACGTAGTGTACATTCGTAGATAAGGTATAATCTTCGCACCCTGTGTGAGAGACGGGAATTACTCTCCTTCGTCTCTTGTATAAAGTCGAACACTTTAGAGTGTATGAGACACTAGTACTTCGTTCGACTGTTGAAGAGGGAACGACAGACATGAACTTCAATGATACTAGAAAGAATCTGTTACTCACAGAGACAGTCGGGTCCTGTTAGGGTTAAATATGAACTATAGGACTGAATTAATAATTTTCGTAGGAAATAACGGTTTTCACAGGAACAAACTACTATTTAATGTACAAGTGGGATGAGTAAAATATATATTAATATATAATACACATATATAACGAAAATCAGTGACTAAAATGTATTACATATTTGTTATAACCTTTGGTCTCAAGATTAATAGAGTATAAGTGATCTTTGTAACCAAAACCTTTCGGTAAGTTTCACAAACCTATAATCAGAAAACCCCCGAAAACACCCCGTAATCTGGAAAATTATGATGTCACTGTTTCCTTTTTAAAATTACATTGTAAACATTTTCATAATATATCGTAATATACAAAATGATTCTTAAAGGTGAATAATTGTACTATGAAATGAACGTAAATTAAAGTAATTTTGTTGAAATTTAAGGTTATGATTTACGGTCAAAGTTAAAGGTATGTACAGTATAAAAACTTATGTAAATAGTCCTACTATAATACTATAATGATGTTATCTGTCTTTTCACTTTTTACGTTAATATCTGAAAAATGGATTAAAAAAAGAAATGATTCAGTCCTTTAGAAAGGTAAATAAACTGTAACACTTCTATATTGAAGGGTAGAGTACACAAATTTCTCTCGGTTTTCTACATACGTCTAAATAACAATCCGTTCTAGTCTTAAAGACCCAGTCCAAGATATGTGTGGTTAAGAAGTTTCCTTAAAAACCGAACGTACAAAAATCGTTTTGATTTCACATAACTCCACATCCAACTTTTGATTATTCTACTTACGTAAATAGTGTGATTTATTTATATGGTTATCCGAATTCACGAAACAGAAAAGGAAATTCTTAAGTCTAAAATGTAACTTTAATACGATGTATTGATACTTGGTATAAACGGTTACAAACTGATGAGGACACGTTATTAAAAATTCCAACAGACCGAAAATTTGTAAATTTAACGGGAACATATGATTAAATGACTCTCGAATTTTAAACACCCACTTAACACCATAAGCGATCGGAAGTGATCGTAGTTAATAAAATTACCTTTTATGTATAATAGACTCTCCCTACAAGATAAACATTTCGTTATATATAATCTATAAAGTTATTAATAAAGTTAAAACACTGGTCAACGCATCAAGTAGGTCTTAGTGAGAAACATTGTATCTACAAATAAATGAACTAAGGAAGAGTATCGAAGAAGTCGAGATTTAACGGACATATTAGTCGGACAAAGACCGTCAGACAAGTAATCGCAACACGACCGTAGGTGAGGTCGAGGGTATAGGCCTTGACGTACCTCAAGAGGTACATATTGTTTTTACCGACCGTATTTGCGTAACTGGAACCGTACTGTGAGGTACATCCGCCAAACATATGTATTAGTACCGGTGTCTGACGAACCGAACAAGTTCCAGTACATTACTCACACCCAAATCAATGGTGAATCTCAGAAAGTCAAAGATCAGACCCCAACTGGAATTTTATCCGTAGGACTTGTGAAAAAAAAGAAAGTTATTTACGACATTTTCATCAGAGTCAAAATATCTCGTGTAATAAACCTCTCCTCCACCCCACATATCAACATAATCAGAAAGAGAAATTATACAACGAAATGTTGTACCCTATGTGTTTAAAGGTTCTCGACAAAATAAGACCCGACCTTCCATACAGTCCAAATTGCAGTGCCGTAGAAGTGATTCCGGTTAAAATATGATAGCGAACCACCTCTTGTATCACTCTGTTTTATTTATGAAATATCTTACTATATGTTTTAGGTATATGTCAAAAGTTTTATACTTGGAAGTTTTTTAATTCAGCCCTCAGACCAAAGTCCGATTTGTCTATGAAATCTTCGTCCTCAAAGAAGATAAGACCCAAGATTAATACCCATAAAACCACTTTTTTTTAACTCTGACCGTTTAGAGTTACAGTCTCTAAAAAGGTAGAAAAAATCGTTCGATCTATAAAAACTTACGATGTAAACAAGATAGTATTTTTTTTATTCGTCGGGATTGATTTTTAACAAGGTACAGACGTAACCTTGGTCAGAGTTTTTTTATCCGTATAAGTCATTAAATGTTTTTAACCGTGAAATAAAGATCGACATGACACACCGACAAGTCAAGTCGTACATTTTTCGTTTTTTGTTCGTTTGTTTTTAGAGAACCGTGTATAAGGTAAAAACTTCAAGGTAGTTTGAAACTTTATAGAAATACCGTAAAGAATGGATACCATTCACGAAAAGAATACCTCCCTGACACAGTACGACGACGACGACGATTCCGCGAAGTCAGCACAGGCTGAGACACATTGGGGTATCTACCGTCGGGTGGTCCGAGGGGGCTGGGACCTTAAGAGGTCCGTATATATACACGTTTTCCTAAAACTTGTCAATTACGAGTCATTCGAAAACTCTTACCGATATAACACTTTATCTTAGAACTCAGAACCAATAATACGATGTATAAATTTATAAATTTACGGGGACTAACTTAATGACACCTTATCTAAGTCACAAGTCTCTCATTTTTATATAAAGTGACAGTGAAAAGTTACACGTCTCCCATGAAAAAGGGGGACTCAGATACTTGGGTGATCTATGTCTAAAAACTTCGTAATTTATGTGGTAAAGAGATCATATATAAATTATTCTACTTGAATTTTGTGAGTAAAGACAAACACCGTACATTGTTGACGTTGTATTATAAGGAAAGGGATCAGATGAGGGGAAGGGGTTTAAGTCATTTCGTAATCCATTTTAATCATCGTGACTTTAACTCCTATAGATTTTTGTCGTTGGACATTGGAACCCTTAAAACTCACCATATTTATGATACCGACTTTTGTGAAAATTGGCGTCTTAAAAACGGAAAATATGAATCTGCGAACGTTCCAACAACTCAACAAGAGGAACACCGTGTATAATTTTACGAACACAAACCCTTGATGTGTCAAGTGTAGGGTACTGAAAAAAGGGGGTTTCGTTAGGCATAAACATTGGTCGAACATCACAGACCAAGTTAAGAGTCGGTTTGTTCGTTTGTGTGAAAGATTCCTCACTTTCTTTAAGATATGCACAAACAAATGTTTAACAGACTGTTACTCAGTCTTCGGACGTTAGACAAAAATTTGAAATAGTCTAGCTACATCGTTAGACCTTATTAAAGGACAGAGAGATAGAAATATTAGATTCTTTTCATGGAGATTACGAAGGTGAGAAACACACTACCGGACATAAAGTGTCTCTTTTATTACGGAAGAGATAAAGTAATTTAACATGACTGAATAGTGTTTTTGGACCAAAAATCAATGTAGTAGTGAGTTTTACAACAGACACGGACCCCTTTTCACCGATGAGATTAATCGTCATTTAGTTTCAAGAAAGAGAGACTTCTTTGTCCTGACACTTTATTTGACACTACCCACTCGACATAGTCGTAGTAGTCATTAACCCTCCTAACCGACTGTTCAGATAATACTGACGGAGTTTCCTTTGGTGTGGGTGAATTCCTCTCCAACCCCTGACTGTAAAAGACACCAAAATGACAACTAGAGACAAAGGAGTATCTTTCAAGTGGTATTAACTGTTAGTCTGTGTGATGTGTCCTACGAAATTAGATTTATAAAGTTCCATGAAAGAAAAAACATTAGATTACTTCATCCTAAAAATTTTAACTTAGTTGTCTTTGTATTATAATACCAATGTTCGTTGTTGGTTTTTGTAATTTTATTTACCCTTTTCTGACGAGGTCACTTCATTTACTCTTCGATTCTGTGTAATGAAATAATTTGTGTGTGTATGTAAGTCGTTTTTTACATGTCATTAATCATACTCAATGGTCAGAACAGATCGATATCACCGGTTTAAGTACTCAAATCTGTCAAAAGATGACTTAAAACCAGTACATCTATCGGGGGTTTAATATTGTGTAGAAATTTTTACGATAAAACGTGTCGAGTAAATCTACTTGAAATCAATTAATATTTATATTTCCCAATTTAATATTTATTTTCATTATTACGAAGTTCTTGTCATAGTTATATCTTTAATTGTTAGACATTATGTGTTCACTAAAAGTTCTTTAATCTCTCGTATCAAAAAACAGAGTAACTCGATTCACTGGTGTGACTCTTACTTAAACATCTATAAGACCCTTATTTAGACAAGATGACGAAAGGAAAGTGGAGAAATAGTTTGAGATTCGTCAAGGATGATACTGGATTTTGGTGAGAGTAGTCACCGAAAGTGTGGATCCATGTACATTGACCTTCATAATTTTTATTAAAACTACTCCCGGGATTTTGTTGACTGAGTGATAACGTTCTCGCCCCTCCTAGTCATAAAAAGAAAGGTCAAAAGTCAAGTCAAGTCAGCAAGTCAACATAGACTGAGAAACGCTGGGGTACTCCACGTCGTGCGGTCCGGAGGGACAGGTAGTGGTTCAGGGCCTCGGATGGGTTTGAGTACAGGTAACTCTGTCACTACGGTAAGTTGGTAGAGTAGGAGACAGTAGTGGAAGAGGAGGACAGGAGTTAGAAAGGGTCGTAACTCGGAAAAGTTTACTCAGTCGAGAAACGTAGTCCACCGGTTTTATGACTTCAAAGTCGAGGTTGTAGTCAAGAAGGTTACTTGTGGGTCCTAACTAGAGGAAATCCTACCTGACCAACCTAGAGGAACGTCAGGTTCCCTGAGAGTTCTAAGAAGAGGTTGTGGTGTCAAGTTTTCGTAGTCAAGAAGTCACGAGTCGAAAGAAAGAAATGTCAGGTTGACAGTGTAGGTATATACTGATAACCTTTTTGGTATCGGAACTGATCTGTCTGGAAACAACCGTTTCATTACAGAGACGAAAATTTATGTGACAGTTCCAACCAGTATTCAAAGGAAGGTTCCTCATTCACAGAAAATTAAAGTACCGACGTTAGTGGTTGACGTCACTAAAACCTCGGGGGGTTTTATTTCAGAGAGTGACACGAAACTTCTCAACTGAATAACCTTTTCTGAGACCACGACCCTCCCTAACCCCCGTCCTCCTCTTCCCCTGCGGTCTCCTACTCTACCGACCTACCGTAGTAACTGAGCTGTCTGCACTCAGACTCACTTGAGGCCCTCAACCACTACCTGTCCCTCCGGTCCGCACGACACTAAGTACCCCAGCGTCCTCAGTCTATGCTGACTCGCTGACTTTACTGACTTGACTGACTTGACTGACTGTCCTGGTCTACGGTACTAGAATCAAAAAACTTAAAACTCGAAATTCGGTTGTAAAAGTGAGAGGAGAACGAGAAATCAAGAAGAAGTGAGAGACTGTATTCCCATCACAGCAGACGTATAGTCTCCAATAACTATAAAGAGAGTCGTTAGAACTAAGGTTGAACACGAAGAAGGTCGGGTCGCAAAGAGTACTACATGAGACGACAACGACGACAACGATTTAGTGAAGTCAGCACAGGTTGAGACACACTGGGGTATCTGCCGTCGGGTGGTCCGAGGGGGTAGGGACCCTAGGAGGTCCGTTCTTATGACCTCACCCAACGGTAAAGGAAGAGGTTACGTACTTTCACTTTTTACTTCCACTACTGTAAGTCAGCACAGGCTGAGAAGTGCTGGGGTACCTGACGTCGGATGGTTCGAAGAGGTAGGTACCCTAGAAGGTCCGTTCTCATGACTTCACCCCACGGTAACGGAAGAGGCCTATATGAGACGTATAGTCAATTTATTCGTCCCACTGTTAATATCGGAACTACATGAGGAAAAGGATAAACCTTGGTCAGACAACAAGGTACGGGTCAAGATTGACAACGAAGGACTGGACGTATGTCTGAAGAGTTCTCCGTCCAGTCCACCAGACCATAAGGGTAGAGAAAATCTTAAAAGGTATCAAATAACACTAGGCGTTTCAGTTTCCGAAACCGTATCAGTTATTTCGTCTTTCTCTACAAAAAGACCTTGAGAGAACGAAAAAGGTACTAGGTCACCTACAACCGTTAAACCAGAGACCAAGGAGACGGAAAAGATTTTGATCGAACTTGTAGACCTTCAAGTGTCAAGTGCATAAGGACTTCGGACCGAACCTATTAAAAGTCGTAATTAAATGATCGCACACTCTACTCACGTTAACACACCATCAAACTCGCAAGAAACTGTAACGGAAAGAAACCCTAACCTTCCTTTTGACTGGAAAAGGTCAGGACACCAGTGACGACTCAAAAGGTTTAAACACCGTATAACACGTTTAAACACCGTGAAAGTGTCGTAGTAGAAGGTCCTAAACTTTATCGAGTTGACCTTAAGGTAGTGGAGATGATCGAAACAAGTATCACTACGAAGGATTCCGGGTGAACTGAAGTGTAAGGTCCTACAGACCGAGATCCACTCACTAGTGTGGTAACACTAATAGACCCAGCACTTCTAGAAAAAACATGTCAAGAAGACACATAAGAACGGTGGAGAATTATAGGAGACGAAGACAGTTCAGATATGGTAAAGACAGGAAATAACTCGGGTAGAAACATACTTGATAAGGGAACCATAGAGACTAAAAGAACTTCTCTAGAGATCAGAAAGGGTAAGAGAACAAAAGAGGATTAAAAACGTAACTAGCGACTCCTTCCGAAAGAATAGAGGAGAACGATAAGAAACCTTGAGACGGAAGTCTACGAATATAGAAAGGAAAAGAGGAAACAAAAAACGAACGTAAGAAAAGTGTCGATAAACATTCCGGAGAGGTCTGTCGGTAAAGCGAACAAATGTAAAGATAAAGGACCCCTACCAGAACTAGGGACAGAGGACATGTTACAGTGCTTGGAGTAAGGTATCAAGAAGTCCGTGAGATAGATAGTCTAGATCAAGGAATTTAGATAAAGAGTGAAGGTAACATATCAGTATTCCCTAAACTAAATCCAGTATACTTACCAAATAACCAAAAGGGATGAAAGAAGTTAAATTCAGACTTAAACAGTTATTCCTCAAGTACTAGACTCGGTGTCAGTCGAGGGTCAGAACAAAAAGACTGACATATCTCGAAGAGGTAGAAACCGACGTTTCTAGTATTAGTTAAACTAAAACCACAATCGGTAGACCACTACAGGTACACATCTCAGAACAAAACACACTAACCTTCTCCCACAAACGATACTGGTCACACAAAAGAACCGTTTTGAGATAATCGGAAACGGGACGAAGTAAGACGTGAGGCTCCGGTTTAAACGGACAATGAGGTCCACAAAGGACTGAAGGTCACATAACTCTATATTAATTGTAGTTGTATGACAGTGATGTGTTATAAGGTTATACACACACACACGAGTCATCGAGTCAACACAGGTTGAGAAACCCTGGGGTACTTGACATCGGACGGTCCGAGGAGGTAGGTACCTCAAAAGGTCCGTCCTTGTGACCTCACCCAACGGTAAAGGATGAGATCCCCTAGAAAGGTTAGGTCCCTAGTTTGAACGTAGAGGACACGGAGGACGTAACCGTCCGTCTAAAAAATGGTGATACGGTGGACCCTGCGGTATTATATAGTAATGTGTTACTATATTGTAACACATTTAAATTCCATATGGTGTACTACAGAACTATATACATAGATATAGATATCTATCTATCTTTATGTCTACACACACACATATGTATGTATATATATATATATATATATTTACGAATGACGTTATTTCAATAAATTGTATAGATAAACGACAAGTCCATGATTCAGCACAGACTGAGAAACAATGGGGTACTTGACGGTCGTACGGTCCGAAGAGACAGGAAGTGGTAGAGAGTCTCGAACGAGTTTGAGTACAGGTAACCCAGTGACTATCGTAGGTTGGTAGAGCAGGTGTCAACAGGGTAAGAGGAGAACGGAAGTAAGGAAGGGTCGTAGTCTCAGAACAGATTACTCAACCGAGAAGGGTAGTCCACCGGTTCATAATCTTGAAGTCGAAGTCATAGTCAGGAAGACTACTTATAAGTCCTAACTGAAGGAAATCTTGACTGACTAAACTAGTCTACTTATTACCACACTAGTATGAGATACTATGATGGGTGTCAAAAAAAAAAAAAAGGGTGTCAAAACTTCACACAAAAACGGAACAAAATAGAATGGTCAAACGACCAAAGGATCTGTGGTACTTAAAAGCAAAACAAAAAGATAAAACATCAAAAAGAGATTCGTATACGTTGAAAGTACAGATGTTTTTGGAATAAATAAAAACTGACCTATTAAAGTTGAGTCACCTTAAACAATCGGGTGGGGAGTAATATAACGAAGACTGAAACTTATTACCTCCTTTATCGAAACCCATTCATCGGTCGGTCAGACTGATCAGGTAACCCGTGTCCGAGGGACTAGTACCCCTAGTGATTGCGAATTACGGAGAGATTAATATCTGTACAGAGTAAGGACCGATGAATTGTCGGAGTGGTGTCCCTCACTGAGGTGAAGGACGGACCTTCGGATGGAAGTAATCGCATTTGACATGTAGTATTGAAAGATCAAAATGTTATTGGGTTCCCGGGGAAGGAGGGTCTTTACACGGTCACACTGTCAGTGATAAACTTGTACCTCCGTCTATTGTTCTCAAATACTGAAGATTGAAACTTTAATTTTTCCATTTTGAGTTATACTATACCAAAATTTTTTCTTCGACAGACACGGTTATTACCCTTATACGTCCTTAAAACAAAATGAGGAAAGTAAGAAATCTTAGGAACGAAAGATTCACTTCATTTCCCGATATCGTTATGAGAATCACTAATTCAAACTTATTCCTACCTCTGAAACTCTTTGTTTGTTCGATCATTTCGTTAAATTATGACTCAGTTCTAATTTATGTAGATTTTCATTTTCACAATAGTGAATTGAACCGAATCTTAAACCTCAGGAATAAATATGGAACGACTGAAAGTAGTAGTAGTAATGGTGTAAACGATGGAAAATATTTTTTTGAGAAAGTATACGTTCCGGGATATGATTCGTGAAATCTATAATAAAACGGTAGATAAGGGGATTTGTGATGTCCCATCCAACAGAGGTAAATATGTCCTTTTTTGGATTCCGAAATCTTTCAAATCATTCAACGTTTCCAGTGTGTACGATACCGGTCCCATTCTAAACTTATACAACGAAATGAACTAAAACTTGAGAAAGTCACACGAGACGGAAGGAGTAAGAAACAACGGACCACTACTACATTACAGAGCTGTAAGTTCTTCCGTTACTAAGACGGAGACATGAAAGTATCTGTCAGAATTTAAGGATAACGTTATTATTATATTGAAATAACTGTTATTATTGTTATTAGTTAAAATAACTTTTGAATATCCGATACGTGTATCATGAAAGTAAGTTAGAACTTTCTCGGGAACATATATATATAAAATAAAGATCTACTTCTATAACTACGAATCTCTAAAATGTGTCTACCGTGTAACAGTGTATATTTATCACCTCAGATGAAAGTAATTTAATATGATGGGGAGTATCATCGCGAATTAGTGTAAGTAATATAAATCTACATATAATTTAATAGCAAGACTAGTATGTTATGTTAAGAATTCTCTTCCTAGTGTCGAGTCGTATCAAAGGGATGACTAATCCTGACGTGGACCATGTATTATTCCTAAGTCATTTACAAATAAACAACTCACTACTTGTCGAAATCAATGTAAATCGAACAAGCCAATTTGTCTCGAGGGTATTACCTCTTTTGGTACTCTTACAGACCTCCTATTATACTGTTTTGATCACGAGATATGTCAAAAGATCAATGTGATTCTGTAATAAATCCTAATTTAGAAAGTCAAGACCAGGTAACAACTGGTATTTTAAAACGCCTTGTAATACATTACGACTTTTATCTCTATCGTTTGGTTTTTATTTAGTATTAAAATGTTGTCTCGTTGTTTTTTTCTACTTTCCGGTAATAGATAAGTTTTGTCCCGTTGGGATTACAGATCTTGATACTTTTCTTCCGGTTATAAAAGACATATAAAGGTGTGAAGTGAAGGTTCACCAAGCATCAAAGGATAGATGATACGATATTTATTCATGATTTTCTTACTTTTTAGTGTCGGCAACGGACTGTCGTAGATAAGACTGACTTCAATTAAAACCGAGTGAGTCTTATTATTGGATAAAACATTTAAAGTTTCGACTTGCCCTTAAATCTTTGGGGAATCCTTTTTAGGTAAATTGACTAATACGTTTATTTCACATCCCGTAATATAAACGTGTCTATTAATCTGGATCTTAATCTCTAGTCAAAACCACCAGATGAGAAGAAGTAGAACGGGTGTCGTTTCGTTTTAATAGTAAAAAAAGTATCTTAAGTATTAAAGTGACATAAAATATACATAAAAAAATCCTATGAAAGTTTTTAGGTGTTTTACTTGTAGTACGGTCAAGTCCGGTGGTAGTAGGGACCCGACCTACTGACGTCCTCGAGGACTGTACAAGTGAACGAAGATTAGAATAGTCTCACAGAAAAGTTTATATTAAATCGAATACAATCAGGAGACGGAGTCTTGAAACATTCTCGAAGAGAAACTGGAGTCCCATTTTCCGCTCTTCAGAAAGTTTCCGACATAAATGTTTGGTTGTCTGACATCGGGTGGTCTGAGGAGACAGGTACCCTAAAGGGTCCGTTCTTATGATTTCACCCAACGGTTAAGGATGAGGTTCCCTAGTAAGAATTGGGTGCTTAGTTTGAAAACAGAGAACTCAGAAGACTTGACCGTCCGTCTGAGAAATGGTGACATGGTGGACCCTTCGGTCCAAAAGTTTCCGATCTCTCCGGATTTTGTAGAATGGTGGATACGGAAGGACTATGTCTTCCTTTACCGTTGGGTGAGGTCATAAGAACGGACCTCTTAGGGTCGATGTCTCCTCGGACCACCCGACGGTAGATACTCAAACGTGTCTCAACCTGTGCTGACTTCACTGAATCGTCGTCGTCGTCGTCGTCGTAAAGAAGTACTGGAGCAGAAAAGGAGAAGGAGACTGGACAAAGTCAAGTAGAGAAGACGGGGACAAGATAGACGAACAGATCTACGAAAGTAGCCCATATTTATGAACCGAGAATGAGTCGGGGGACTAACCGTATGAGTAAGGGGTATTTGACGAACGATTAACATATATGAAAAAAGTTCAAAAACGACTGAAATGGTGGAGTTCCTTTAGATAGTACTGGTGAAAATAAAATTATGACATTAGACAAGAGGATAAAGATAGGGGACTAGCGTTTGCATTAAGAAAA
Organism: Capra ibex; assembly: GCA_006410555.1. Classification (NCBI taxonomy): domain Eukaryota; kingdom Metazoa; phylum Chordata; class Mammalia; order Artiodactyla; family Bovidae; genus Capra; species Capra ibex. Next base: position 33,204,574 of record SJYO01004576.1, read on the forward strand.
CGAGACAAAAGTTTAAAAGGTGTAGTGATAGTCGTAAATAGAATGATAAAGTAATCAATTAAGTATTCAATTAATTACTTACATTATGAGTGTAATTGACCTTATTTTCGGAGAGTTACCGTCTCTAAAGGGTAAAAACAGAAGGCGTAACGACGTAAGACGTGTAGAACCCATGATAAATTGTGTGTCATCACTTCTTTAATGATCCGTCAGTCACATCTAATGACTCTGTAGTCAGAACGAACATGATTTGTAGGACGAGGTAATCGGATTTCAATATGGGAAACAGGATTTACGGGCCTTCCCCAGGTACTTTCACTTTCAGTGAGTCGGCACAGGTTGAGAAACACTAGGGTACCTGATATGTCAGTTACTTTAAGAGGTCCGGTCTTATGACCTCACCCATCGGAAAGGGAAGAACTCCTCTAGAAGGGTTGGGTCCCTAGTTTGGGTCCAAAGGACGTAACGTTCGTCTAAGAAATGGTCGACTCGGTGTTCCCTTCGGGTTCCTTTCGTCTAAGAAACGGTCGACTTGACACTCCCTTTGTGGTTTACCGAGAAACCAGACTATTTAATAGTCGTGAGTGTAGGTACCTTACCGTCGTTTATTAAAGATATGCGGATTCTTTTATTCTCCACAGTTCTTACGCGTCTTCTTGACATGATGTTTCTAAAAGTGGTGGGTGTTTTAGTGCTACCACACTAGTTAGTGTATCTCGGTCTGTAAGACCTTACGTTTGAGTTCACCCGGAATCCGTCGTAGTGATAATTTTTTTCGATGACCTCCACTACTTTAATGTCAACTCGATAAAGTTTAGGAGTTTCTACTACGACACTTTCACGACGTGAGTTATGCGGTGTCGTTTAAACTTTTTGAGTCGTCGCCGGTGTCCTGACCTTTTCCAGTCAAAAGTAAAATTAGGGATTCTTTCCGTTACGGTTTCTTACGAGTTTGATGGCGTGTTAACGTGAGTAGAGTTTGTGATCGTTTTACGAGTTTTAAGAGGTTCGGTTCGAAGTTGTAATACACTTGGCACTTGAGGGTCTACAACTCCGACCAAAATCTTTTCCATCTCCTTGGTCTATAGTTGGACGGTTGTAGGTGACCTAGTAGCTTTTTCGTTATCTCAAGGTCTTTTTTTAGATGAAGACAGAATAACTGATACGGTTTTGGAAACTAACACACCCAGTGTTGTTTGACACCTTTTAAGACTTTCTCTACCCTTATGGTCTGGTGGACTGGACGGAAAACTCTTTAGACATATGTTCAGTCCTTCGTTGTCAATCTTGACCTGTACCTTGTCTGACCAAGGTTAGTCCTTTTCTCATGTAGTTCGGACATATAACAGTGGGACGAATAAAATGAATATACGTCCCATGTAATACTCTTTCCGACCCGACTACTTCGGGTTCGACCTTAATTTTAACGGTGCTCTTTAGAGTTATTGGAGTCTATACGTCTACTGTGGTGGGAATACCGTCTTTGACTACTCCTTGATTTTTCGGAGAACTACTTTCACTTTCACCTCTCACTTTTTCAACCGAATTTCGAGTTGTAAGTCATTTGATTCTAGTACCGTTGACCAGGGTAGTGAAGTACCGTCTATCTATCTCTTTGTCACCTTTACTACTGTCTGAAATAAAAGTACAGAGGTTTTAGTGACGTCTACCACTAACGTCGGTACTTTACTTTTCTGTGAACGAGAAGTCTCCTTTTCAAAACTGGTTGGATCTCTCTTTGTTACAGTCTGAATAAAACCCCCCGAAGTTTTAGTGACGTCTACCACTGACGTCGGTACTTTAATTTTCTGTGAATGAGGAACCTTCCTTTCAATACTGGTTGGATCTATCGTAGAAGTTTTCGTCTCTGTAATGAGACGGTTGTTTCCAGGTAGATCAGTTCCGATACCAAAGAGGTCACCAGTACATACCTTCACTCTCAACTTGACACTTCTTTCGACTTATGACTTCTTAACTACGAAAACTTGACACCACAACCTCTTCTGAGAATTCTCAGGGAACCTGACGTTCCTCTAGGTTGGTCAGGTAAGACTTCCTCTAGTCGGGACCCTAAAGAAACCTCCCTTACTACGATTTCGACTTTGAGGTCATGAAACCGGTGTAGTACGCTTCTCAACTGAGTAACCTTTTCTGAGACTACGACCCTCCCTAACCCCCGTCCTCCTCTCCCCTGCCCTCTCCTACTCTACCGACCTACCGTAGTGGCTGAGCTACCTGTACTCAAACTCACTTGAGGCCCTCAACCACTACCTGTACCTCCGGGCCGCACGACACCAAGTACCCCAGTGTTTCCCAGTCTGTCCTAACTCGTTGACTTGGTGACTTGGTGACGGACTCCTTTTTTGTCCACCATTAGTGAAGGTTCCTCACCACCGACGCACCCGTGTCCTCCCGACTTTCCTCGATGAGGTACAAGTTCTAGTCCTCCCCGTCGACACTCCTCAATGGGGAACAGGTTCCATTCCTCGTCGCCGACTTGAAACGACCTCGTCGACATTTCTCTATGGGGTTCAAGTTACATTCTTTTTGGTTTCATTCTATCATCCACAACACTCTCCGTAGTCTCCCGTCTGTGTGTTTGGTATTAGTGTCTGATCAGTTAGATTAGTGTGCCTGGTGTCGGAACAGATTGAGTTACTTTGATTCGGTACGGTACACCCCGGTGGGTTCTACCCACCCAGTTCAACCTCTCCAGACTGTCTTACACCAGGTGACCTCTTCCCTTACTGTTTGTTGGAGAAGTCATAAGAACGGAACTCTTGGGGTACTTGTCATACTTTTCCGTTTTACTATCCTGTGACTTTCTTCTTCGGGGGGGGGGGGGGTCAGTTATCCACGGGTTTAACGATGACCTCTAGTCACCTCTTTATTGAGGTCTTTCTTACTTCCCTACCTCGGTTTCGTTTTTGTTATGGGTCAACACCTACACTGACCACTATCTTCGTTCCAGACTACGACATTTCTCGTTATAACGTATCCTTGGACCTTACAGTCCAGGTACTTAGTTCCGTTTAACCTTCACCAGTTTGTTCTCTACCGTTCTCACTTGCAGCTGTAAGATCCTTAGTCGCTTGATTTTACCTGACCTTACCCACTTAAATTGAGTCTACTGGTAATATAGATGATGACACCCGTCCTTAGGGAGTCTTCTTTACCTCATCGGTAGTACCAGTTGTTTTCTCAGGCTTTACGTCATGAACCTACGTTAGAGTTTTTACTGTCTTACTAGAGACAAGCAAAGGTCCGGTTTGGTAAGTTATAGTGCCATTAGGTTCAGATACGGGGTTGATCATTACGACTTCTTCGACTTCAACTTACCGAAATACTTCTGGATGTTCTGGAAAATCTTGATTGTGGGTCTTTTCTACAGGAAAAGTAATATCCCCTGACCTTACATTTTCATCCTTCAGTTCTTTGTGGACCCCATTGTCCGTTTAAACCGGAACCTCATACCTTACTTCGTCCCGTTTCTGATTATCTCAAAACGGTTCTCTTCCGTGACCAGTATCGTTTGTGGGAGAAGGTTGTTGTGTTCTCTTCTGAGATGTGTACCTGGAGTGGTCTACCGGTTGTGACTTTAGTCTAACTAATATAAACGTCAGTTTCTCCCTCTTCGAGATATATCAGTTGTTTTTGTTCTGGTCCTCGACTGACACCGAGTCTAGTACTTGAGGAATAACGGTTTAAGTCTGAATTTAACTTCTTTCGTCCCTTTTGGTGATCTGGTAAGTCCTTACTACATTTATTTTAGGGAATACTAATATGTCACCTTCACTCTTTATCAAAATTCCTTGATCTAGACTATCTATCTCACGGACTACTTGATACCTACCTCCAAGGACCGTAACATATCCTCTGTTCCTAGTTCTGGTAGGGGTTCCTTTTGTTTACGTTTTTTCGTTTTACCGACAGACCTCTCCGGAATGTTTATCGACACTTTTCTTCTCTTCGTTTTTCGTTTCATTTTTTCCTTTCTATATTCGTAGACTTACGTCTCAAAGTTTGTTCTTCTCTATTCTTTCGGAAGGAGTCGTTAGTTACGTTTCTTTATCTCCTTTTTATATCTTACCCTTTCTGATCTCTAGAGAAGCTCTTTTAATCTCTATGGTTCCCTTGTAAAGTACGTTTCTACCTGAGACTTTCCTGTCTTTACCATACCTGGATTGTCTTCGTCTTCTATACTTATGTGTCTTTTTGACATGTTTTTTCTAGAAGTGCTGGGTCTATTAGTGCTACCACACTAGTGAGTGGATCTCGGTCTGTAGGACCTTACACTTCAGTTCACCCGGAATCTTTCGTAGTGATACTTGTTTCGATCGCCTCCACTACCTTAAGGTCAACTCGAGAAAGTTTAGGACTTTCTACTACGACACTTTTACGAAGTGAGTTATACGGTCGTTTAAACCTTTTGAGTCGTCACCGGTGTCCTGACCTTTTCCAGCCAAAAGTAAGGTTAGGGTTTCTTTCCGTTACTGTTTCTTACGAGTTTGATGGTGTGTCAACGTGAGTAGAGTGTGCGATCATTTCATTAGGAGTTTTAAGAGGTTAAACTCCGTACTTTAATTTTCTCAGTCACTACGGTAGGTCGGTAGAGTAGGAGACAGTAGGGGAAGACGAGGATGAGGGTTGGGGAGGGTCGTAGTGACAGAAAAGGTTGCTCAGTTGAGAAGTGTACTCCACCGGTTTCATAACCTCAAAGTCGAAGTCGTAGTCAGGAAGGTCACTTGTGGGTCGTGACTAGAGGAAATCCTACCTGACCAACCTATAGGAACATCAGGTTTCCTGAGAGTTCTCAGAAGAGGTTGTGGTATCAAATTTTTGTAGTTAAGAAGCCGCGAGTGGAAAGAAGTGTCAGGTTGAGAGTGTAGGTATGTCCTGGTGACCTTTTTGGAATCGGAACTGATCTGCCTGGAATCAGCCGTTTCATTACAGAGACGAAAACTTATACGATAGATCCAACCACTATTGAAAGTAAGGTTCCTCATTCGCAGAAAATTAAAGTACCGACGTCAGTGGTAGACGACACTTAAACCTCGGGATTTTTTATTTTAGACTGTGACAAAGGGGTAGGTAAAAGGTATATCACTACCCTGGTCTACGATACTAGAAGCAAAAGACTTACAACTCGAAATTCGGTTGAAAAAGTGAGAAGTGAAAGTGAAAGTAGTTCTCCGAAAAATCAAGGCGAAGTGGAAGACGGTATTCCCACAACAGTAGACGTATAGACTTCAATAACAATAAAGAGGACCGTTAGCACTAAGGTCGAACATAAAGAAGGTCGGGTCACAAAGATAACTACATGAGACGTATATTAAATTTATTCGTACCACTGTTATGCGTCGGAACTGCATGAGGAAAAGGACAAACCCTGGGTAGACAACAAGGTACAGGTCAAGATTGACAACGAAGGACTGGACGTATCTCCAAAGAATTCTCCGTCTAGTCCACCAGAACATAAGGGTAGAGAAAGTCTTAAAAGGTGTCAAAGAACACTAGGTGTGTCAGTTTCCGAAACCGTATCAGTTATTTCGTCTTTATCTACAAAAAGACATTGAGAGAACGAAAAGGGTACTAGGTCGCCTACAACCGTTAAACTAGAGAGCAAGGAGACGGAAAAGAATTTGGTCGAACTTGTAGACCTTTAAGTACCAAGTGTATAACGACTTCGGACCGAACCTCTTAAAACTCGTAATGAAATGATCACACACTCTACTCGCGATAACACACCATCAAACTCGTAAGAAACCGTAACGGAAAGAAACCCTAACCCTACTTTTGACTGGAAAAGGTCAGGACACCGGTGACGACTCAAAAGGTCATAACGACCGTATAACTCACGTCGTAAAAGTGTCGTAGTAGAAGGTCCTAAACTTTATCGAGTTGACCTTAAGGTAATGAAGGTGATTGAAACAAGTATCACTACGAAAGATTCCGGGTGAACTGAAGTGTAAGGTCCTACAGACCGAGATTCACACACTAGTAAGTAACACTAATAGACCCAGTACTTTTACAAAGAACATGTCAAAAAGAACGGTGGAGAAGAATTATAGAAGACGAAGACAATCCAGGTATGGTAAAGAAAGGAAATACTCGGGTAGAAACGTTGTTTACAAAGAAACCATAGAGACTAAAAGAACTTTGCTAGAGATCACAAAGGGTAAGACATCAAAAGGAGACAAAGAAACGTAACTAGCGAGTCCTTCCGAAAGAACAGAGAAGAACAATAAGGAACCTTGAGACGTAAGTCTACGAATATAGAAAAAAAAAAGAAGGAAAGAAAAACGAAGAAAAGAAAAGTGTCGATAAACATTCCGGAGGAGTCTGTCGGTAAAACGAAAAAACGTAAGTAAAAGGTACTCCTACCAGAACTAGAGACAGAGGACATGTTACGGTCCTTGGAGGTGGGTATCAAGTAGTCCGAGAGACACATAGTCTAGATCAGGGAATTGAGATAAAGAGTGAAGGTGACATAATAGTACTCCCTAAAATAAATACAGTATGGACTTACCAGATCACCAAAGGGGGTGAAAGAAGTTAAATACAGACCGGTATCTATGTATCATTGTTTAACTGATTAATTATATTACTATAATTGTGTATGAAAGTAGTATATCCTTATTTACATGTTTAAAATTTTAATTTACTATAAAAACCTGAAGGAGTTATTCTTTTTTATCTTTGTCTTTATATGTATAAGTGATTCGAAAATTCTAAACAAAAAGGGTTCGTGACTCTCTAAAAAGGTAATAAGAAATCAATGACTATAGATTAACAAGTAACACCAACTTATTGTGAGACATACTGAAATTTAAAATTCACTATTCCATATAAAATACTGGGTTAAAAGTCGGATAGAAACATATAACAAGTATCTATGAACTTTTCATATCAGTCGGAATTAAAAGACGTTCAAGGTATAGATAGATAAGTTGGTTGAAGTCCATATTCTATAAAAAATTTAAAAGACCTTTAAAGGTTTTTCGTTTGGAACTTAAACGAAGAGTAGTAGTTCATAAATGTATCGTAAATAAAACATAAACGTCGATAAAGACGAAATAACTGATACGGTTTCGGAAACTGACACACCTAGTGTTATTTGACACCTTTTAAGACTTTCTCTACCCTTATGGTCTGGTGGATTGGACGGAGAACTCTTTAGACATACGTCCAGTCCTTCGTTGTCAATCTTGACCTGTACCTTGTTGTGTGACCAAGGTTTATCCTTTTCCTCATGCAGTTGCGACATATAATAGTGGGACGAATAAATTGAATATGCGTCTCATGTAGTACTCTTTTCGACCCGACCTTCTTCGTGTTCGACCTTAGTTCTAACGACCCTCTTTATAGTTATTGGAGTCTATACGTCCACTGTGGTGGGAATACCGTCTTTCACTTCTCCTTGAGTTTTCGGAGAGAGACTTTCACTTTCTCTTTCCGCTTTTTCAACCGAATTTCGAGTTGTAAGTCTTTTGTTTCTAGTACCGTAGGCCAGGGTAGTGAAGTACCCTTTATCTACCCCTTTGTCATCNTTTATGACGTGGCAAAATATGTTCCACGAACCCGTAAGAACCTGAAACCGTACATACGCACCAGGACTTTAGTTGTAGGGAGCCTATGACTTCCTGACTGACATACACATAAAACGACAAGATCTCACCTCACAAGACATTCACAACCATTCGAGGACAATCAACTACCACAACCACTCAAGAAACAATAGGAACGACTAAAGAAAGATCAGGAAGTTAGTTAACAAACTCTTTTTACAATTGAACGCTTAAACAGATAACGAGGAAAGACAAGACAAAGAAAAAGTGCATATCATGTCACGACTATATACTATATTTACCTGAATCCTAACGATACATAATCACTACTTGTCTGAGAAATAGTGAAACATTAAAAGGAGAGATAAAGACCATATAAAAATCAGACTATGGATGAAATGAACTATAATTAGATAAGTGAGACGAAAAATTTTTAATTATAAACTTATATAAAAAGACAATAGAAAGTAGAATAGATATAGTAATGTAAACCACACTTAAAAAATATCTGTTATATCAATCCAGTACTAAAAGTAATATGACATGTTGGAGACATAAAACGATATGAATGTGGTAAATGTAAATAATATTCATAACTAAACACTACAAGATTTTGACGGTAAATAAAAACGAACAAAAAACAAGATAAAAAATAAAGAAACAAAACAAAAGTACGGAAGAACACCGACTTAATTTTACTTCAGCAATTCATAAGGTAAAAATAAATACAAAATTCATAGAATTTGTAATGTAACATATAAATATAGAATCATACCAGATAATCATAGTTATAAAATAGTTAAATTCATTTTAACTATATTTTGAATGGAAAGAAATGGGAAGGTATAAATATTAACAAAATCATAAAGGAAATATACGTAACTCTTGGTATAGTTTTCGTGATATTAAAAACGAAGCTAGTAGTTTATAGTAAATTTTTAAGTTCTCTTCTTTTACGAAAGTGAAAAAGACAAAAAGAAGGATGGACTACCGGATTCTAAAAAATTTTGCAAATAAACAAGATCTCTTATAGACAATCAATAAGAAAATCCCACCAGGATGATGACTGTTTAAAGGAATAGAAACAACAACAACAACAAGCCAACGATTCAGCACAAACTGAGACGTTGGGGTGCCAAGACTTCGTACGGTCCGAGGAGTCAGGAAGTGACAGAGGATCTCAAACGAGTTTGAGTACAGACGACTCAACCACTACGGTATATAGGTAGAGTAGGAGACGGTGAAGAAAGAAAAAAACGGAAGTCAGAAAAGGTCGTAATTCCAGAAAAGGTTACTCACTAGAGAAGTGTAGTCTACCTGTTTAATAATCTTCGAAGTCGCAGTCAGGAAGGTTACTTATAAGTCCTAACTAAAGGAAATCATAACTGACTAAACTAGAAGAACGTCAGGTCCCCTGAGAGTCCTCAGAAGAAATTAACCTCCAATTAATGGAATGTTATAACATAACCAAAACGGTATGTAGTTGTACTTAGACGGTGTCCACATGTGCACGTGGTGTTAAATTTTCTTAGTTAAGAAACTGTGAGTCAGAAGAAATACCTTTTCGAGAGTTTAGGTACGTACTGTTAACCTTTTCGATATCCCTGGAAACAGTCGTTTCACTATAGAGACGAAAAATTATGTGATAGATCCAAACAGTATCGAAACGAATGTCCCTCGTTTGTATAAAATTAAAGTACTGACGTCTGTGGTAGACGTCACTAAAACCTCGGGTTCTTTTATTTTATATAGTGATAAAAGTGAAAAGGGGGGTGGATAAAAGGTACTTCATTACCCTGGTCTACGGTACTAGAATCAAAAAAATTATTACTCAAAGTTCGGTCGAAAAAGTGAGACGAGAAAGTGGGAGTAGTTCTCCGAGAAATCAAGGAGAAGTGATAGACGGTAATCTCACTATAGTAGAGGCACAGACTCTAGCGACTACAAAGAGGGACGTTAGAGGTAAGGTCAAACAATAAGTAGGTCGAGTCGTAAAGAGTACTACATTAGACTTATACTCAATTTATTCGTCCTACTGTTATACGTTGGACAGTATGGAGAAAAGGACAAACTTTGGTCAGTCAACAAAATATAGACCAAGATTGACAACGAAGAACTAGACGTATGTCCAAAGAGTCCTCTGCTCATTCCACCAGACCATAAGGGTAGAGAAATTCTTAAAAGGTATCAAACAACACTATGTGTGACAAAATAGAAACGAAGTACACTTTTTCAGAACTAAAGAGGAAATAGGAATTCCCTATAAAAGTGACCTATATCTAAAGTGACAATTTTCAACCTAAAAAATCGTGAATTTTTTACGACACGGTGAAGGAAGACCATAGGAAGACCACTCTTCAGATAAAAAAAAAAAAAAAATGTCAAATACATTGAAAAGAGAAAGGGACGAAAGTCCTAAAAATATAGTGGAAAACACAACTCTTCAAACTGATATTATTGGAATCACATCTAAAGAAACTAAATCACAAATTCTAAGTAAGTCTAAAAACTTAAACAACAAATGGAGAAAACACTTTAAATTCTTGAACAGTTGGTAATAAAGAGGTTTATAGAAAAGACGAAAATAGTAAACAAAAAGAGTAAGGAACTAAAACAACTGTAATTACAATCTATAAAACAACATCAGGGTGTCAAGGGATTCCGAGAAGAGAAAGAACCAGATAAAACAGAAATATTATTTCTAACCCACTAAAAACAACAAAATAGAAATTCAAGAGACTAAGTAGACTTGAGAAGTGAGACGAAAATTCCAGTAAAAAACTCTCGAAAAATTTTTTAGAATCAATAAAATAAAAAGGTAAAAACTTTAAAAGTAAACTGAAAATATAGAAGACAAAAAAAGACTCTGAACCATTTTCAGAAATAAAGAACCATTTTAAATAAAGTTCTTACAAATATAACGAACNAAAAAAAAAAAAAAAATGTCAAATACATTGAAAAGAGAAAGGGACGAAAGTCCTAAAAATATAGTGGAAAACACAACTCTTCAAACTGATATTATTGGAATCACATCTAAAGAAACTAAATCACAAATTCTAAGTAAGTCTAAAAACTTAAACAACAAATGGAGAAAACACTTTAAATTCTTGAACAGTTGGTAATAAAGAGGTTTATAGAAAAGACGAAAATAGTAAATAAAAAGAGTAAGGAACTAAAACAACTGTAATTACAATCTATAAAACAACATCAGGGTGTCAAGGGATTCCGAGAAGAGAAAGAACCAGATAAAACAGAAATATTATTTCTAACCCACTAAAAACAACAAAATAGAAATTCAAGAGACTAAGTAGACTTGAGAAGTGAGACGAAAATTCCAGTAAAAAACTCTCGAAAAATTTTTTAGAATCAATAAAATAAAAAGGTAAAAACTTTAAAAGTAAACTGAAAATATAGAAGACAAAAAAAGACTCTGAACCATTTTCAGAAATAAAGAACCATTTTAAATAAAGTTCTTACAAATATAACGAACAATTTTGTAAAAATAATACCGACGAAATTTAGGAAGTATCTATTAAAAATTGTAGTCATAATAAAACTACATAGATAACTAACAGAAAAGAGTAAGTACAATCTTAAAAAACCACACTTTACACTAAAAAGATGACTTTGGACCCGTAGACTTTACAATATAATACTCTGAGTACCAGAATAAAATTACAAAACAAAATCGTCCGTAGAAGACTGTAGTAACACTATTCCTTCCTTCTTTCCTTCTTTCTTTCTTCAGCGAGTTAGCAAAAGCTGAGAAACTCTGGGGTACTTGACATCGGGTAGTCCGAGGAGGTAGGTAACTTAAAAGATCCGTCCTCATGACCTCACCCAACGGTAAAGGAAGAGGTCCCCTAGAAGGACCGGGGTCCTGTCTTGGATCCAGAGGAGAGCGTAACGCCCGTCTGTGAAATGGCAGACTCGGTGGTCCGCATCTGTAGTAGAGAATAACGGATCACGGATGACCCCACCTTCAGTGTCAAGAGTTGTCAAAGATAAATATGGAAGGTCCCGTAAAGGAACAATAATGACCTACCGTCTCCTTGAAGACCGAAGGGTCATTCGGAGATGACTATAGAGACTCCTTTCAGTTCCGACGGGGTAATATCGGAGGGTACCCAGTAGGTGACTGTAGTACCCTATTTCTTCGAGAACAATGACAATCTTTATTCCTTTTAAGACTGAGAGGTAATCTGGAGGAGACTATAGTGGGACCGTCCTCTCTCTCCTCTGTGAAACAATGATGTTTTCTTCTCGTCTTCAGGTCCGAGGGGTTCACGGGAGGTCCTGTGGTACCTACACACTCGAACAAGACGACGTCTCCCTACTTTTACGACCGACAACTAACCTAAAAGAGACTATACTAAGGTGGGTCCTGTAACCTCGTAAAGTGACGTCAGATCTTTCCCTCTGGAGATTTGAGGATGAACCAGACCCTAAAACCTATATCGGGAACAAAAAAGACACTACAAATCGATTTTATCTTGTCAGTAAACACATTTTCAAAAGACGGAACAATCCGACGGAGATAGGACCCGGACACTGAACACTCCCTCGAGAAAAAGATATCAGTGAACTTAAAGGTCCCACAGGACAAAAAGTCGTGAGACAGATCTTACATACTTTGTTTTTGTTTTGGATCCTTTAAATGACGATACAAAAAGACGTCCAACGACTTAAAGGATTGACCAGCTGGAAAAGGAGAGGTGGAAAGTTTCTCAGAAAAATACAAACAAAACAGATATTACAGGTCCTCAAAACCGACACGGATAGTCTCCTTTATCTCTTTTTATTAAGATACGGTAAAAAGAACTGTATCTTCAGGAAACTTTAAGTGACAAAACACCAAGTAAGAATTAAAAGTCTTTTACTATGATATTGTAAGTATATAATCTAATATTATTTCGTAATAATATTCGAGATATTATATAAATATCTTGACTGAAAACTCTTAAAGACAAATTCAACGAGTGTATACTGTCGTCATATAAAATTTTCTCTATGTTTTATTGATCTCTCCTTTAATGATGATTGTCAAAAAAAAGTCTACAATGTTTATGAAAAGACCCTATATAGACATATAGTCCCTTATTCTTGTAATTTACTTTAATTAAGAGTCCCTTAGTTCTTTTAGGGTCTTATTTACGGTTATAAATTTATTACTTATTTCTAGTTGAACATGTAAATTACTTATAATGACTACGTTCATCTATTACTACTACCATATATGATTAGTTTTTAAACGGAAATCTAATTAATGAAAATCTCTTATGACTTACTTTTCATTTATTATTCTGTTCGAAACCGAAAAACTGATTAAAATTTTGTGAAATTTTCAAAGAGAAAATACCATGACATTATTACCTCCAAATACAAAAATCTCACTATATTTAAAATAATATTGTCACCTATTTCTATGATTTTTATTATGACACATTGTAGTGATCATCTAGTCTAACAACAACTGCTACAGTAAACAAGAAATTCCGAGGAAGATCCTCGAAAAGTTGAAGAAAGTTGAAGTACAACCATTAAGTTCTAATGAAAAAGATCGTATATTTTCACTCATTGTAAACTACATGTCATGACTATTACCAACTAAAAATAAAAGGTAAAGTTTACAACCGAAGATTTATAAAGTTTATGACTTTTTATAGATTCTGAACTTTTTGACAGTTGATTAAGTGGTTAAATATAAATAAAATTGTGTCGTCGTTATTCTTGTCTAAGATTTAATCACTAAAATTAAAACTCACACCCACTGAGTCTACCATTTCTTAGGTGAACGTTACACCTTCTGAACCCAAACTACTAGGGACCCAACCCTTCTAGGGGACCTCTTCCCGTACCGTTGGGTAAGGTCATAAGACCGGACCTCTTAAGGCACCTGACTTATAAAAACCCAAAGGGACCATCGAGTCGACCATTTCTTAGACGGACGTTACGTCCTCTGAGGCCAAACTAACAACCAACCCTTCTAGGGGGCCTCTTCCTTATTCGATGGGTGAGGTCATAAGAACCCGAAGGGACCACCGAGTCTGTCATTTCTTAGACGGACGTTACACTCTTTGGACCCAAGTTAGGGACCCAACCCTTCTAGGGACCTTTTCCCGTACGTTGGGTGAGGTCATAGAACGGACCTCTTAAGGTACCTGTCTCCTCGGACTCCCCGATGTCAGATACCCCAGTGTTTCTCAGTCTGTTCTGACTCGTTTATTCGTGGTCTTTAATTACACGGATCGTGTAACCCGTTACTAATTCCTCGGAACCTTGGTTCACAAATCTCTTAAAGACTCAAGTACGAGACCTCAGTCTGACCTGACAGAAGTTCAAGTTGAGACAACGAATGATTAAACACTTGAACCTTTCAGTGAATCTGGGGGGGTTGGAATGAAAGATAATCGTTTATTTCTATTGTTATACTTTAACCATTTTGACCTTAAAGATAGAGGTCTATAGAGGGTTTCTTTTTGACCTCTCACTCACGATCTCGTAAACTCACGGATCGAGGTCCACTAGAACCTTTAGTATCTGGTGACTACTTTCATTCAGGGTTCTTAGTAAATAAAATATCGAGATTCCCGTACTTTGTAAAAACGAAAACGTCAAACAGGACAGAAGTACTACACTAGACTTATGGTGCACCGAGGTCTAGTGGTAGACAAGGTCGAGTAGACAGACTTCGGATTTTAGTGGTCGACATGGTAAAGAAACTTAAATATAGAACTCCTTGAGAATTGTTTCTTGAAATAAAAAAATTAACCGTACTTCATGAAAATAACGGTACTATTTTGGACTCTTAACGTATATAACTTCTTACTATCTTTACTTCTGTTAAAGACTTTTTGAATGACGTATCCTCTTTTTTTTCCTTTCCTTCTTTTTTTGTGTGTGTATGTCTCCTTTCAAGGGACCCAATCCCTAGACTTTTATTTTGTCTCCCACTGTTTATATATTAATAGTCTTAGTTAAAACTCTTACGATTCCGATCACACACCGGATATTAATAAATCCTTTAAAATGGATTTACAAAACAAAGTATATAAACAACGATTCAGCGAAGTCAGCACAGGTTGAGACATGCTGGGGTATCTACCGTCGGGTGGTCCGAGGGGACAGGGACCCTCAGAGGTCCGTTCTTGTAACCTCACCCAACGGTAAAAGAAGAGGTTACGTACTTTCACTTTTCATTTTCACTTCAGCGAGTCAGCACGGACTGAGAAACGCTGGGGTACCTGACGTAGGGTGGTCCGAGGAGACGGGTACCCTAAAAGGTCCGTTCTCATGACCTCACCCCATGGTAACGGAAGAGGCACAAAGTATATATATGTATAGTATATATGTATATGTATATATATTCTCTCTCTCTCTAAACCCAAAGGTCACATCGGTCATCAAGACTCTTATAATTTCATAAAGTCCCAGTAATGATGCTTCAAATTGAGGTCTAACATTTGAGGTAGTAAATCTTGAAATTTTTAAGTTGTAAAAGTTTACATAAAGAATAAAATTCTATATATCATGATACAGACCTTGGTCCACCTTCTCTTTGTTACTAATCTCCCTTTCCTCTCACCGTAACACAAAATCAATGACTGATAGGAGTTGATATCGGTTAAAATAAGGAAACACAGAAAACAAATAAAAGTATCTGTGACTTCTAATTTTCCACGTGATCCTGGTAGATAATTAAAAGATTCCGTTCTAATAGTTACACGGTTGAATAAATGACATTCCAAACAACAACAACAAATCAGTAATTCAGTGTAAGTCGAAAATCACTGAGGTCCCTGACATCGTACGGGCCGAGGGGACAGGAAGTGATAAAGGACCTCAAACGAGTCTGAGTAGAGGTAACTCAGGTACTACGGTAGGTGGGTAGAGTAGACAGCGGAGGAAGACGAGGACGGGAACCAGAAAGGGTCATAGTCCCAGAAAAAGTGTCTCAACCGAGAAGTTTGGTCCACCGGTCTTATAACCTCGAAGTCGAAGGTGTAGTCAGGAAGGTTACTTATAAGTCCCAACTAAAGGAAATCCTGACTGACCAAACTAGAGGAACAACAGGTTCCCTGAGAGCTCAGAAGAGGTTATGGTGTCAAACTTTCATAGTTAAGAAGTCGCGAGTTGTAAGAAATACTAAGTTGAGAGTATAGACATGGACTGATGACCTTCTTGGTATGGAATCTGAATGTCTAAAAAGAGTCGTTACGACAGATCCAAACGGTGTTGAAAGGAAGGTTCCTCGTTCACAGAAAGCTAAAGTACCGACGTCAGTGGTATACGTCACTAAAACCTCGGGTTATTTTATTTTAGACAGTGATAAATGTGAAAAGGGGGGTGTATAAACAGTAATTCACAACCCTCACCTACGGTACTAGAAGCAAAAAACTTACAACTCAAAATTCGGTCGAAAAAGTGAGAGGAGAAAGTGGAAGTAGTTCTCCGAGAAATCAAGGAGAAGTACGAGACGTTACTCCTACCACAGTAGACGTATAGACTCCAATAACTATAAAGAAGATCCTTAGAACTAAGGTCGAACACTAAGTAGGTTAGACCGTGAAACATAATACATGAGACGTATATTCAATTTATTTGTTCCACTGTTATATGTCGGAGCTACATGAGGAAAAGGGGAAACCTTGGTCAGATAATAAGGTACAGACCGAGATTGACAACGAAGAACTGGACGTCTGTCCATTGAGTCCTCCGTCCGTTCCACTAGACCATAAGGGTATTCACTTCAACGAGTCAACACAGACTGAGACGTTAGGGTACCTGACATCGGGTGGTCCGAGGAGTCAGGTACCTTAAAAGGTCCGTTTTCATGACCTTACCCAACGATAATAAAAGGTCTCAAACATCACTAGGTGTGTCAGTTTCCGAAATCGTATCAGTTACTTCGTCTTCATCTACAAAAAGACCTTAAGAGAACGAAAAGATGTTAGGTTACCAACAACCGTTAAAATAGAGACCAAGGAGACGGAAAAGATTTAGGTCGAAACTTATAGACCTTCAAGACCAAGTACATGACAACTTCTGATTGAACCTCTTACAACTTATCATGAAACGACCGTATACTTTACTCACGTTAACACACCATCAAACTTGTAAGAAACCGTAATGGGATGAAACCTTAACCTTACTTTTGACTGGAAAAGGTCAGGACCCCGGTGACGACTCAAAAGTTTTAAACGACCGTATAAATCACGTCGTGAAAGTGTTGTAGTAGAAAATCCTAAACTTTATCGAGTCGACCTTAAGGCAGTGGAGGAGATCAAAACGAGTATCGCTATGAAGATTCCGAGTGGACTGAAGCGTGAGGTTCT
The DNA here is from genome assembly GCA_006410555.1 of Capra ibex. Classification (NCBI taxonomy): domain Eukaryota; kingdom Metazoa; phylum Chordata; class Mammalia; order Artiodactyla; family Bovidae; genus Capra; species Capra ibex. Next base: position 33,221,477 of record SJYO01004576.1, read on the forward strand.
ACAGACCGAGATCCACTCACTAGTGTGGTAGTACCAAAATACCCAGTAATTCTAAAAAAACATATTAAGAAGACACATAAGGACGGTACAGAATTATAGAAGACGAAGACCATCGAGGTATGGTAAAGACAGGAAATAACACGGGTAGAAACGTACTTTACAACTTCATAATACTCGTAATGGAATCAACATACACTTTGTCCACGTCAATATGCCATCGGACTTGTAAGAAACCGTAGCGGAAAGAAACCTTAACCTTACTTTTGACTGGAAAAGGTCAGGACACCGGTGACGACTCAAAAGATTTAAACGAGCGTATAACTCACGTCGTGAAAGTGTCGTAGTAGAAAATCCTAAACTTTATCGACAGTCTTAAAGTAGTGGAAGTGATCGAAACAAACATCATTACGAAGGATTCCGTGTGAATTTAAATGTGAGGTCCTACAGACTGAGATCCACTCACTGGTGCATACCTACCATGAGTGCTTAATATTTTTCTCTTTTTCAGTATTGGATTTATGGGTAGGTACCCTCTTACCAATATACACTATTTCCGTGTCTCTACCCTAGTGTAAATCGGTTATCTTTAGTCAAAAGTTTTATTGTGGATTAATGTACTTTTTATACATACATATGACTATTTTCGTTTTGTCTTCAAGAGAGAGTACAGGATCAGGTCCGTCTCTATCCTATTAAAATGTACCTCGAATTAGTCTGTCACTAAACAAAGGTTTTATATTCGTTACATATAGCTAAATGGACCTAAGATTAGTAAACTTTGATCTTATAGTCGTTACCGTGGGGTGAGGTCATGAGAACGGACCTTTTAAGGTACCTGCCTCCTCGGACCACCCGACGTCAGGTACCCCAGTGATTCTCAGTCTGTGCTGACTCGCTGAAGTGAAAGTGAAAAGTGAAAGTATGCAACCTCTTCCTCTACCGTTGGGTCAGGTCGCAAGAACGGACCTCTTAGGTTCCCTGTCCCCTCGGACCACCCGACGGCAGAGCCCAGCGTGTCTCAGCCTGTACTGACTTCGTTGAATCGCCGTCGTCGTCGTCTCATAGTCGTGAGTTCCGGACACAGGTCAAGACCGAGTACATTTACCGTTCCCGACTCTCTTTGTCGTACTCAAATTTTTGATACACTTTCAATACACCAGTCAGGAGAGGTGAGTCATGAGATGTACGATAAGAAATCAATTTTAGTCTGGGTGAAATCCCTTTACTTATACGTTAAACTGATATAAAAAGAAAGTAAATCAAAATTACAATGCCATACAAGAACCAACAATAATTTACTTTATTATTCTATATTAGTGTATAAAAGTTTAAAATACATTTTTCCGAAAACTATCATTTCGGAAACGGTTTATAGGAGATATACGAAAACAGGGGTACACGAGGAGTTCCACAGAAGAATGGAGTTCTGAATTTATGGAAGAGATAACTAAAGAAGACTCTTTATCAGGAATAAGGGGTGTCATTTATAATCGGACCAGAAGAAAATACGTAAAACTGAAGAAAAAGAATGTCGTTAATAGCACAATAAAACGAATAGATAACAACACGGTTAAAGTAGGATTCTTAACCACGAATGTCGTTGTGAAATAAGTATAAAAAAACACAAAGATCACCAACTAACCCTAGTCAACCTTTTAAGAATGAACCTCAGAGAGTACACCAACCTCAGTCTACTGTCAACTCTAACCTCAGTAGACTTCTAAACTGATTTGGACTATCTATTAATCCCAAAAATTGAGTGTACAGACCACGGGTTCGACTCTACTTTCCTTGTCTACTTCCGACCGACCGGTAAAGAAAAAGAGGTACAGAAACGAGGTACTTCGAACGAACCCGAAGGAGTGTCGTCCCATCAGGACCCAAAGAGTCTCTGACCTAAGAAGGAGTGATCACGAAGTTCTCTGTGTCCGACATCGACACTCCAAAGAATACTGAGTAGGACCCTTAATAATCTGGGACTGAAGAAGGAATAAGACATCCGGTTTCTTCAGTGATTCCAGTCGGGTCTAAGTTTCTCATCCCTTAATCTAAGTAAAGTTACACTCTTCGTCATAGAAGGATGTCCCTCCCTTCCGTCACTACCACCGACAGAAACCTTTGACGGATGGTGTAAATTTTATCTCTTCTTAAAGTGACGACTCTTCCTAAATTTTCTAGCAGACTAAGTCTAGCGAGTAAAATAACTTCTCTTTTTCTTATTCATCTTTCTACTTTATTAGTATGTACTATATAAGTATTACATATTATGTGTTTTATATCTCAACGAAGAAAAAGGGAGTACTTGATTCAGGGGTCGTTACACCATCTTAACAAGTGTCCTACACGGTACTAAAGAAATGTCGAATCGTTTTCTGATATCCAATGTATGTGTTCATGAAAGTTTTTATTAATCCCATACAACAGCTTTTATTCAAATTAACAGGACGTAGAGTAAAAGCCCTGTACTTTTTTCGGGTCCAAAGGATAAAACCGACGTAAAACGGGACTTTGTACATGTGAAAATTGGATTGAACCGACGACAAGATACAACACTTTAGTTGGGTTCTTATTAAAAATTTCTTATTAAGAAGTGTCAATGTGAAGAGTCTTAGATAGAACAAAACGATAAACTGAAACCTTATCACTTTTAATAGATGTCTATATTAATAATGTCTATATATTAATAGATGTCTATATTCTGTCTTAATTTCATAAGGGTTTTTACTTCTTGTTTTATTTTATTTATTTAGACTGACACAAGTCAACCACCGAATTGACTTTTTTACCCTCAATTAAATCTAATTTCATGTTATTAAACAGGTAAAAATCACCCTATACAAGATTCTTGTTTTATTGAAATTTCTCTTAGTCTTTTGGAATTTCAACAAAAACTATTAATATAGTGATCAGTATTAAAACATCAAAATAAGATTATGATAAAGTCTTCGTTTCGTTTTGATACTTATTAATACAATTATATTAGAATTAAGTAATTATTAATTTAAAAAAGTATTAATTTTTTCTATATTTCTTCATATTGAAAAAGTATTGTCTTTCATATTGAGATCTTCAATTGTTTTTAAGACATATTATTTAAATTGAAACTTTAATAAGGACATTTGTGTTCTACAAGAATATTTACAAGTAAAGAAACATGACAGGTCATTTTGTAGGATCTTATTATGGACTACCAATATAAGTCATCGGTACCCGTGGTAATCACGTGTCTAAGACTAGAAGTTTATGGTAAAAGATGATTTAGTTTAACTCTCAGGAACCTTTTTACCAACTAAAGTACTGATCTTGTCCCTTACATGTTTTACTCGTACCTTATAAAACACTATCCTTCGTTCCTTTCGATAGTTTTTTATAACTCTAGTACCAGTACACTTTCCCCTAGTCCTCTGTCGTACTTCACATAGATTTATCGTTTTCAACCCTGTTTAACTCTTAGTTATTATTATTGTTCACTTATTAAATGTTTTATTGACTCATTAGTTATTAACATTGTAAACTACTTAATTCATTAGTTTATATTAAAATTTTAAGATGCTCAAGTATAAATATGAAGTTTTGGTGTAGATAAAACCTGTAGAAACCTTGTACGAACTCGTGATTACACTATAAGACTTTTGACTATTTTCTTTTTTCCACCCCTTTCCCTCTCACGATACATTGAATGTAAAGGACATGTTTAAAATCTAGTTATTTTATCATCTACGTCTTTTAATAGAGTCAACTATCTTCATTCCTACTATTTTAATCGTGTTATAAAACATTGGCAATTTATTTATCCGTTTTATTACTAGTCACCGGCGATTGTGTTTTTTACTGTTTTAACTTGTAATACTAGGAGAGTCATTTTATGTGTTTTGTGAATCCTCCTCAGGACAGTTCTTTAATTTTAAGCCATCCCATCTAGAAGGTCTAAATTAACGTCAATTGTTTTTTACGTCCACGGCTCCTCGTATGATTTATCGTAGTGTCTTAACATTTTGTGACATTAGATATGACATTCTTTGAGATGTCTTCATGAAGTATTTGACATTGTACACATACACACACGAATCACCGAGTCAACACAGACTGAGAAACGTTGAGGTACCTTACATCGGACGGTCCGAGGAAATAGGTACCCCTAAGAGGTCCGTTCTCATGATCCCACCCAACGCGCGAGAAGAGGTCCCCTAAAAGGGTTGGGTCCCTAGTTTGGGTCCATAGGACGTAACGTCCCGCTAAGAAATGGTAGACTCGGTGGTCCCTTCGGGAATTGTACACATATTTAACAGGTTCTAGAACAATTTTATATTTAAGACTATATCATCAAACCCTATCAGAAGAATAAATATTATTCGAGAACCCTGAACAATTATGACGACTAGGTTCCTGGTGTGAAACTCATTGTTCTAGTTGCTCCATTTAAATTAAAGAATTTTTTTTTTAGTGTTATAACATTTCATTGATAGGAGGTTAATTTTATATAATTAAATTTTTTGATTGTCCTTTTTTTTTTCTCTCTCTTCACTCGATATTTAATTTTCACTGAGTCTCTGTATTGTTAGTTTACGTCATATATGGAGAATCATATCTAAGTAACTTGGTCAGTCACATTTTTAAACACTTTTTACTACAAACTGTTATAATTCCTTAATAACAAGTAGAAAATTCTGTGTTATTACCATGACAGACAACAAAAAAATACCAAAAATTCAAGAATAGTAAATACTACTAAATCAGTGATTCAGTAGAGTCTGAGAACACTGGACTGGGGTACCTGACATCGGACGATNGGTTGGGTCCCTAGTTTGGGTCCATAGGACGTAACGTCCCGCTAAGAAATGGTAGACTCGGTGGTCCCTTCGGGAATTGTACACATATTTAACAGGTTCTAGAACAATTTTATATTTAAGACTATATCATCAAACCCTATCAGAAGAATAAATATTATTCGAGAACCCTGAACAATTATGACGACTAGGTTCCTGGTGTGAAACTCATTGTTCTAGTTGATCCATTTAAATTAAAGAAATTTTTTTTTAGTGTTATAACATTTCATTGATAGGAGATTAATTTTATTTAATTAAAATTTTTGATTGTCCTCTTTTTTCTCTCTCTTCACTCGATATTTAATTTTCACTGAGTCTCTGTATTGTTAGTTTACGTCATATATGGAGAATCATATCTAAGTAACTTGGTCAGTCATATTTTTAAACACTTTTTACTATAAACTGTTATAATTCCTTAATAACAAGTAGAAAATTCTGTGTTATTACCATGACAGACCAAAAAAAAAATACCAAAAATTCAAGAGTAGTAAATACTACTAAATCAGTGATTCAGTACAGTCTGAGAATGCTGGGCTGGGGCACCTGATATCGGACGATCCGAGGAGACAGGTACCCTAAGAGGTCCGTTCTTATGACCTCACCCAACGATAAAGGAAGAGGTCCCCTAGAAACGGTGGGTCCTTAGTTCGGACCCAAAGGACGTGACGCCCGTCTAAGAAATGGGTGACTCGATGCTCTCTTCGGGATAGTAAATATATCTGAATGGTAAACATCTATGGATGTTTTAAACACCGATCGAACTATGCTACTGATCTTGACCTAAGTTCTAGTAAGTGACACACAACACACCTCTCCACCAACCACACCTCTTCTTAAATCCCAATATACAAATAGTAAAAAAGATGCAAAAATACCAACTTTAAAAGGTATTCTTTTACAAAACAATTTTGACCGAGACGTTTTAATAACCCGTATCAAACCTTTTTAAGGTTGTAAAAACCATAGAGGAATTTAAGAGGTAGTTCAAAAAAAATTTTACACTCATCTATTGAAAAGAATCGTCTAGACTTCGAACATTAATGTAAAATTTCCTACTAACCTACCCATCCTTATGATTACTATAAATGTAAGTCATTTACTAGAGAAAACTTTGGTCTTTTGACTTCTTTTAGTATTTCTGTTATTAAAATAACTTTATATAAAGAACGATAAGGTATTTGTAGAACTTTGTCAAAAGGACCACCTATTACGTCATAGAATTTATCGCCTCGCGGGAGACGACAGAACTCTTTTTTTAGAGTGGTACTTACTCCACCAACTCCGTTGACCTTACTACAGAAGGAGCAGTAGTCTCACTATTATTACTACTACTATTATTAATACTATTACTTTACTTCAGTTCATACTGTTATCTCAGTCCAAAAGAAAACATTTTGTGATAATACTTCTAATTCCTCTTTTATCTTTAGAAGAAATACTATATTAGTATAAAGATATCGAGTGCACTAAAATTTTTAAGATTATTTTTGTGAGGAGTTTTGAGTGTTTTTATTAATGAAAAAATTGAACTCTTTTTAAAAGAAAAGACCGTTCGTATCAATATTTATAGGTTCTTGATACGTTATCCTAAAGATTTAAAAGCAAGATCGAGAAAAACAATTAAGTGTCTAGTAGAATCTGTTGAATTTAGCTATGTATAAATGATTACAATCAGAGAAACCTGAAATTTTTGTGAATATTAATCTTGACTACTCTCACTTTATAGGTTGTTAAAAAATCACCACCTTTGGTAAGAAGTCAGAAAGAACCCTTAGATTATACAACTAATCTCAACGAGAGTTAGTACCCAATCGTTTAGTGTCCGGGACCCTGGGTCAGGTCTGGTGATGTACAAAGTCATTTTTTCAAATAACTGTGTGTCAGTGACGGTAAGTAAATATCGACTTTATTATTTTAATTATATTGTAATCAAAAATTCTGTAACTTGTACTCCTTTGGTCTTACCGGTATGAGACGACCTCTCTTTCGTTTGTCCTCGGTAGCGAGACTTTTCCCCTTTTACCGGTATTATAGAATAGACTACACACCCCTGGTCCCGGACCTCAACCGTCTCTCCTTCACGGACGGAGGGTCCGCTCCCCCGAGTAGGACACGATTGGACAGGACTCTTAGTGTCCTCCAGTTCCGCTCCCAAATCCGTCGTTACGACGAGAGGAGTGACTCGAAGTCAAAGGTGTAGACATGTTTCCCAAGAGACAAAAGTCTTATTTCGTACTTATGTCCGAGTGGAATGTTTAACAATCGTAAAAGATTTTTTGAACTGTCACAAAATAAACCACCGAAAAACATACGTTTCTACTAAATCGTGTAGAGACCTAAAAGGTCCTTCAACAACCAGAATGAAATTTAACCCTATGATGAAAGATTAATTTTTTTATTCGAACCTCTTTACTAGGGATGACGTCATAAAATAGAAAGTTTCTTGAGACTCCTAAAGGAACATCAGGTTTTGTCACTTACGACTACGGACATGGTACCACCGGATTACAATTTTTACACAAGTTGTAAAAGTCAACGTCACGAGACGATTAGATATAGGGGTCCTTAGTTTGAGAGGATTACCTGACAGACGACGACCAGTTGTCTCACAACAATGAAAAGTTCTTCCGTTTCCTGCCGAAACAAGAGGGAAGGAAGTAAGTCTACGAGTAAGTAACTAGAAAGTGTACAGCTTGGACTCACGGTGCCGGTTCGGGACAGAGCACACGACCCCGGTGAGTTCACTCTTTCCCACCAATATTTTGTCCCCATACGGGGTGAAATATACCTTCCTCCCCAAAAGACATGATCTCTCATCACACGCATTACCTAACCCCGGTGCATTCCTCTTCAATTTCTTTCTGTCAAGTTGCCGTCCCACTTGCCACACACTCGAGGGATAACGAAACCCGGAGGGTGGGGGTGAAAGTCGTCCGCACCAGACGGGGTCAACGGACCACGTCCAAACCAAGGCGTATCTTGTGTCTCGTGACTAGAGGTACCGCACGCTGCCAGGTCGACCGGCACCACCGGGATGCACGAAGACACAGAGTGACCCGGTGACACTTCCTTGAAGTAAGACGACCCCTACACTTACTGACAGTGTGTGTCCTCTACGACCTCGTAAATTATTGTCCTCGGACACTACTATCCTCTCGTTCAGAGTGACAGGGACCTATAGTCACCCTCTACTAACTAAAACGATACTATCAAGTTCACGAATATCAAGAGAACGAAAATCTGTCTTGACACACCAGTAAGTTCCTTTCCAAAAGACATGTCCCTCTGTTCCTTGGATGGTCATCGTCAAGTCGTGATCGGCATCATTTTTCATTATGAGAATCGGTCATAGTACGACCGAACCTTCTTCTACTGTTGAGTCCTGATCGAATACTGAACTTACGTAGGTTTGGACGTTCTTCCTTGTAGTAACCATAATACCATTCTGCACCCTGTTTTCGTTTTGGAGCTACAAGTCTGGTTTTTGTCGGATGCAGACTCTGTCGTTCTCTATAGGTCCGGGTTCGACAACTTTGTGTCCACGTTCTTCGATTTTGTAGGAATTTAGAAGATGGTCGTTGACTTGTTTCTGAGTTCGAGAGGTATCACTTAAAATGCCGGACACACTTTTCAGTCCACAAAGCCGTCCTTCTAACCGAATTCTACTTCCTTTACCGTCGAAGGGACCCTCCCTTTCTGTGACCCCTCTTGAACCTTAATCTCCTTGTTCCCTTACCTCTGGTTCAACTACTGGTCCGTTTTCCTAGACCCTTCTTTGCCTTCCTACGACGTTACAGTTCCCTTGTAGATGTGAAAGTCTCATCTCTCTTTTCCGTCAAGACGTTGTTAAAACAGTTCTTTCTCTTCTTTCGGGTCTACTATCGGGTAGTATTTCAATCGGTCCGTTTTGTTCGGAGGTAACTTTCCGGTCTAATAATAGGACCACAATTTCCTTTATTATACTGACTTCGTGTAGTGGTTTTCCTTTATCTCGTAGACCCTTATAACCGACAGGTCTGCCTAGAACTGAATGTCGTATTCCACGTTTCGAGACTTCGGCTACCGGACCATTCAGAACGTTGACTCCTCGATCTCTGGATGGCCTCTGTTAAGGTTCTGGAACTTAATGTCAACCTTTCTTGTTAAAAAAGAATAGTCACCGTCTAAGATTGAGACTTTTCCTTTCGAGAACTACTGACCAATTTTCGAGTCTTCCGACTTGTTTTGGAGGAGGAGTAGTCTGTCCCCCAGTGTCCGGATTTTGTCTCTTATTCCCTGTCACGTCGAGTTGAAGTCGAAAACCTTCACCTAAGAGCACATAAATTAGTAGAGTCACCCTGTAAACCTTCTCTATGAACGAAGAGACTAGAGACGTGTGTCCTACCACGACAGAGCCTTCATTCTCTCAGAGGTCGGGTCGACAAGTCGAGGAGAAGAACTGAAGCAAAGAGAGTGAGAAAGTGGAGGAGGAAGAAACAGTGAATTTTAAGACAACAAGAAGAGACTTATTCTACACTCAGAGTGACCCTTCAAGGACCTTTCTACAGGAAAGGGAGGTGGAGGAGATCCTTCCGACCTATATGAGTACAGAAGAAAGGCTTCGCATCAAAAGGAGAAAAAGTAGGTGGCACTGGGGGGAAAAAAGGTGTTTGTCAGGGTAGGTCTTTTACCTACACACAATAGTGAACCGAAGTAAGTCGGAGACACGTAATCATGGTTTTTAGGACTTTATGGTGGTACTAGAAGTCAATGGTCGGAAGAATAAAATAGAAGTTTTATTGAAACTTAAGAGAGATATAAATAAAAATCCCATTTGTAGAGAAAATACGTTCACCAAAATGAAAGAGAATCGAACGGAGAACTATCATTATGTAAAGTTCTGCCTAAATCTTTTAACTCTAATATATTTAATGGGTAATATAATACGCGAGATCCTTCATATTCAACAGTATAAAAAACTACTCAGTCGGACGATACAAAATTTGTTGTGTTATAATAGATCCTTGTCAAATCGGGTACCTCTGTAAACTTTATCTTTTTACGAAAAGAGACAACTACAAAATAGATCGTCTATTCGATCTATTTGAAAATAGATCGTCTATTTAATATCCTCTTTCTACTTTTCATGAAATACTAAAGTTATTTAAAATTGGACTTAATTTCTGACCGATGACATACCTAACTCTCCTCTCCGCTTTCTCGTCCCCCTGACGTACGTAGGTATAGATGACGGGAAACTAAAACACTCAGAGACCTCACCTGACCTGATTACATCTACGAGTCACTTCACCACCACCCCCCCAGACAAATATTAAGTAGTGGAAAGGAGGTCTAGTGACCCTCTGGACCCGGACTATCAGAAGTTTAATGAGTAGATTTACTACTGACATAGGGTTACAGTAAGGAAGAAGTGTTACAGTGGAAAAAAGAATCTACAGCCACGAGACCCACCGTAGAAATCTCGGGTGATCATATAGGAGTGCAAACCGTTCACCTCTTACAGTCACTTCCCATGTTCCTATTGAGGAGTTCATAAGTCCGTTTCCCAGACATCAGAATCAGTTCCGTCAGAGGTAGTCTGTCTCGTTATTCGACCTGAAACAAGGAGACCTAGGACCAGGTCTCGGTGTTGGTAAGAATCGTTTCGGATACAGTCAGACGCCCCCTCGACACAGAGTCCAGATGCCACAGTCACAATTAACCTATACGTTACCTCTAGTTCTTGGACATTCGACAGATTGACCTACGACTCAGAGGGCAAGAGGTAAAGACGTACCCGAGGTGCAAATCTTGTCGGATGGTCACCAAGACCCTTCTTAGGTTATCCTTGGTTATTAAAGGGACCAAGGACCATGGACCGCGTATGGGTCTTTTCCTGTCATCAAATATGGCTGAAGAGACTCGGTCAGGAGTTCGTTTTACCCTACCCTAGTTGTGGATCGGTAAGAGTCTATCGTCCTTCGTCGTACTCGGACGACCCAGTGTCCGAACGACCCAGTGGGAAGGACGTATCTAATGACCACTCTCTACTTCTTTTTGAATTGGTCATGGAGATCCCGGACTCTGTCCCAGTGTCTCGACACCCCCAATGATTCTTCGGTTCGATACGAGGTACGAGGCACGTGTTCATCCAGACCGTTATTCCTCCGAAGGACAGAATAATCCTTCGGTTGGGTACTCTTCACACCGATTGTCCATAGTTTGAGGATATAGTGATGTGAAGTCGAAGTTCTTCTCCAGTCTTCCAGTCGTCTCGACTACCTTTTTAGTTCCACGACCTTCTTGTGCCCTAACTCAAACTAGGAAAGAGTCTGTGACGGGTCTATACGGAACGAAGGGACTGTGAGTCAAGGGAGTGAGACTCAGAAGAGACAACTCCCTTTAACTAGTTTCAAACGAGGCCTTACTGGTCGTCTCCCGTCGTATGTTGTCCGCGGGGTTATAAAGAGAGGTGAAAAAAAATTATTAAAATAAAAAAACGAAATGTTATAACATAACCAAAACGGTATGTAACTGTACCTAGGTGGTGTCCACATGTACTCAAGGGTTAGGACTTGGGGGGAGGGTGGTGGGAGGGGTATAGTAGAGAGACTCAGTAGGGCCACGTGGTCGGGGTTCGTAGGATATAGGACATACCTTGGATCTGATCGCTAAGTAAAGAATGTACTATCATATGTACGAAGTTACGGTAAGAGGGTTTAGTAGGGTGGGAGAGGGAGAGGGTGTCTCAGGTTCTCAGACAAGAAATGTAGACACAGAGAAAACGACAAAGCGTATAAGAGAGGTGAAAATAAATTAGAAAAGTTATTAACACCCGAGAACCAGAACACATACGGTCGGAACGTTGTACTAGTGCCCCACTCGGTGCTGGATAAAAGTAGAGTGTCAAGTGAGACGGTTGGAGTAGTAGGTACAGACAACCGAATAGACACCCGATCAGAACCCGAAGGGACTACCGAGTCTACTATTTCTTAGACGGACGTTACACCCTCTGGGACCAAGCTAGGGACCCAACCCTTCTAGGGGACCTCTTCCCGCACCGTAACTTGAGGTTATAAGAACGGACCTCTTAGGTACCTGTCTCCTCAGACCGTCTGATGTCAGGTACCTCAGCGTTTCTCAACCTGTGCTGACTCGTTGATTGCGAAAGTGAAAGAAAGTCAGAGTCTTAAGATCTATCCTTCCTGAGAAGGAATGGATTCTAGATATAGACTCAGTAATAAGGAACACATTGTTCAGACTCCTGAGGGACCTAATGGTACCCTTCCGCAACTTCTCCTTTTCTGAAACACCTTGTTAAGGACCACACAAATGTGACCCGAAGAGTAAGAAGTGAACAAAGAGTGGGAAGTAACGTGTATGTAAAACGGTCGACTCCCCTAGTAACACCAGGGTAAGTAGGGTGTCTCTTTAAATAGAACCACCGGTACGATCTGACTGGCAAAATCGGGATGTGTTAGAGGTACGACTTTCGATCCGATGCCCGGGAGACCGGTTGGATCTACACTCAAATGACAAAGAACGTGAGTACTCGTTGTCCGGTGGTCCCATCTTACCTGACACGACGAGTGCTCCCCGCCGTCCCTGTCTCCTACTGTCCACCGTTGCCCTTCCACTGGATCTCAGTCTTGTCCCAACAATGGTTGACAAGAAGAGATATCAAGAAATGTGTGTAAGACCTTTACAGTCAAAACTTCTACACAAAGGGAGACATAGAAATGAATACATAAAAAATAATAAAAGTTAAACACGAAAGGGATATATACTTTCTCTCTGTCTTTATGGACGAGACAAAAGTCGTGAACTTCAAAACATAGTTCAGAAATGTAAAATACTTTAGATTTTCCATAACAAAATAATGTATGTTAAAGAATCAGGTAAGTCCGACACTTTTTATGGTGTCTGACCCACCTGTCGGTAGTTGTCTTTAAATAAAGTGTAAAGATCTTCGAATTTTCAGATTTAGTACCGTGGTCGTATAAATCACAGATTACTTCAAAAGGATCAAATGTAAATTTAAAAACAATAACAAAGATTAATATCCTTTACCAGAGGTAATACCATGAACTAAAAAGATTTTTTTTCACTTCTAGAAAAATATTAGGTTTTATTATTTAAAACTACTTGTAATGAACTGGTATACTACAATTTGTAAACAAGTTGTAAAATTTAATATAATAAGGTGATTAGAGGTAACGGTATTCGAAATTTAAGAATTCCTTTAGGAGACGAATTAGTCGTCTAGTAAAACATTCTGGGAAGTACCCACTGTTTATTACCGAAAAGAGGAGAAAAGAGGTGAGTCTACAAGTAAGTACATAAAGAAGATGTTTGTACGTACCTTGGGACTCGTGGATTAGTATCAGTTTGAGACGGAACCCGTGACCCCTGTGTACCCACTTTTTCCTGTCACCAATGTCCTGACACAACTCGAAGGGTATACCCACTACTCCCTTTTCCGACGGGTCCGTCTCCTTTGTCGTATGTGACTCCTGACCCACCCGTGACCCTGTGATCTTCCTTTTTGAAGTCGTATCTTTTTCTCGGTTCTCACCTCAACGTCCACACACCCAAGAAATAATGAAATCGGGACGGGTAGGTCGGGTAAGATCCGCACCAGTCGGACCCAAGGGACCACGTTCAATCCAAGACACTCGTCAAGTTGAGTCATTAAAGTCACTACAAGACATTGGGTTTATCGGTGCCAACGTCGTTCGTTGGTACCCAGATATAGTTCGACCTGGTGATGCCTAATTAAAGTAAGACGGTTCTAGACATGATAAACCTCTGGGTCCTCTATGACCTTGGAAAATACCATTTTCATGGATAACTATACTCTGGTTCAGAACGGGAGGGACCTATAGTCACCCTCTACTATCTCCCACTACAATAGGTTCACAAGTCCAAATCAAACCAAAATTCGTGTTAAAAGTCTGTTTCTGAAAGAAATATCCCTCTGTCCCTTGAGCAGACATTATTAAGTCACGACCTATATCGTTTTACCTTACAAGAGTTGTACCAAGTAAGACATTATCTTAACCACTTTTGGGTCTAAACGGTCTACAAGACCTATATAGGTCTAGATACTTATCCTTGTAGTATATGTGATATAGTTCTGTAACCTCTGTCTTGTAGAAGTTACAAGTCTATTTTTTATTGATATTATTACGTTAATACTAGGTCTGTAACCTTCTTGTTCATTTTTTCCTTCCTCGAGAATTCCTGTCAAGGACATGGAACTTGATTCCGCCACCAATAACACCAGTAACTAACTCTCGAGTTTTCTGACTTAATTTAGAGTAATTAGGTACCCAAGGGCTTCTCAGCCCGTACTGACCCACTGATTCGTGTTCTGTCGTGTGTTGAGGTCTGTTTTCCAGTAACTTGACTCCGTTTTTGATTGTCTTTATAGTGAAATTGAGGTTGAGGTACGTAAACTCTAAGGTCACCTCGTAGACCGTCCTTCTTAAAGTAGGAAGTGGAGACGCGAACTTCACCACAAAACTACCCTCTTAGAGACCGGGAGAATTTGGGAGACGATTGACAGTGGGCAGGAGGATAAAGAGGATGGGGAGGAGCAGAAATGGAGTTAGACTACGAAGGAACTCAGTTTTGATTCTCATTGACCGTTCTTCAGGAGAAAGATATGGAGGAGGTTTTTCGGACCCGGGTGAGAAATTCGACTAAAGGGTACTTTGACTCCAATAACAGGACTAAAAGTGACCTGTGGAGAGACGTCTTATACATCACTAAATAGCGGATCTAAGTGAGTAGAGGTGTAATGGGATCGTTAGTTTTGGGACTTTATGAGACTTTAGAAGTCCGGGAGACCAAAGAATTGACAAGAATTTTATAATGAATAAGATACACAAATCTAAAAATTCTATCTTCTGTGAATTCGTTCACTAAAAATAAAAGAGTAAAACGTAGAACTAGTATATTGATAAAAGTGTTGTCTAAATCTTTTATTTTTAGTAAGAGATCTGTCTCTTTGTCAGTCACAACACTATTTCGGATACCGATCCTGAGAAACCCCAGTCGGTCTTATCTTGAACTCGACCCTTGATGACCGTCACGTTATAGAAAGTTAAATAACGTGAATTCGTCCCGGAGTTAAAGGACTAGACGTACACCCATGTCTAATCCTTAACGGATGGTCACTAGGAGTCTAGTGACCATACCATACTAGTGAGTAGATCTCAGTCTGTAGGACCTTACACTTCAGTTCACCCGGAACCTTTCGTAGTCATGTTTGTTTCGATCACCTCCACTACCTTAAGGTCACCTCGACAAAGTTTAGAACTTTCTACTACGACACCTTCACGACGTGAGTTATACGGTCGTTTAAACCTTTTACTTCGTCACCGGTGTCCTGACCTTTTCCAGCCAAAAGTAAGGTTAAGTTTTCTTTCCGTCACGGTTTGTTATGAGTTTGATGTCGTGTCAACGCGAGTAGAGTGTACGATCATTTCATTACGAGTTTTAAGAGGTTCGGTCCGAAGTCGTTATGGATTAGGCACTTGAAGTTTTACAAGTTCGACCAAAATCTTTTCCGTCTCCTTGGTCTCTAGTTTAATGGTTGTAGACGACCTAATACCTCTTTCGTTCTCTCAAGGTCTTTTTGTAGATGAAGACGAAATAACTGATACGGTTTCGGAAACTGACACACCTAGTGTTATTTGACACCTTTTAAGACTCTCTCTACCCTTAGAGTGGATTGGACGGAGAACTCTTTGGATATTCGTCCAGTCCTTCGTTGTCAATCTTCACCTGTACCTTGTTGTCTGACCAAGGTTTACCTTTTCCTCATACAGTTCCGACATATAACAGTGGGACGAATAAATTGAATATACGTCTCATGTAGTACTCTTTGCGACCCGACCTTCTTCGTGTCCGACCTTAGTTCTAACGGCCTTCTTTATAGTTATCGGAGTCTATACGTCTACTGTGGTGGGAATACAGTCTTTCACTTCACCTTGATTTTTCGGAGAACTACTTTCACTTTCTCCTCTCACTTTTTCAATCGAATTTCGAGTTGTAAGTCTTTTGATTCTAGTACCGTAGACCAGGGTAGTGATATTCCCTTTATCTACCCCTTTGTCACCTTTGTCTGAAAGAAAAAAACCCGAGGTTTTAGGGACGTCTCCCAGTAACGCCGGTACTTTAATTTTCTACGAATGAGGAACCTTCCTTTAAATACTTGTTGGATCTCTCGTATAAGTTTTCGTCTCTGTAATGAAACGGTTGTTTCCAGTCAGACCAGTTCCGATATCAAAAAGGTCATCAGTATATACCTACACTCTCAACCTGACACTTCTTCCGACTCACGGTTTCTTAACTACGAAAACTTGACACCACAACCTCTTCTGAGAACTCTCAGGGAACCTGACGTTCCTCTAGGTTGGTCAGGTAAGACTTCCTCTAGTCGGGACCCTAAAGAAACCTTCCTTACTACGATTTCGACTTAGAGGTCATGAAACCGGTGGAGTACCCTTCTCAACTGAGTAACCTTTTCTGAGACTACGACCCTCCCTAACCCCCGTCCTCCTCTTCCCCTGCTGACTCCTACTCTACCGACCTACCGTAGTGCCTGAGCTACCTACACTTAGACTCACTTGAGGCCCTCAACCACTACCTGTCCCTCCGGACCACACGACGCTAAGTACCCCAGTGTTTCTCAGCCTGTACTGACTCACTGACTTAACTTGACTTGACAAGAAGTCTTCCAAGGTTGTACTCGTTTCACAGAGATATCACGGCCATGAGAAGTCTCCGGGTACTCACTTGTCACCAACTATTATTCTCCAGAAACTTTAATTTTACGACTCGGTTTGAAGATAAATGTTTACTAACGATCTGTTCTTCGGTCCGTAAGAAAATGTTTTCTTCGTAGTAGCCTTTATTCTGTAAGAAAAGGACACTTTAGTCAGTCGATCTTTTCACTCCCCCTTCCCTTGTTCTTAATTACCCCTGTCTAAGACCACCTCAGTTCTTCGACATCAATTTTTGACGTAGGGAGTGATCGTGAGGGATCTCTCGTATTGAGCGAGAATGTCAAGTGGTAATGTCTCGTCGAGAAGTCCAGATACTGACGACTTTCGAAAATAAGTGTAGGAGAAGAGAAGGTTAAGAAGAAGGTCCCTTTTAGACAGATTGCTAAGGTTAAATGTTTATAACAGGTGTTTGAATGTTTAACAGGTGTGTGAGTAAAGACTTTTCGTTGACTACTCTGTAATACCTGTTCTGGTACCTAACCTACTTAACGTAGTAAAAACGACTGTGAACGTGAAGACCTTGATCTAGTGAATAAGGGTTGGTCAGACGTTTCCCTAACAAATAAGAACACTAAAGTTCTTCCCCTTAACCACGACTTATTTTCATGGCGAAGACGGTGACACGTACATTTTCATAGTACTTCTCTAAAAACACAGACAAACAAACTTCCCATCACTAACCCCTTTATTTTTTATAGATCTCCCCACGACCCAACTCCCGTTTATAAAAAAGTCTACTCTATAAACTGTGGTATAAATGCAGGACGACTCTTGTTATTTGTTGTTGTTGTTTTTTCCTTCTGTTTACTATTTCGTTTAACTCAGTTTCTCTCTATAGGGACTCAGGGACTCTCCTGCACTCTAGGTCGGGTATTCATTGACCGAACCAGAATTTTTCTCCGTGTCTGTCAAGTAGTTATCTTTACCTTCCTCCGGCCCTAAATATCAGTAGTCACTTTTAAAGAACCCTCTAGACTAACATCCTTTAGATAAAAAATTTAACAAAAGTTAAAACACAACTTTATTCGTTCTAGGAAACTATTCTGGTTTCAATCCTTTCTTTCTCTCCCTCGGGATTCTTTTCTCTTATACCGTATTTCCAGAATAAACCCTTATACTTTCTCATTAACCTTTATTGATGGCGTTCCAATATCCCACTGTGAAACCCGAATGAACTACAGACATTAGTACTTAAATGTCACTCTTCCAGTAGTACCAACATAAAGGTATCGGTACCAGTCGAAAGGCACACGTCAGTCTCCTTCTACCTTTCGTCTTCAATTTGTACTAACTCTAAAGAAAAAGATCCTGTAAATTTCTCTATCCACCACTCCTTAGTTATTTTCCTTAATTTTTAACGTTTTCTCACTAATATTACTAATTGAAATGATAGATTCGACGTATCCTTCCTTTACACCGATACTCCGTGACCCCCCTACACTTTCTACCATCCTAGTTCCTAATGTATTAGAGTCTTTCAGATTTCAGTAACCTGGACCAAGGTCCTACGTCACTCGACTTTTCCAAGTGTTTCACCTTACTAATTTTGATGGTTAACTGTCCCCGTACTTACCATAATTGTTAAGACCTTTAATGGACCTCAGTACATACGATCAATCTTCTTTTTGTTTCAGAACCGTTACACTTCACAGTTCCTTAATTCTTAGTACAAGAACTCTCTTGACAGATATACCTATAACTTTATTGGTTTAATGTTCTCTACAAAGTTACTTCATGTTTTGGAAGCTCCTACGGAAGACCGGTATTTTCGAATAGTAACCGTCCTTTTGTGTCCTTGCGGTCGACCTCGTACCAGAGGATCGGAGGGTGAATGGTCTGAAGAAAGGGACTCCTTATTCCAAGGGTTTGCTGAAGGCTTCTCCTAGTCCACACTGATTGTCTCTAAAGGAGGATCCCTACTTCGAACGATTCCGTCACTCGTCCTGTTCACAGACGGGTAGTTTGGGGTCCACGTTTCTTGAAGGTCGTCGGGAACGGACGTGAGACGAGGGGATACAACGTTGCCATAAGTACAACAGAGTACCGATACACCCCCTACTTCTTTTCGTGATGGCCGGAACACGTTTCCACCTTTATGTTAAATAAACGTTTTTTATATAAACTTCAATATTTTGATTCATTTTTATCGGAACTATGTGTGTATACCATTCTTACTACAAAATGGGTAAACTTCTGATAGTTGTGTTAACGAACCCAACGGACCACTTATACAGAAACACACCTTGACCCTTGTTACTCTAGAAGTGCTAGTTCTATTAGTACTACCACACTAGTGAGTGGATCTCGGTCTGTAGGACCTTACACTTCAGTTCACCCGGAATCTTTTGTAGTAATGCTTGTTTCGATCACCTCCACTACCTTAAGGTCAACTCGATAAAGTTTAGGACTTTCTACTACGACACTTTCACGACGTGAGTTATACGGTCGTTTAAACCTTTTAAGTCGTCACCGGTGTCCTGACCTTTTCAGTCAAAAGTAAGGTTAAGGTTTCTTTCCGTTACGGTTTCTTACGAGTTTGATGGTGTGTTAACGAGAGTTAGAGTGTACGATCATTTCATTACGAGTTTTAAGACGTTCGGCCCGAAGTCGTTATGTACTTGACACTTGAAGGTCTACAAGTTCGACCAAAATCTTCCGTCTCCTTGGTCTCTAGTTTAACGGTTTTAGGTTACCTAGTACCTTTTTCGTTCTCTCAAGATCTTTTCGTAGATAAAGACGAAATAACTGATACGGTTTCGGAAACTGACACACCTAGTGTTATTTGACACCTTGTAAGACTTTCTCTACCGTTAGGGTCTTGTGGACTGGACGGAGAACTCTTTAGACATACGTCCAGTCCTTCGTTGTCAATCTTGACCTGTACCTTGTTGTCTGACCAAGGTTTATCCTTTTCCTCATGTAGTTCCGACATATAACAGTGGGACGAATAAATTGAAGATACGTCTCATGTAGTACTCTTTGCGACCAGACCTTCTTCGTGTTCGACCTTAGTTCTAACGGTCCTCTTTATAGTTATTCGAGTCTATACGTCTACTGTGGTGGGAATACCGTTTTTCACTTCTCCTTGATTTTTCGGAGAACTACTTTCACTTTCTCCTCTCACTTTTAAACCGAATTTCGAGTTGTAAGCCTTTTGTTTCTAGTACCGTAGACCAGGGTAGTGATGTACCCTTTATCTACCCCTTTGTCATCTTTGTCACAGTCTGAAATAAAAAACCCGAGGTCTTAGTGACATCTACCACTAACGTAGGTACTTTAATTTTCTACGAATGAGGAACCTTCTTTTCAATACTGGTTGGATCTATCGTATAAGTTTTCGTCTCTGTAATGAAACGGTTGTTTCCAGGCAGATCAGTTCCGATACCAAAAAGGTCACCAGTACATACCTACACTCTCAACCTAACACTTCTTTCCACTCGTGGTTTCTTAACTACGAAAACTTGACACCACGACCTCTTCTGAGAACTCTCAGGGAACCTGACGTTCCTCTAGGTTGGTCAGGTAAGACTTCTAGTCGGGACCCTAAAGAAACCTCCCTTACTACGATTTCGGCTTTCAGGTCATGAAACCGGTGTAGAACGCTTCTCAACTGAGTAACCTTTTCTGAGACTACGACCCTCCCCAACCCCCGTCCTCCTCTTCCCCTGCTGTCTCCTACCCTACCAGCCTACCGTAGTGACGGAACTACCTGCGTTCAGACTCACTTGAGGCCCTCAACCACTACCTGTCCCTCCGGACCGCACGACACTAAGTACCCCAGCGTTTCTCAGCCTGTCCTTATTCACTGACTTGACTTGACCCTTGTTTTAATGAGGTGTACAAAGAGATACGGAAACTTGAAGAGTCTTTACATGGTGAAAGACCTTTCAGGTAACGGTACGATCAATGAAAACTTTAAGTGGGACCACCCAAGGTAAAGGTTAGACGAGAAGTTCAGTCAAGTCACGTTCCTTCGAGAAGACGACTCGAGTAACTTACGAGTCGTTCCGATACAGTGTAGATGAGTTACGGGTGGACACAAACAGGAAAAGTAGTAGGACCATTAGTCGACTTTGTCATTGTAGATCTCTGTACAAAACCCGAAGGGACCACCAAGTCTGTCATTTCTTAGACGGACGTTACGTCTTTTGGACCCAAACTAGGGACTCAACCCTTCTAGGGGACCTTCTCTCGTATCGTTGGGTGAGGTCATAGGAACGGACCTCTTAGAGGTACCTGACTCCTCGGATCATCCGATGTCAGGTACCCCAGTGTCTCAACCTGTACTGACTTACTGATTCGTGTTCTCTGCACAAATACAGTACGGTAAATTCAAACTAAACGAGAAAGAACACTTTCTCAGATTCTTATGTGTTCAAAAACTTTACTAGGTTACAACTCATTTCCCGACTATGTAAAGAGGAAAGAAGATAAGATACCTTGAACTGGAACCCAATTGCAAGATCGGACCTTTTGACTATTTTCACCCTCCAGTCGACCCAATGAGTCGTTATGACGTATACCATTTTTACTGGAGAGAAACCCGGAGTATTCAAGGGTTTCCTGAAGGGTCCTCTTAGTCCATCCTGACTGTTTCTAAAGGAGGATCCTTGTTCCAGACGATTCGTCACTCGTCCTGTTCTCTCATCTTACTTGTTTTTTATGGTCCAACCCTTCGTATCGAAGTCTGAAGGACTGCACACTACTCAGGATGTTGAGTATACAGGAGACACCTCCGGAACTTCGAAAGGACACCTTGACAACAGTATTCTATATGATCAAATATCTACCGTTATACAGGAAAAAAAAAAAATTATATGACAAAGGATTTACCGTTATCCAGTAACGGTTATCCAGTCACCGATATCCAGACGATAGGTCTACCGTCCGACACAAAGTAAAGGAGACAATGAGTTTTATTTCAGTCCCAGTTCACACCGATACCTTCATGAGATTCAACTTCATATCAACTTGATTCTAGGGGTCTCACGTGGAACATGGGTAGATAGAAAATATTTATAAACATGTACAGTAATTGTAAACCACGTTGATTCTATTCTGTAAAGAATTTTTTATTTAACTTACAAACTTTGACTGTATTCTCATAAACGACAATAAGTCAGTTAGTACAGGTTGAGAAATGCCGGGTACCTGATAACGTACGGTCCGTAGGGATAGGAAGTGACAGAGGGTTTCAAACGAGTTTGAGTACAGGTAACTTAGTTACTACGGTAGGTTGGTAGAATAGGAGACAATGGGGGAAGAGTGTGGGAGTTGGAAAGGGTCGTAGTCCCAGAAAAGGTCTCTTAGTCGAGAAATGTAGTCCACCGTTTCATAACCTCAAAGTCGTAGTCAGGTAAGTTACTTATAAGTCCTAACCAAAGGAAATCTCAACTGAACAAACTAGAGGAACGTCAGGTTCCCCGAGAGTTCTCAGAAGAAATCGTACTGTTAAACTTTCGTAGTTAAGAAGCCCTGAGTTGGAAGAAATACCTGTTTGAGAGTGTAGACAAATACTGGTGACCTATTTGGTATCGAAATTGATATCCCGTGAAACAACCGTTTCATTACAGAGACGAAAAAAAAAAAAATTAAGTAAATAAAAATTGACTTCCTATTAACGAAATGTCTTCAAATAACACAAGACAGTTTAGAGTTGTACTTAGTCGGTATCCATATGTATATACGGGAGGGAAAACTTGGAGGGAGGGTAGAGGGAGGAGTAAGGTAGGGAGATCCAACTATGTCTCTGGGACAAACTCAAAGTACTCGGTATACCATTTAAGAGGAACCGACAGATAAAACGTATACCG
Organism: Capra ibex; assembly: GCA_006410555.1. NCBI lineage: Eukaryota > Metazoa > Chordata > Mammalia > Artiodactyla > Bovidae > Capra > Capra ibex. Next base: position 33,243,890 of record SJYO01004576.1, read on the forward strand.
TTACATTCAAAGGTACAATGAGAAGGGTATGCAGAGTGGGAGAGGAGGGGAAAGGGGTACAGGTATTCAGATAAGAGATACGGACAAAGAAGTGACGATGGGACATTTGTTACAGAGACGAAAAATTATACGAGAGACCCACATAGTGTTGAAAAGAAGGTTCTTCTTTCCGAGAAAATGAAAGTACCGACGTCAGTGGTACGTGTCACTAAAACCTCGGGTTCTTTCATTTCAGACAGTGACAAAGGTAACAAAAGGGTAGACAAACGGTACTTCACTACCCTGGTCTACGGTACTAGAATCAAAAGACTTACAACTCAAAAATCGGTTGTAGAGAAGAAGGTGGCAGAGAAATTAAAGAAATCAAAGAGATTTCAGAGAAATCAAAGAGAATCGAAGGACGGTAATCCCACCACAGTAGAGGTATGGACTCCAACAACTATAAAGAGGGTCCTTAGAGCTCAGATCGAACACTAAGTAGGTCGGACTGCAAAACATATCACCTGACACATATATTCAACTTATTCGTCCCACTGTTATATGTCGGAGCTACATGTGGAAAGGGTCAATGTATTCTGATTAGTGACGCCTACCACTGACGTCGGTACTTTAACTTTCTGCGAATGAGGAACCTTCCTTTCAATACTTGTTGGATTTATCGTATAAGTTTTTGTCTCTGTAATGAAACGGCTGATTCCAGACAGATCAGTTCCGATACTAAAAAGGTCACCAGTACATATACACTCTCAACCTGACACTTGTTTCGACTCGTGGCTTCTTAACTACGAAAACTTGACACCACAACCTCTTCTGAGAACTCTCAGGGAACCTGACGTTCCTCTAGGTTGGTCGGGTAGGATTTCCTCTAGTCAGGACTCACAAGTAACCTTCCTGACTACGACTTCGACTTTGAGGTCATGAAACCGGTGGAGTACGTTTCTCAACTGAGTAACCTTTTCTGGGACTACGACCCTCCCTAATCCCCGTCCTCCTCTTCCCTTGCTATCTCCTACTCTACCGACCCACCGTACTGACTGAGCTACCTGTACTCAAAGTCACTTGAGGCCCCCAACCATTACCTGTCCCTCCGGACCGTACGACACGAAGTACCACAGCGTTTGTCAACGTATGTTGACTCACTGACTTGACTATTGGTAGTAATTGTTGAAACCTAAAGTTTTAAAATTCAAATAATCTCATGAGACAGAGTACAACATATTTCGATACGTACAATCGAAAGGTTTATGTTTTTTTTTAAAAAATTCCAAATGACAAAAAAAAATTAACCTTCTACTAACGACATGTTATGACACATCCAAAGACGATATATAGTTGTACTTAGTCGGTGTCCATATGCATACAGGGGAGAGAGGACTTGGAGCAGGGTAGACGGAGGGGCAAGATCCAACAGTGTCTCGAGGCCCAACTCAAGGGACACAGTGTATCGTTTAAAGGTGGACGATAGATAAAATGTAACCATCACACATACAAAGATACAACAGGAGAATTAAACGGGATGGGAGAGAAGGGGGTAATACAGTTCCCACAAGAGATGCAAACGCAGAAATAACGATGGGACCTTTATCCAAGTAGTCATAGTAGAAAGATCTAAGGTTATAAACCTTATGTTATAAAAAGAAACAGAAATAATAAAGTGAGACATATCATCCGAGATCCAAGTGGATGGAGTCCCCTTCTAGGGGACCTCTTTCCTTTCCGGTGGGTGAGGTCACAAGATCGGACCTCTTAAGGTATCTGACGTATCAGGTACCCCAGTGTTTCTCAGCCTGTACTGGCTCACTTGAAGTGAAAGTGGGTGGAGTAATCCTGACTAAGTTTACGTAAGGAAAATATCGACTCATTATAAGGTAACATATATATATATATATATATATATGGTGTTAAAGACATAGGTAAGTAGACAACTACTTGTAGATTCGACGAAGATACAGGATCGATAACATTTTTCACGACGTTGCTTGTAACCCCAAGAATACAGAGAAAATTAATACCAAAAGAGTCCCATATACGTGGAATCACCCTAACAACCCAGTATACCATCAAAATAAGAACAAAAAAATTCCTTAGAGATGTGACAAGAGGTATCACCGAGATAGTTAAATGTAAGGATGGTTGTCCCGTTCTCGTAAGAGAAAAGATGTATAGGAGAGGTCGTAAATAATGAGAACTAGAGTTCAACAATAACGATAGCTCCGTTCATGGTGGTTAACTAGGTCATCTTAATAACTATACAGTCTCAATCAATCTTTGGTAGTATATCAGTATGAGGAAAGTAAGGACCATTACTTAGGACCATCTGTTTGTACTTAGGTAGACTATGTCTTACGGTAATTTCGACTCAGTTTCTTGTTTGTTTGTTTGTTTGTTTGTAATAAAAACTACTTTACTGAGGAAATTTGAGAACATACATAAACAAAAGGTACATCCTAAACATAACTTTGTTTTAGTGAAATCAAAACTATTCGCAATTATTAATTTGTTCCTCCCATAGTCGGACCCTACCGAGACCGTGGGATACATTCGTTTGACTTTGAATTCCAGTGACGTGAACTCGGACTCTTTTGTTTCGAATTTTTGTCGGTCGTTGTTTGTCGGTTGATCCGAAAGGGTTTATTCCGTTGAAGAGTCCGATATCGGTTAGTTTATTAAACAAACGAAACAAAGATGTACAAGAGATGTTTTTTTTTTTTTTGGGTTTTTTGTTTTTTGTTGTGTGTGTGTGTGTGTGTGTTGAAAGGGCATAGAAGACAGTTGACTCGTAAGGATTGATGAAAGTCATACCACGGTGGGATAAGTTTAGTCACAAACGAGAATATTTTAAATTAAACAGAGTCAAATGAAAATTATCAAATTTGTAGGTTACGAGATAAAGTCAGTATGTATTCTACGAGGTCCGGGACGAACGTATGCCTGTTATAGTCGTACGAGTAGTGGGTCTACCCTCCTATGGAATTACAGGTGTAAAAGTCTTGGACCTACGTTCGAGACCGAACATGACTTGTCACACCGGACCGGGACGACGATGACCTTATAGAACCACTAAAGTAAGATTTTATCGAAAAGATTAAAACGACCAAGTCTTTGTCTTTTCCTTCGAGTTACATAACCTTCTTCAAAGTTAACTTTTTTAAAAGATGGTTTATATCGTTCTCTACACACAGACAGACATGTACATACACACACATACATACATACACATCTGTGTGTAAACGTAGGTAAAAGTCGTAGGTGGAATGTTCAATGGAGAAGTAATTTCTCATACTACACAAGTAGGAAAATAAGAAGGGTGCCGGTAAGGTATCGACTCTTGAGACTACTTCTAGTGTCGTCCTTACCTGTCCTTACCTCTCCGACCGGTTCGACGACCCAATTGTTTTCACGTCTTTCTTTTGTAAGAACCGTCCCTTCCTCCTAGTTTTAGTTTTATAACGGTTGAATTCTCCTTTTGTTTGACAGGTACGATTATGTCCACTACTTCTACGATAAAAACTTCTGGATCTTGAATCGTATACGTATTCGTCCATTCTCCCATTCCCTGGTAATCGTTCTTCCGGTGTAAAATCCCGTCTATACTCACTTGGTTTTAACATTTCCTGTGTCTTTTCTTAGTCGACCGACTTCCGAATGTCTTTACTCTCTTAAGGTCACGCGTGTTCGAGTTCCGAAGGAGGGGAGTAGAGAGATCCTGTTCCACTGGAGGACCGAGGACTCTCTTCTCCCTAACCTCCCCCGGAACTCGAGTGTCCGTGGGAAGTTTCCCCTAGTTACGACGACCACCGCTGACGTATCTTTGCTGTGTCCCTGCTTCCGGTGCACGAGAAGTGTTAGGACACCAAAAAGTGAGTCGGGACGGACTCCTTTTGGAGGGTACGTATCCATAGGATATTGTGCTCGGTCTCGTGACTTCTCTTAGATAGAAGAGTTTAAAGAACTCAGGTCTTCCGACTTTGGTTCCACAGATGTCCCGATATCGGAGAAGTCTCCGAGATCACTTCTTCCACAAGGTACTTAGAAGATCGAAGACAACCGAAGTCCGTAAGTGACCAGACACCGACGTCTAAAATTAGAGACAGAGACACCTGTGTAACGAAAAAGGAGAAGACACACAGAAGAAGAGACACACAGATGGATGGTTGAGGGGGACAAAGAGAGTATATTCCTACGTACACTAAAATGGATCCCGGATGGGACTTTCGTATCCCACTAGCGGAGGAGTTCTCGAAAGAGAATGAGTGGAGCGTATCCTCCATGATCAGTGAGAAAACGGTGTTTTCCATTGTAAGAGTCCAAGATCCCTAGTCCTGTTCCTATATAGAGATTCCCGGTATTTAGTCGGGGGACGTCATGAATAGTGTAGTTTAACGGGTGGGACTCCCTGGGTTTGACTTTAAAGGGTAAGTCTGCATCCCCGGGACTCCCGACCGGACTCTTTCAAGTGCGAATTCTATTTGTAATCGACAGAACTGGGAAGACTACGTAAACGCTGAGTTTCTGACACTCTACCCTGGTGTGTGTCAAGTACAGGAAGGTATTGGTTAGAGGTGTATGCAAAGAGACGGGACAAGTCATATTTAGTCCTAAGAAAAGTTTACAATACGTCATTTTGAATTTTTTCTCTCTCCCTCTATGTCCTTTCTCTTTCCCTTTCTCTATATCTTTTTTACATTCGTCTTGTGTTATACTGTCTTTTCTTGTAAAGACTACAGGCTCTTACGTTTAGTAGATTCCGAAACTATTGAGTTTCGACATTCTTTCGTCTAAACCCCTCTAGGATCTCGGTTTTCGAACGTCCAGGAGGGGTTCCCGAGGTCTTCGTATCCGACGTCTTCGGAGGGGTCGTCGACATTGTTGAGCCCAGAGACTCTTATTAACAGGTCATCTGTGGTTACTCCTGAGTTCCCTCGGATGGGTTTCACTCTCCGGAGTCTCGTATTACCTTCCCCGACCTCGTCGTCACCGAGGTTCCATGGTCCCGACCCATCGATATCCTGGACGTACCACCCTTTACTCTCTTTCCACCCAGTAACGTAGATTCCTATTTTGGTACTCGAGATGACCCTCACAACGGGGTACAACACACACCCTACAGGACAAGAGAATTCCCTCACCTCCGACGAATATCCTTCTTGGGTACGACGTGAAACGTGACCTTTCTCTTTAAACTCTAGTCCTCTAAAATTCATTCACACGTCCCAAGATACCCCTTCTTTTCTACATCAATGTCCTTTTATTTCCAATCCAGAGCACTAGTGTGCACAAGGGAAAAGAGTTTACAACGTCGTAGAGTTTTCAGTGAGTGACTCACTTTTCCGTTATAAACTTCGTCGAAATAGGTACTTTAATGTCCTTGACTTTTTTTTAGTGGTTTTTACCCTTTTAAAGGGGTTTATACAAATTTAACTCACACCGGATTCGTGAGAATGACTGACAGTGGTACCACTTTTACCCGAACTCTCCCAAAGAGAAAAGACAAAAACATAAAACATAAACATAAACAGGGGATATTACTTTTCCTGTAGAAAAAACCTACAATTAAGATTTTCTAGAACATCCAGAAGTATCTTGGTAAGTTGAAGTCGAAGAAGTTACAATGACCAACGACGTATCTGAACCTCATGACACTATAACTTACCAAACGGAACCTTTACTTGTCTCTAGTAAGACAGTAAAGACTCTAACGTAAGTTCATGACGTAAAGTCTGAGAAAAAAACTGGTACTACCGATGAGGTAAAGAAGATTCCCTAAAGTTTAGGACCTTCTACTACGACACTTTCACAACGTGAGTTATACGGTCGTTTAAACCTTTTGAGTCGTCACCGGTGTACTGACCTTTTCCAGTCAAAAGTAAGGTTAGGGTTTCTCTCCGTTACGGTTTCTTACGAGTTTGATGGCGTGTTAACGTGAGTAGAGTGTACGATCATTTTATTACGACTTTTAAGAAGTTCTGTCCGAAATCGTTATGAACTTAGGACTTGAAGGTCTACAAGTTCGACCTAAATCTTTTCCGTCTCCTTGGTCTCTAGTTTAACGGTTGTAGGCGACCTAGTACCTTTTTCGTTCTCTCAATGTCTTTTTGTAGATAAAGACGAAATGACTGATACTGTTTCGGAAACTGACACACCTAGTGTTATTTGTCCTTTTAAGACTTTCTCCACCCTTATGGTCTGGTGGACTAGACGGAGAACTCTTTGGATATACGTCCAGTCTTTCATTGTCAATCTTGACTGTACTTTGTTTTCTGACCAAGGTTTATCCTTTTCCTCATACAGTTCCGACATATGACAATGGAACGAATAAATTGAATATACGTCTCATATAGTACTCTTTGTGACCCGACCTACTTCGGGTTCGACCTTAGTTCTAAAGACCCTCTTTATAGTTATTGGAGTCCATACGTCTACTGTAATGGGAATACCGTCTTTCACTTCTCCTTGATTTTACCGAGAACTACTTTCACTTTCTCCTCTCATTTTTCAACCGAATTTCGAGTTGTAAGCCTTTTTCTTCTAGTATCGTAGGCCAGGGTAGTGAAGTACCCTTTATCTACCCCTTTATCACCTTTGTCATAGTCTGAAATAAAACCCCCCGAGGTTTTTAGTGACATCTACCACTAACGTCGGTACTTTAATTTTCTGTGAATGAGGAACCTTCTTTTAATACTGGTTGGATCTATCGTATAATTTTTCGTCTCTGTAATGAAACGGTTGTTTCCAGGTAGATCAGTTCCGATACCAAAAAGGTCACCAGTACATACCTACACTCTCAACCTTACAATTTTTTCGACTCGTGACTTCTTAACTACGAAAACTTGACACCACAACCTCTCCTGAGAATTCTCAGGGAACCTGACGTTCCTATAGGTTGGTCAGGAAGGATTTCCTCTAGTCGGGACCTACAAGAAAGGATCCTTACTACGATTTTCGACTTTGAGGTTATGAAACCGGTGTAGTACTCTTCTCAACTGAGTAACCTTTCCTGAGACTACGACCCTCCCTAACCCCCGTTCTCCTCTTCCCCTGCTGTCTCCTACTCTACCGACCTACCGTAGTGACTGAGATACCTGTACTCAGACTCACTTGAGGTCCTCTACCACTACCTGTCCCTCCGGACCGCACGACACTAAGTACGCCAACGTTTCTCAGTCTGTGCTGACTCACTGACTTGACTTGACTAAACATAAACGTAACAAAAACATAAAAAGACAAAGACGGAAATCAACGACGAAAGTACACCTCAAGAAAGTGTCACTACCACACCGAACACTGGAAAATTATACAGAAAGGTTGAAGAGTTTCGTACCTTAACACCTCGTCCCCATCCCTGTGTCAAACCTCACAGTCTTCAGGACTGAACGTTTCCAACCTCCTCGGTACAGGAGAATTTCACGACATCCGACCCAACGACTTCTCCTGAACCCCAGGTGTTCTACAGTCACTGTGGAAAGACCGAGTCAGACTCGTCTTAGTCTTTTACTTTCTACTCTAGTCCTTTTCAATTTTAAAAGTCAGAACTTAATGATGTCCCCCAACCCCTGAAGAAGAAATCTGACAAAACACTTAAGTCAAGAGACTTCCTATATTCTTTTCACTAAATGAAATGTGAACACATCGAAAGAACCGAAAACAAAACTCTTACCCCTAAACCGAGAGTTTGGGAAATGTACAACCTCGATTTTGTCCTTCATAATAAAAATATAACAGGTTTATAATAGAAAGGACATTTGTATCATTTCTTTCTTCGTCACCCGTCTCATCTATCAATGTCGTCAGGAGAGTCTACATAAGAGTTATTTTAAAAAGATTTCTGATCTAAGTAATTAATCCACCTATTATTCCGAAGACGAATATCCATTTTACCTCATCCAATGTCTTTCGGTACCGAAGGTGATATCATTAATCTTTTCGGTCTTTTTCAATTAGTTCTAATATAAAATTAGGATAGTCTCATGACATCCGTGACTTTTGTTCCATTTGACTTAAGATACTTGTGTAATATTTATCACGAAGGTTATAGATCAATGACTATTTATAAACAAGCAAAGCCCCTGTAACGGTTAAGACCCCAATTCTGACTGGAGTCACGTCGTCTCCTTTATACGACCTCTCTTTTTTTTTTTTTTTGGACCGTTTTATAAAGCTCAGTGATTCCTGCCATACTGTTCACCTTTTAACTTCAAAAAGTGTGCCTTTCTTGACTTCACTATCAAGAAGTGTCATAGGACTCACTTTCTTGACGTTCTTCCATATTGTTAGAGGCCTTTCGCATGTGGACTTTATAATTGACAGGTAAGTCGTTGCTGTTCTCATTAAATAACACCTCAAATACGTATACATTGTTGTCGTTCTATATTTCGTCCTCCTCTTGTTCAGTTCACTTTGAGATCACTCTAAACACGTAACGAGCCGTTCATCAGTTCATAATCGAATGCCACGTTTTATTATTCCGTTATTACGACACATACTATTAGGTGTCCTTTTAGTGGTTTTCTTATCACAAGTTCACAGACTGATTTATGGTTTATCTATTGTACCTTTATTTATACTAATTAGGTTTTATTCCGTCCCTTCTTCCTTATTCATTTTCTCTTACCTCAACTAAATTTTTTAATTTTTCGATCTAAACTTGGTCAATATAATTATTAGTTTAACTTACATATACTTGATTTGAGAAGTTGTCTTCAGATTGGGTTCTTGTGTATCGACAATTTACTATCTCGACATTTAGGTTACATCTAACAGTGTAATCTATAAGTTTTCTCGGTTTGTATACGATTATTTTCTCTTTGTAAGAGTTATATTCCTGTCTTCATCCACTTACGTTGTACTACCCTTCCGTATATATTACTCTCATGATATACGTTTTTCGACTACTCCCGGGAAAGTAATTTTATTGTAACGATCCTTATTTCTCCTATAAAGTTTTACTTTTCTCCTTATTCCTGTGTTTTCTTATCATTAGGATTTAAAAATCCACTGATAATTATACCAAAGTTATATCTCTCCTGTTCTTTACCGTCTTTATTTACTCTTTGTTTATGTGTTAGTATCAACCTATAAAATTACATGTAAAAAATCTTTGACTAAATTTACCGGTGTATATCATTCTACAATATTTGTAGTTCGAATTGTAGGACCGGACTACAATACGCATAGTCGATTTCTTTGGTGCACTAAATTGTACGTGTATTATGTGCATGGTAAGTCAAGTCAAGTCAAGTCAACGAGTCAACACAGACTGAGAAACACTGGGGTACTTGACGTCGTGCGCTCCGGAGGGACAGGTAGTGGTTGAGGGCCTCAGTTCGGTTTGAGTATACGGTAGGTCGGTAGAGTAGGAGACAGTAGTGGAAAAGGAGGACGGAAGTTAGAAAGGGTCGTAGTCCCAGAAAAGTTTACTCAGTTGAGAAGTGTAGTCCACCCGGTTTCATAACCTCAAAGTCAAAGTTGAAGTCAGGAAGGTTACTTACGGGTCTTGACTAGAGGAAATCTTACCTGAGCAACCTAATGGAACGTCAGGTTCCCTGAGAGTTCTCAGAAGACGTTGTGGTGTCAAGTTTTCGTAGTTAAGAAGACGTGAGTCGAAAGAAATATCAGGTTGAGAGTGTAGGTATGTACTGGTGACCTTTTGGTATTGGAACTGATCTACCCGGAAAGACCTGTTTCATTACAGAGACGAAAAGTTATACGAGAGATCCAACCAGTATTGAAAGGAGGGTTCCTCATTCGTAGAAAATTAAAGTACCGACGTTAGTGGTAGACGTCACTAAAACCTCGGGTATTTTTATTTCAGTCGGTGACAAAGGTGACAAAGGGGTAGATAAAGGGTACTTAACTACCCTGGCCTACGGTACTAGAAGTAAAAGACTTACAACTCGAAATTCGGTTGAAAAAGTGAGAGGAGAAAGTGAAAGTAGTTCTTCGAGAAATCAAGGAGAAGTGAAAGACGGTATTCCCACCACAGTAGACATATAGACTCCAATAACTATAAAGAGGGCCGTTAGAACTAAAGTCGAACACGAAGAAGGTCGGGTCGTAAAGAGTATTACATGAGACGCATCTTCAATTTATTCGTCCCACTGTTATATGTCGGAACTGCATGAGGAAAAGGATGAACCTTGGTCAGAGAACAAGGTACAGGTCAAGATTGACAACGAAGGACTGGACGTATCTCCAAAGAGTTCTCCGTCCAGTCCACCAGACCATAAGGATAGAAAGAGTCTTAAAAGGTGTCAAATAACACTAGGTGTGTCAGTTTCCGAAACCGTGTCAGTTATTTTGTCTTTGTGTACAAAAAGACCTTGAGAGAACGAAAAAGGTACTAGGTCACCTACAACTGTTAAACTAGAGACCAAGGAAACGGAAAAGATTTTGGTCGAACTTGTAGTCCTTCAAGTCCCAAGTGCATGACGACTTCGGACCGAACCTCTTAAAATTAGTTGTGAAATGATCGCACACTCTACTCATGTTAACACGTCATCAAACTCGTAAGAAGCCATAACGGAAAGAAACCCTAACCTTACTTTTGACTGGAAAAAGTCAGGACACCGGTGACGACTCAAAAGATTTAAACGACCGTATAACTCAGGTCGTGAAAGTGTCGTAGTAGAAAGTCCTAAACTTTGTCGAGTTGACGTTAAGGTAGTGAAGGTGATCGAAACAAGCATCACTACGAAAGATTCCGGGTGAACTGAAGTGTAAGGTCCTACAGACCGAGATCCACTCACTAGTGTGATAACACTAATAGACCAGTATAATTTGGTGTTTAACACATTATTTTCGTTCAGAATTGTTTAAAATTTCCTGACTTAAATAAGTTTCATACAAAGACCGGTGTCGTCTTATTTTGACATTTAGTAAATGTGCTTCCATTGAAACTTTGATGGTTCATAGAGTCTTAATTTGTCGTGTGAAAATTTAATTAAATGTTTATTCGGTACTCAGTTTCTTCTTTAATGTTACTTTTAATATTTCATACAACTTGACTTACTACACTGTTTGTGACATATACTTTTGGGTGCCTTATGTCGATTTCGTTTGAATCACCTTTTAAATATTGAATTTTACTTATATAATCTTTTCTTCTTTGTATCTTTTAATTGACAATTACAATTTGTTAATTAAATCTTTTCTCTTCCTGTATAAACTATACTCCTCTCTAGTGTCCTTTACATTTCGATACCTGTTTATACTTCCTTTAACTAGTATCTCCAATTATCTCTTTTCGTTATAATTTTTCATATCGAAAACTTTTTATAATTATTTTAATTGTTTAATGGGGGGTAGTTCTGAATGATTCTTTTTTTCTTTCATGTTTATTGGCACTTTTTATGTTACCTCTGTAGTGACGTCTAGGATGAATGAAACTTTTGTTTATCCCTTTAAACCCCTTGTTACAATACGGATGTATCAGTCGTTAAGTCTACTTTATGTGTTTAATTGACTTTTTCGTGTTAAACGGTTTTGACGGGTTCTCTGTATCTTTAGTATTTGTCTAGATTTAGAATTCTTTTATTGTAGACTTTAATTTTTGAGTGTCTTTACCGGTTTCAATTTTCCTGATTTTTACAATTGAGAAAATGTTTGTACGTCCCGTTGGTCTTGACTGTGTGGAACAACCATCCTCACATTTAAGTATACTAGTAAAACCTTTTGACCGTCCTAGATGACTTCAACGAATGTGTTACGAATGAGGTACTGGGTGGTCAAGATGAAGAACAGTCTATCGGTTCTCTTTGATTACGTATAGATGGTTTTCTGTTTATGTCTTTATAAGTAGTCCAAAAAGAGAACTGTCTTTCGTCAGGTTAACAGGTAATCGTTATATTACTTATGTGACTCGATGTGAGTATACCACCTTAGGATGTCCTGTCACTTTTACTTTTGAGAGGACGATGTACAATTGTCGTCCTTACTCAGAGTGTCTGAATTAAAACTTACTTTCTGTATTTTGACATACATATCAGACTAAGGTAGATAGACTTCAAATATGTGAAGTAAGGTGGATATACTTTATAGTGTGTGTTTTAATTTCATACTATGATCTCGAGTCTTATCATAAATGGAAACCCCTACAGTTAATCTTCCCCAATACTTCCCCGAAAATTCTACGACCTTTACAAGACATAGAACTAAACCTTCCATCAATATATCCACGTATAAATCCACTCGTAAGTAATTAGCTAAGTAAACTATAAAAACGATAAATGCATCACATCGTCAAGGAATTTTTCTTTTATTTTATATCAAATCTTTCTTTCGTTGTTTTATCTATTATGGACTCTGATTGTCTTTTCGATACCTTTAATCCGACCTTTCTACAGTAATTCCAATCGGGAGTTGGGTTCCTCTTTCTTTCAAAGGTATCTTGTATCCACAAATCTCATTTATATTTTTATTTAGGTAAAATAAAAAAAAATTGGAATCTATTGAGAGTTTGTTTTTACTTACCGGATTAATTTAATCTATGAATTACATATTAGAATGCACATTACAGACTGAGTGTCATTTGTAAAAATTTATGCAATAATCGTGAGGGTGATAATGACGACAACGATGATAATGATAATAAAACAGCAATGACTTCACTAATAATAAGCCCTAACCCAGATGTGGTGATATTCAGAGAAGTGCGAAAAGTGAAGGTGCAGTGTAGTAAGAGTTAGGTAAGAAGAGTAACAGAGACAAAGGGGTGTTTTCTCGTTGACTCATGTCCCACACACTTTAACTGTATCTAAATAGGAGGTTTGGTCCAACGCCCGGGTACTCTACTCATTGTCCTGTCCTCCTGAGCTCCGAGTACGGGGGAGTCTACCTCTTAAGCGTCTGTCAGTTTATCCTCCGCCTTGTTCGCTACAGTAAGGTACACGGCAGGCTGTCCTCACAGTGTGTCACGAGGGGTCCTCTTCGTAACAATCCGAGCGGCAGTAAGGTCAAAACCATCCAGTGGGAGGAAGGACAGTCTAGGTATTTGACCGGAAGTCAGAGGACTAGACACTACGGGTCCTTTCGGAGAAGTCACTACTTTAGGAACTCCCGGGACAAAAGAAGTCGTAAGTGTCCCCACCGGTGTGCCGGGACCTTGACACGTGTGTCTCAGAAGTGAAGTAATTTTCCGTAGAAAAATGGTAACCATTTTTTATAGAAGAAGGGTTGAAAAAACGGGTCTCTCTTCTAATCGGGATTTTACCCTTTTATATCCCCTGTGCCAAACAGAGATTCAGGTCGGGTTCTATAAAAAGACCTACTTTCAAAGATATCATGTCTACGGTGTATTTTATACCATACAGGTCAATGTAAACTTAATATCTTTTCGTCACCTAAAAATTTTTTTAAAATCATATTTCTAGAGTATACGTCAAAAATCCTGTATGTATATGGGGGGGGGGTTTTTTTTTTAAGACAACAAATGGACTTTAAGTCTAAATTGAGTCATTGGAATAAAACCAATTTAGATCGTCGGGATTGGACTTGTCTACTTGACCTTGTTTCCGGAAACAGAGAAACCTGGTATAAGATCTTATGTGTATTAAACCTTAAGATTCAAAATGGGGTTATAATTGTATTTATTTACATTTAAAGAATCTTATAAACAGAGTCCCGTTCGTTGTCCAATTCGGGGTGACGGTCAAGAGTCGTGGTCGTATTGTTTCCCTTTCTCCACAGCCAGGGTAAAAGTCACTGGAGATACATGTGACACGTGACATTGCACTTCTTCGTCTTAGTCCCAGAGACCATAATCGTCCGTACCTACGAGTAAACCAGTCAGCACAGACTGAGAAACTCCGGGGTACCTATCGTTGGGAGACCCGAGGAGACAGGTACCCTAAAAGGTCCGTTCTTATGACTTTACCCAACGGTAAAGGATGAGGTCCCCTAGAAGGGTTGGGTCCCTAGTTTGGACGCAGCGGATGTAGACGTACCCGTGGACCCACGGTTAACCGTGACTCGGTGGACCCATCGGGAGAGACCATAGTCTGACTGAAGTCAAATATTCACCGAGACGATGAGTAATCAAGATACGAAAACTCTTTTAATACATGAAAAAGAAACGGAAGTAAAGATGGTTTTCAACAACACTTCTAAAGTACTTTGGTCTTATACTTATCTGTGGATAGGTCCATGATCTTTTAATTTATATAAGTTATTTACAACAGAAAGTGAAATGGTTTGAAGTCGACGGACTTTTCTCTCTTCCGAATGTCAAAAACTAGACCAAGTTAAGTCTATCATCGCAACGACAAAGACTTCATCGGTCAGATTATATCAGTGGATCTTTTAATTCACTTTCTCACAACAATTCTTCAATAGAATCTTGATATTCCCCCATCCCATGGAAAACTTTGATTTTTTTTAATTTAATTTAATTTTCAAATAAAATATAACTATAAACAAGAAACCCTTTTTTTCTTTTTATAGTTCTTCGTTTTTCTTCCTTTTAACAGAAATAAAGGTAGATTGGGTTTTGTACTGAGAAGGAGACAACTTACATGTATTTCTGTGAAATATCTGTGTATGTAGGCGTGTGTGTGTGCGTGTATGTGTGTGAGGGACAACTAGACAATTATCGTAATATCGAGAGGTGTACGGTTCGATGAGTGATTAACAAAATAAAGAGGTTTGTTTATCGAGATAGTACCTGTTTTAACACCTTATTTGATCAACTTCTTAATAATACTCGACCACTTATAACTGATATTTCAGATGTCTCAAAGTAGAAACCCGTACAGAACAAAAACAAGTAAAACAACAAACAAAAAGGGACTCAAACAGGACAATTAGTCATTTGATCCTAAAGATACTCAACAGGTAATAGGTACCCCCTCCCGTACTCTGTTCGATACACATCGACTACCGTTTTTACTGGAGCTATACTATGTCGAAGAGAATCCTTTACCTCAGATAAGGGGTGAGGAACTTAGACTCGACCGGAACACTGAACACAACTAGTTATGTTACATCATCTTCGTTATCACATACATAGGGTTCGCAATTCCCCGGAATTTGGAAGGCGAGAAGGAAAAGAACACTTAGGACAGTAGTGGAGACACACTAATTCCGGTCCACTCAGTTACCTCCTCCTCTCTGGGCACCGAGTCAGTGGAAGTAGTGAGGTCGACTACCCACGTGTTATCGGTCGCACATTCACTCTGGTAACCGGTGGTCAACTGTGTACTCACTTAGGTCGACTCTGGTCGTTTCTTTAATAAACTAAGTATCTTAAAACTAAATTTATTTACCGACACACAACAAAGAGTACTTCATTCTCTATTAACTGTATGATACATAGATGGTGAGAACACTTTTATCCGTATTATTCGGGTTGTGTATATAAGAGGGAAAACCTGGTTTGACAAAGTCGACTTCCTATCGGTCCCGAGTCTAGGAGGTCGTCCGTAGAGCACTCCCAAACCGAGACTTGCCAAACACTGAGACATAAGTCCTTAACCATCCTTACGGACTCCGAGATTCATTGGATGTCTTCGACCTCCGACGAATCAGTCCTTCGTCTCAACCCGTAGAGGGGTCCTTCGTCGTCTTCCCCGTACAGGGTGTACTATGAACTCGGGTGTCTGGGGTCCCCTGAAGTCGGACCTGGAACGATTTCATTTGAGGAATGGGTATAAAAGAGGTCCCAGAGGAAAAACCGGACAACCAGGACCATAGGGTCCCTAGGGACCACAAGGAACTCCGGGGTAGAAAGGTCCTCCCGGGACGCTCGGAGACTCAGGAACTGGACAACCTCCTTTTTCCTTTGTACTGAGTAATAAACACAAGGAAAAGATAAAGAGTTTTTTTATACTACGGGTTAGGGCAGGGTCCCCTTTCCTCTGTGACTCGATCCCGATTGAAAAGACTCGACGACAAATATTCCTGGTATCTTCTTTTCGGAGGATTCAGGGTACCCTACCAGACGGAACTCCCAGTTGAGGGACTCGGACGTCCTGGTGGTTCACAATCGTCAAGGACACACTCTCAGACCCTACGGTCTTAGTCTCGGCACAGAGACAAAGTTTACTATTATACATCAATTCTCGTTATGTTCGCCGTACTTACGTAATGGGAGGAGGGTTACGTCCGCCAAAGGAAACCCTCTATTTCTCAGCGTCTCTTTCTTGTCGGGTTGGACATGGACCAAGAGGGAAAAGAGGGAACCGTGGTAGTGCGGGTAGAAACGGACCCTCCGGCAACTACGGACCTCCTGGTGTCCGTTAGTACCCCGTCCAGAAGACCTATAAGAGTGTCAAGAGACAAAGACGCAGACGTGTTCTACGACAGTGGTGTCAGTCCTCTTCTTTTCCTTCACTGCATTTGTCGCTGTACCAGGAGTGGGACCACATTCTTTTCAGTTCCTTCTACTAGAGTAGAACAAGAGAAATAGATGTGTATAAATCACTCGAATATTGGATATGACCCGTGTACACTACATCTCTACCTATTAGGTAAGGACCGGAGGTTTGACCCTTAAACCTTTACATAATTATTTAGGAAGTTACTGTGACCAATTAATTATGAAGGTGTTTCCATCTGTATTTATTAACGTAACAACTCTCCTTCCTCAGTGGCCACGGACAGGAGACCACAATGACGTCTTTAGAGACTAATACAAGAGACACAGGAAACGTTCCCGTTTATCCGTATGAGTACCGGTCTCTGAGTACGGACGACCGAATCCCTCATTATTACTTACCTCTGGACCGAACGAGAACGTGAAGAGGGTGAACCCGGGATGACGGTGGACGTAGGGTAGGAATATAGATCTGTCAGGAAACGGGAGTCACGGTCTATTGGTTGTAGATGAGTCACCGTCCGTGACTCGACGTTCGATTACTAGGTCTCTCCTTCTCAGTGACGATCAATGATTGGGTCGGTGTTAATTGAACTCAAACGAAAGAGAACTACAAAGAAAGAGTGACGTTCTTTCTAAACGGTCCCCCTCTTAAAAGAGACCTTTAAAGAGTGAGAGAATCGGGTCCGTCCTCCGATCTAGGGAGAGATAAAGGACTGTCCACAAGACGCACAGAATATACAGCTCTAGTGACCGTTATAAGGAACTTATGGGAAGAGTAAAAACTTAGGATTGTAAAGTAGACTAGAAGTTTCAAGAAAAGATCTACAGGGAGGGGTTCCTTTGGAGTCGTAGGGTCCTGGGTTCCAGAACCGAGAGAAACTTTTGTTTCCATGTCAGAGTAAACGTTTACAAATCCACTTAGGTCCTTTCAAGGTCTACGGGGTCGTATTCGTCTCTTTCTCTGTGACGTCGTACCTAAGATGAACGGGAGAGGGGTGGAGGGAGGTTCTAGTTCAGGTTCGGGATTGATATACTGGGTCCTGGGGTCTAGGTAAATGGTTTCATGAGTGGTCCCGAAGACGTCTAGTCCCTATGTCAGTGTTCCTTTGACCGGGAGGTCGTCCCACGACCGTCTACGGAATCCCATTTTCTCCTCCGACCCGAACCATTATGTTCCAGGTTAGTCGGACCACCTGTCCCTGTTGTACCCGGACGGACCGGAAGTTGGGGTCTAATTATTTATTAAGAAGAATCCCCCTAAAGGGTCTCAAAGACTATGTCACGACCCACCGTCAAAAGAAGCTATGACGTACTAGGGGTGAAGTCTAACAGTCATAAACTGTCAAGAGTAAAGACCCGGTTGTACTCAACCAAGTGTACCAATTGACACAAGTTCTAAGTACAGAAGTCGTCTCTTTGTATTTCTGTGGATACTTGCGTGAGTACGCACACGTATGATTGGTGTGCGTGTGTGTACGTCTACACGTGTCTGTGTAGGTACTTCCTCGTGTTTGAGGGACGACGAAAACTGTGTGGTTCTGGTGAGGACAGAGTCCGAGACCTGAACCAGAAGTGGGTCGGACTTACAGGAGAGACAGTACGGTGACCGACCGAGGAAGAGAAGATAACTTTACAAGGACGGAGTCTCTTGGGACACAACTGATGAAATTCACTAGGACGAGAGATAGTAGAATTGAAGTAAAAGAAATTATAAAGAATATAAGGTACTACAATATAAGATAGGTAAATCAAATGAAAAGATCGAAAATAAGACCATTCATATTTGTTGTATTTTAAAATGGCAAAACTGGTAATAATCCACATGTTAAACCGTCGTAATTCATGTAAGTGTAACAACATGTTGGAAGTAGTGATGGATAGAGCTCTTACAAAAGTAATAGGGTTTAACTTTGAGACATGGATAATTTGTCATTAAGGGATAAAGGTTGGGGTTCCAGTCGGGGTCGGGAATCACTGACGACAAAATAAAAACAGAGATACTCGAACTGATGAGATCCACAGAATATATTCACCTTTGTATGTCCTAAACAGAAAAACACTGACTGAATAAAGTGAATCGAATTACGGAAGTTCCAAGTAGGTACAATCCTGTACATAGTCTTAAAGGAAGGATTCAAATTTTTAATTTATACACATTTATTGTGTAAAACCTTTGAAGAAAAAAATATCGTTTATTTTTTTTCTGGGACCTTTAATGGGTCAATAGGAAGTTATTCGTTTACCTATTTATTTGGTACCTTTTAAGTGTCCTTTTATTCGTCGTTAATTATGTTATTGAACCTACTTAAAGTTCCTGTAATACAATTCATTTTAGTTATATTTGGACCTTCGAATGTCTGACATAATAAAAAAAGTATATTATAAAAACTTTACCGTTTTAATTTATTCCCTCTGGTATAGTCGTCAACCGTCCCTTATCCCGAAGTCCCTCTTCTATTTCTACGGCTTGTTCTTTCAAAGTGACACCCACTCCCTTATCAAGACACGGCATTGACACTACTAATCTGTTTGGATAGTGACGTTATCGTAAAGTATCTTAATTTGTGGTTCTTTTTTAGTTAAGTCCATTTATTACCAATTTACGTTCATTTTGGGTATAACATAGCAAAACTACAGTCGAACGTCCAAAACCATGAACTGGAGATTATACAATCTAGGATGGTAACCACTTACTACCTCCTTCTCATGGACTCTGAAAAGTAATACTAAAGTTCAACAGACACTCTGATTTTACTAAAGTATACTTTTTCAAAGGTCTCCCTCAGAATTCCTTCAACACCCACTAGATTTCTGATAGGAACGAAGTCAGTCACAAAACAGGTTTGAAGGGTTACCCTTATCAGACACGTTACCGAACTTTCACTCTTTTTCACCCGGTCCAGGGGTTCCTATTATGATCAATCAGACTAACCAGAATATCACACTTTCCGTTTACCACTCTCTATTCCGTATTCGGCTAACTACTATACTGAATGTTTGACACATTCTGCAACCTGGAGGTCGGTTTCCAGTAATCTCCTTAAGGTTATCCTCTCCTTCGTAGTGTCGACTTAAAAAGTTTAGAACAAAACCGATTTTACACCTGTTACTAACCTCTCGTACTTTGACCTTTTTTCTACTAGACGTTCCTCCATGAAACGACAACAACAACAAGTCAACGGGTCAGCACAGGTCGAGGAACACTGGGGCACCTGACGTGGTACGGTCCGGAGGGGCAGGGAGTGGTAGGGGTTCTCAAACGGTTCAAGTACAAGTAACGGAACCACTACGGTAAGAATGGTGGTGGATTTACTGTCTACTACCACCGGCCTTAGTCCCATTTTCTTTAATCTAGTTCTTTGATCTATGTAAACTCTTTGTAGGTGTTACATATTAACTGTCTCGAATCCTTGACCAACTCACACTTTATCACTCGTCTTTTTCTTTAAACAAACCTGTGTGTTCAAAGACTGAACTTACAGACTCACGGTAAGATGACTGACTTCCTCTATCTTACCTATGGAACATTCACCTACCGAACTTAATAGACGGTCACCAGTTCTTCCTACCTTGTTATTGACACTTCGTCGTAAATAAGTTAAGACCTGTAAAGATTATCTCGACAGTATTTTACGGGACAATCGAATCCCACCACTCCCTTGGGTAGTCTTCTCAAAGTTTATCTCCAACGTCTCGGTACACCACTCCAACACCATCTCCGGAGGCTTGTGGTGTTCTTTATACCTACTCTGAGAGGGGAAGGGGGGGCGGGTCGTCTAGGAAGGTTGGTCGGACAGGAACCGAATACCTTTCAGAGGAAAGGAATGAAGGACGACTGGGTAAGGTATCTGGACCTTTTTACAGGTCCCACCATTTCTCGGCCTACGGACTTCGTTTCCCGTCTCTGATTCTCTGGGTCTCGAATTTTGTCAGACGACCGTTGAACAAATACACAGAGGGAATAAGAAGTCGTAGGTCTGAAAGGGGGACAAGGATGAAGTTTCATCGTCCTCCAACTTACTCCATCTCCTGAGGTCCAGCCTGACCTTCATGACCCAAACTAGTGACATAAACGAATATAACTTGTGAATCAGGTCTCCAGTGCTTCGAAGGACCTTGACTCGACCCTTCCCCATCTGTAGACCTACTCGCAGTCAGACTTTCGACTCGGTGACAAGACCGATGGCTCAGAGTAGAGTAAAGGTGTCAGAGGTCCTCCGGAAAGGATAGTCCTCTACGGGAGAGGTGGAGGAAGTCATGGTAATAGGTCAGACGTGAACCGAAGTATCTATTCCAGTGGCATACATAAACAAGACCTGGAATCCAGGAAGGGTCGTGACGGAGACGGGACCGTGGAGGTGGCCTGTTACCCCGACGGAGAAACTAGAGATCTTCCTGAAGGACGGGAAGGTGAGGACAGGGATCACCCTACCTTAGGGTCGAGACGGTGAAGGACCGATACACTGGAACCGGTTCAAGGTAGAGGAAGTCTGGGACAAAGAAGTAGACACTTGGTCCTTTTGTGACGGTACGGACACGGTACCGCACGACAGAGGACTAGGTGTGAGTCTTCCGAACTGTACGTCGAGTAGTGTGGTCAGCCGATTTGTGGTCCGGAAGTAACGGAAGTCTTACCACCGTGTTATCAGAAGAATGACCCCCTTCGTCACAAGAACCCGTTGGGGTAGACTTTTGTCATTCGTACTCTAAACCTTGGTCTTCTAAACCAAACCCGAGTACTAACACTCAAAATTCAGTCTGGTATATAAGAAAGACTCGGAGCTTAAAACCGGTCCCGGTGTCAACGTCGTCCGTACCTCGTACGAAGAGGTGCTAAAATCCTCTGTACGGACTCCCTCCCCGTACTCCTCCTCTTTAATCCGGTCCCAACGTCCGTTTTATCGGACTCCAGGTCTTAAGGGAGTCTCTCCCGATGCCCTAGTGTCTCGGGAGAGACACACTAGTCCACCCCGAACACGAGTGACTGAGTTCCTCCCCGACGGACGACCCCGGAAACGTCCCCGTCTCTAGGGTCCTATAAGAGTTCAGTTCGACACAGACCTCTTTCTCCCAGGGAAAAAGAGAGTGGAAGAGAGATCACGGGGGATAACACTTTCGACAATCATGAGTGAAGTAAAATAAAAAAATCAAAATAACTAATATCAACTAAATGTTATAACACAATTAAAGTCTACATGTCGTTTCACTAAGTTAATATATATATATATATATGTGTGTGGATATAAGTAAGAAAAAGTCTAATAAAAGTATATCCAATAGTATCTTATGATTTATCACAAGAGACACGATACGTCATCCAGGAATAGTCAATAGATAGAATATATATCATCACATATATACAATTAGGGTCCAAGGACTAGATAGGGAAGCCGGGTGGGTATAAAAGGGAAACCATGGGTATTCGAACAAAAGTTATAGACGTTCAGACAAAGACAAAGAACCAATTCAAGTAAGGATGGTAAATTTTTTTAGTCTAAGATGTGTATGCACTACAGTATACTATAAGCAGAAACTGAATGAAGTGAATCCTACGATTAGAGCTCCGGGTAGGTTAACGACGTGCACCGTACCAAAGGAAGAGAAAGTACCGACTCGTTACAGGATAACGTACATACGTGGTGTCGAAGAAACAGGTAAGTCAGAAACAAGTACCTGTAAATCCACGGAAGGTACAGAACCAAGAACATTTGTCACGACGTCACTTGTGACCCCACGTATATAGAAGAGATTAATGCTATAAGAAACTTATATATGAGTCCTCACCCTAACGACCTAGTATACCATCAAGACAAAAATCAAAAAATCACCAACATGGTTAAATGTAAACACTAGTACGAGTGAAATTTTCTCTTTACGAATTTCCTTAAAACACCGAATAGTGTCTCCTACACACCTTCTCATTTAGACAACGGTCCTCAGAAACCATTGACCGAGCCATCCATATAATATAGACGTACGGGTACAAACGTGTGTCCCTCAGGTGCTTACGGGGTTCACCCGGGAAGTAGTCGTAGTCATCGTAGTCCCTAAGGAGATCCATTCGGAGTACCTCTGGACTTTCGGGACCTCACTTCTCCCCACCCACCCGGACCGACGAAGACCCAAGACTCCGACGGATAGAGACGTGAGTGTGTCCCTTCGGGTACTCTGCTGTGTCCTTTGTCCATCGTACCGTAGATATCGGAACATTTTTGGCAGACTTTGTCAGAGACAACAGTGGAAATAGAACCCGAAGATCATAGGTCTTTACAATCTTTTATTCAAATACAACAAATTCAGTGGGTAAGTCACTATAGAATAATACCGTCCGGTTCGTCTGATTATCGGGAGAATCCAGTCTCCTTGGATCTGTCGTATAATTTTTCGTCTCTGTACTGAAACGGTTGTTTCCAGGTAGATCAGTTCCGATACCAAAAAGGTCATCAGTACATACCTACACTCGTAACCTGATATTTCTTTCGATTCGCGGTTTCTTAACTACGAAAACTTGACACCACAACCTCTTCTGCGAACTCTCAGGGAACCTGACGTTCCTCTAGGTTGGTAGGTAGGATTTCCTCTAGTCAGGACTCACAAGAAACCTTCCTGACTACGACTTCGACTTTGAGATTATGAAACCGGCGGACTACGTTTCTGGACTAAGTAACCTTTTCTGGGACTACGACCCTTTCTAACTTCCGTCCTCTTCCCCTACTCTCCTACCCTACCAGCCTACCGTAGTGACTAAGTTACCTGTACTCAAACTCATTTGAGACCCTCAACCACTACCTGTCTCTCCGGACCGCACAACGCCAGGTACCCCAGCGTTTCTCAGTCTGTACTGACTCGCTGACTTGACTTAACTTGACTTGACTCCAGTCTCCTTGGGTTGGTCAGATGTACTAGTGAACAGAACTTACCCTCAAACCCCTACGTCCACTCTGACAGGACCTGTCCTTCCAGGTATTCCTCCTCTCAACGACCCGTCGTCTTACCCTCTCTCTCTCCTCATTCTTTCTGTAAGAGACGATCTTCCCGGTTCCTTTTCGATCAAGGTAGGTCCCTACCGACTCGATCTATAGTCGACGGGGAGGAGGCGTAAGAAAGGTCACGGATTAGTGGTCGGGGATTCCGTCCTCCCTCCCGTTCCTTCCCCGGTATGTGTGTAGACTAATATGAGGTAAGACTGGACTCGTAACACTGAGTCCGTTAGGAGAGTGGGACATTCAGAGTCAGGAGTTCGACAATTTACCTGTATTCTTTTTATGAATTTCGATCTTTATACACCTCCCTACTTGTCTCGCAACCTAAGTATACTCTGGGGATCAGGAACTCTTTTATTGAAGGGACCGTCTTTCTCCTGGTCCTTACTCTCGAAGGACGGCATCCATCCCCTTGTCTGAATGCCCTTTGGAGTTCATTGGTCCTGACTGTGGGCCGGGAGACCAACTGAGGGGACAAATTTCTGAGTCCTACCACCTCTCCCCCTAGGACAGGAAAGTCGACGAAACACACCGAAGGTTCTTCAAAGGGTCTCCTAGTAGGAGGTGTTTCGCACCAGGGTCTCTCTTTAACGTCCAATCAGGACGGTAGATCACTGCATTGAGTCTTAACGTCCCCCGGTTTCCGATGTGACTCAGTAGTGTGTAGGGGTATGAACTGAGCAAGACATGTACTGAAGGAACTCCGACGACACGCAGTCCGGGACCCTATTCTTGACTTTTTGAATTTTCTCGTATTGACGGATAAGACCTATGATACACTATAAAAATTCATCCCCCAAAACAACAATATGGGAAAGACTCTCGGTTTCCGGAGTAGAGAACAGACAGAAGATGAATAATGTGTATTGAAGAGACAATGGTCATAGTTATTTATACATAGTATATGTTATATACACTCATTTTAAATAGAAAAGTTCTAAAGAGAAAAGACTTTTAAATCTTTATATGTAAGTTTCATTCGTTCCTGAAAACTGGGAATGGGGAGTCTCAAAATTCAATAAAAGATTATATTGAATATAATAGGTTGAAGGGTCTAAAGAATATAGACTCATACCATATCACGAAACTTAAACGTTTCAATGTTTTTAAGTGTCTGTTTTTTCCGTCCTCAAACACTTCGACATATATACCCCTCAACGACTTATATCGTTGTCATAGAAACTTCATAAGTGATCCTGATTATTTTTTTATTTTTAATGTGTATATAAGTGTCACAGAAATCAAAATATCGTGACGTAATTCTAAATTCTTAGTGCACTTTTTCTTTTGTTTCAATTTGTAAGGAATGGGATACTGGGTTCCAAGTCAGATCACAAAAGGAACTTCAGAGGGATGGTCATAAAAAAAGAAGAGAGAGAGAAATTGGTCTGAAGTTTTCCAGTACAGTTAAAAAGGAAAAGTCGTAGAGTATATACGAAAGATTCAAAACAAAGGTGTCGGTATCCGTGATAGTGGAGTTGGGACCTACAAGTTTTATTAGGTTCTGGAGACGATCAACGGGGAGTGAGGAATAACGATAGATAAGACGAATGATGACCTACTTAGAAGAATTATATACTGAAAATGTCGTAGCAATGAGATAATATTTCGTCACATTTGATTTTTGTGTGAAAAAGAGTTCTAGAAGGTGTTAGATGAGACTTAATTGAAAGGAGGGCATAACCAACGCTGAGGTGTGACTTTTACTAGTAAGGTCGTCCTACCGGATAAATCTGAGGGTACATGACTCGTGACCTACAAAAATAAAGAGGTCCTAGATCAGGGAGGACGAAGATCATCTACTGTAAGAGAAAAGGGACTACTTAGAAAAGGTACCTGACGAAGGGGAAATGAGATACTCTTCACCTTACTATAAACACAAGTCGTGTATATAATATCAAAAATCTAGTGGTACTAACAAAGTTACTACCCACTAAGTGAATCCTTTTCAACTACTCAGTGAGAATTCTAGACGAGGTACCTGAGTCCTTTTCTCATGTTCCCTTCCTATCCGAACCCTAACTATTATCGATAGGAAAGACGACGAGTATTTTGTGGATAAACTCTTACTTCAGTTACATAAATTCTCGGGTCTCTAACCTTCTCTCAAGACTGAGAGACGTTCGGGTACCTGACGTGGCACTGTCCAAAGGGACGGGAAGTGATAGAGGGTCTCAAACGAGTTTGGAAACAGGTAACTCAACCACTACAGTAGGTTGATAGAGTAGGAGACGACGGGTGAAGAGGAAGACGGAAGTTAGAAGGGATCGTAGTGTTAGAAAAGATCACTCAACCGAGAAGTGTAGTACACCGGTTTCCTAATCTCGAAGTCGAAGTCGCAGTCAGGAAGGTTACTTTTAAGTACCAACTAAAGGAAATCTTAACTGACAAAACTAGAGGAACGACAGGTTCCCTGAGAGTTCTCAGAAGAGGTTGTGGTGTCAAACTTTCGTAACTAAGAAACTACGAGTCGGAAGAAATACCAGGTCGAGAGTGTAGGTATATACTGATGACGTTTGTGATATCGAAACTAATATGGATAATGAAACAATATTTTCTTTCGAGGAATAAAATAAGACTCTAGTATCGTTTATATGTTTTGTTTGTTTTGTTTTTTTGATCGTCAGTCGTTTTGAGTTATAAAGAAAACAGTAGAATGAAGAATATCATCTTGTTCAATTGGTTCTTATAAATGAACTTTGACATTCTTAGATTACTTGATTCTTAGTGGAAGACAAGATACGATGACCTACATACGAATACACATATATATATATACACACACACACACACACACACACACACATAAATTTGATTTTACAATTACATTACTCTACTTAAAAAGACACCAATATCTTGAAGTATACCTCGATAATAAAGTGAACCTCTAAGTAGGAATGCATTCTTTACGTACTATTATCACTCTCTATGAACCTTAAACACTTAAGTTGTTTAGAAATGACGTATGGACGAAATACTATGCGTGATCCCTGAGTTGTCACTTGTCTAGTCTATTCTTAGTAAGGATTATCTTAACTATAAGATCACTCTTTAAGTTGAATATTTCGAAAAGTTTCTGTTGCCACTTTTAAGTTGGTACTAATAGTGACTTTCGTGATCAGAGTTGTTCCGTCACAGATAGGATTTTCTATAATGTCTTAGAAAAAGTTACGTAGTTTAACAAAGTGGTTCGACTTATAAGATAATAAACTGTACATTCGTTCCTTTCTTTTTAAGATTAATTTCCCTTAATATAAAATGATTCAGACCTAGACAACCTAAACAGTGAATAAACAATGATCAAAGTCTGTTTTGTGCGCAACCTTCTACTAACACATTTGTCTCGTCTCAAATATTCGGAAACACTCTCATCAAAGGATGGGACCTTATGACTTGAACGACTCTGGTAGTCAGTCACACAAAATATTTTCTTACCTCTCATAACTAAATGAGTCCATCAGTCAGTTCGTCTCCAGTAAAATATTTCGAGGAGGATATGTAGACTTGCTGTGAAGTAAGAAACTGTATACCGGTCTGTTATACACGTCTGGACCTGTGGTGTAACGTAAGAGTGTTTTAGGTTCTGTGTCTTCACTAGACGCCCGAGAACTCTAGAAAGACGGAGAGTAGAATTTACGAACTTTTATTTGTCATGGAGGTCAAACGGTTAGGGAAAATGTATTTATTAAAGTATGTTTAAGGACGTGAAACCGTTCCTTATACTATACCAACATTTTATATCCCCTCTAAATGTCATCAAAAAACCAAAGATAAAGGAAAGAAACTGATGGTACTACTTAAAAAAAGACTATGAACTAAAGGAGTGGTTGTCTTGATATTATTTAAGTGGGAGACGTGTGATAAACATTTCAAATTTACTTCGTTTTTAATCGTGTAAAAATTCATGACTTGTGATGTCCGAGAATACTAATAAAATCTCTTCCTTTACTTCACCCCTTCCATATACGCCTTCATAGAATTTTCTATCTCATTTTTATTTACATTGTTCACATTTAATAATTTATATAGTATAAGACTCTGTGTGTACCTCTATGTCATAAATTTCCTGAAGATTTAATCATAAGGAGTAATCGAACTTCGATTTAGGTTGAAAGATCGAAAAGTCAAGTCAAGTCACCGAGTCAGCACAGGTTGAGAAACGTTGGGGTACCCGACGTCGTACGCTCCGGAGGAACAGGTAGTGGTTGAGGGTCTCAAATGAGTTTGAGTACAGGTAACTCAGTCACTACGGTAGGTCGGTAGAGTAGGAGACAGCAGGGGAAGTGGAGGTCGGAAGTTAGAAAGGGTCTTAGTCCCAGAAAAGTTTACTCAGTCAAGAAGTGTAATCCACCGGTTTCATAACCTCAAAGTCGAAGTCGTAGTCAGGAATGTTACTTATAAGTCCGGACTAAAGGCAATGCTACCTGACCAACCGAGAGAAACGTCAGGTTCCCTGAGAGTTCTCAGAAAAGGTTGTGGTGTCAAGTTTTGGTAGTTAAGAAGTCACGAGTCGAAAGAAATATCAGGTTACGAGTGTATGTATACACTGATTGACCTTTTTGGTATCGGAACTAATCTGCCTGAAAATAACCGTTTCATTACAGAGACGTAAAATTATACGACAGATCCAACCAGTATCGAAAAGAAGGTTCCTCTTTCACAGAAAATTAAAGTACCGAAGTCAGTGGTAGACGTCACTAAAACCTCGGGAATTTTTATTTCAGACAGTGACAAAGGTAACAAAAGGGTAGATAAACAGTACTTCACTACCCTGACTTACGGTACTAGAATGAAAAGACTTACAACACAAGATCGACAATCCAGGTAGTTTAAAGTGAACCATTAACAAATAACATATAGTCTCATGATTAACGTCATAAATAAACGAAGAAAACTAAAGGTCTCTCACAAAGTAGATCAATTCATTTAAAAGACTATCTTTTCACTACGTATAAAGTTATACGATGTGTATTTAGAATATACCAAGTAGTGAAAGATGACGTTTACTTAGAATGTTTATCTAGAACTTACGAAGACACGAAAAATGAACGGTTGAGATTAACTAAAATATAGTCTCTGACTGTACCCTTTAATATCTACTAATTAAAATCACTTTGAGAGACTGATTATTAGGAATTCTTTTTCATCCTTTACCACCTCTTTTTTTGGGATACAAAAACTTTAATACTTTGAGATCTTCCAATTTTTTGTAACAGGACCAACGATTTTTGTATTAAGAAAGAGTCTCATACAAAAAGTTTCTTATAATAGTTATTAGCCTTCGATGGTCCCTGACATCAGTTTGTTCTATATTTGTACTGGTGAGACATTAATACAGACTTGTGACTCTTTTCTCGTGACAAGTCGGTGTTTTTATCGGTTTGTAGGAGTTGGAGACCGAATAAACTCACCGAGGTCGAATAGATAATTACTGTTGTGATCAAAGATAGAATCAACATATCTGAATCAAAAAAAAAAAAACCAGAGAGAAACCTGATTAAACTCAGAACAACTCTTTACATTTAAAGAACAAGTACAAAATTGTATTTTTACATAGGGTGACCTGTCTTTTTGTCTATTGTAAAAAAAGGAATGGGTGTGTCATCAATAAGTCTCTATAAGAACAAAACCTCCTCCTTTACCGTTGAGTGAGGTCATAAGAGCGGACCTCTTAGGGTACCTGTTTCCTCCGATCGTTCGATATATCAGGTATCCCAGTGTTTCTCAGTCTGTTTTGACTTCGGTGAATTGTAAGAACGAATGAATGGATTTTTTAAGTCTAATCCAACCGATATTAAATTTCTATAACGACATTCTCATCTGAAATTAATTTTTCGGTTTCTTTAGACGTTCCATAAAAATACAAATTTACTTAATGACTTACAGGAGAACTATATTTGGGAACTATAATTAGTTATGGATGTTAAAATTTTTATTTTCTTTATTTCTCATTATAGTTGTTGTTTCAAAAAGAGTGTATTCAACCCGGTTAAGTTCAGTAGGTAGATGAAGGTACTAAGTCAGTCTCTCTCAATAGACTCGTCTCAGTGACATTACTCTGTGTCACGTCCCCGAAAACGACCTTCGTGCCCTTTCTCTAAAAATAAAACATCAATCCAACGACTTGACCCTCAGACACTCAGACACGGACGACAATCGGTAAAACCGTTATGTTTTAATTCAGACTTTACTTCAGTCTGACTTTTACTCAGACTTTTACTTCAGTTGTGTGTCTTACGTCTTGAGGTTGTCTCGACACCCTGTCTTCCTACGTCTAATGAACAATGAAAGAACTCTGAGACCTAGATTGGTTCGGACTTACATCCATCAGAACTTGAACCTAACGACCTCGATGGTTCGGGGTCAGGGGTGAAAAATACACACAAATAAATCAGCTCAACTAAATCAGTAAATGTTATCTTTCTAAGTACTTCATCAGTAAATACTTTTTATAGCAATAAATAATTATTAAGAGTTCCTTTAGGTACAAAATCCATTCTGTTACTGACATAGAAGAAATCAAAGAGGAAGAATGTAACAACTTACGTTAGAGAACTTCTTTCGTCCACAAAATTTCTTTTGATTACAGATAACTTAACTTGACTCCATTCAACTCAACGAAAAAGTATGACAAGTACCCCAAGAGTTCCGTTCTTATAACTTCACCCAACGGTAAGGGAAGAGGTCACCTGGTTTAAAACAGTCTTGAGAGGTGGCACTGGGCAGGCAGAACAAAACCCACCGGGTTGTTCCGTACCGAGTATCAAAGTAACTCTATCTGTTCCGACACCAGGTACACTATTCTACAATCAGAAGACACTAATACCAAAAGTTAGACAGACCGGAGACTGTCGTGTGTGTCACGTCCGCCGACGTTGCCACACGTCTCGAGCCGACTCTGCTCGATACGGCACAGGCTCCAGTCCCCACCGTCGACCCTTCTCGTTGGGGTGCAGGTTCCTCCCCACCGACGCGTCTGCGGTCTCACGGATTTCCTCGATATGGTGCAAGTTCCAGTCCTCGCCTCTGCCACTCCTCTATAGGGAGTAGGTTCCATTCCTCGTCGCCGACGCGAAACGACCTCGTCGGCACTTCTCTATGGGGTGCAGGTTCCATTCTCTTTGGGTTCATTCTACCATCCACTACGTTCTCCCGTAGTCTCCCGTCTGTGTGACTTTGGTATTAGTGTCTTTTACTCAGTTAGATTAGTGTGATCCTGGTGTCGAAACAGATTGAGTTACTTTGATTCGGTACGGGACACCCCGGTGGGTTCTGCCCGCCCGTACCACTTCTCCAGACTGTGTTACACCAAGTAACCTCTTCCCTAACCGTTTGGTGAGGTCATAAGAACGGAACTCTTGGGGTACTTGTCATACTTTTCCGTTTTACTATCCTATGACTTTCTCCTTGAGGGGTCCAGTCATCCACGGGTTATACGATGACCTCTAGTCACCTCTATATTGAGGTCTTTCTTACTTCCCTGCCTCGGTTTCGTTTTTGTTATGGGTCAACGTCTACGTTGACCACTATTTTCGTTCGAGACTACGACATTTCTCGATGTAACGTATCCATGGCCCTTACAGTCCAGGTACTTAGTTCTGTTTAACCTTCACCAGTTTGTTCTCACTTGTAGTTGTAAGATCCTTAGTCGTTTGATTTTACCTGACCTTACCCACTTAAATTGAGTCTACTGGTAATATAGATGACGACTCCCGTCCTTAGGGAATCTTCTTTACCTCGTCGGTAGTACCAGTTGTTTTCTCAGGCTTTACGTCATGAACCTACGTTAGAGTTTTTGCTGTCTTACTAGAGACAAGTAAAGGTTCCTTTTGGTAGGTAATAGTGTCATTAGGTTCAGATAAGGGGTTGGTCATTGCGACTTCTTCGACTCAACTTGTCAAGATACTTCTGGAAGTTCTGGAAAATCTTGTTTGTGGGGTTTTCTACAAGAAAAGTGATATCCCCTGACCTTACGTTTTCATCCTTCAGTTCTTTGTGGACCTCATTGTCCGTTTAAACCGGAACCTTA
>SJYO01004576.1:33275535-33445054 GCA_006410555.1 Capra ibex
GACCACTATTTTCGTTCGAGACTACGACATTTCTCGATGTAACGTATCCATGGCCCTTACAGTCCAGGTACTTAGTTCTGTTTAACCTTCACCAGTTTGTTCTCACTTGTAGCTGTAAGATCCTTAGTCGTTTGATTTTACCTGACCTTACCCACTTAAATTGAGTCTACTGGTAATATAGATGACGACGCCCGTCCTTAGGGAATCTTCTTTACCTCGTCGGTAGTA
Organism: Capra ibex; assembly: GCA_006410555.1. Classification (NCBI taxonomy): domain Eukaryota; kingdom Metazoa; phylum Chordata; class Mammalia; order Artiodactyla; family Bovidae; genus Capra; species Capra ibex. The sequence continues at coordinate 33,275,764 of SJYO01004576.1, forward strand.
CCAGTTGTTTTCTCAGGCTTTACGTCATGAACCTACGTTAGAGTTTTTGCTGTCTTACTAGAGACAAGTAAAGGTTCCTTTTGGTAGGTAATAGTGTCATTAGGTTCAGATAAGGGGTTGGTCATTGCGACTTCTTCGACTCAACTTGTCAAGATACTTCTGGAAGTTCTGGAAAATCTTGTTTGTGGGGTTTTCTACAAGAAAAGTGATATCCCCTGACCTTACGTTTTCATCCTTCAGTTCTTTGTGGACCTCATTGTCCGTTTAAACCGGAACCTTATGCCTTACTTCATCCCGTTTCTGATTATCTTAAAACGGTTCTTTTACGTGACCAGCATCGTTTGTGGGAGAAGGTTGTTATGTTCTCTTCTGAGATGTGTACTTGTAGTAGTCTACCAGTTGTGGCTTTAGTCTGACTAATATAAGAAACTTCGGTTTCTACCTCTTCGAGATATGTCAGTTGTTTTTGTTCTGGTCCTCGACTGACATCAAGTCCAGTACTTGAGGAATAATGGTTTAAGTCTGAATTTAACTTCTTTCATCCCTTTTGGTGGTCTGGTAATTCCATACTGGATTTTGTTTAGGGAATACTAATATTTCACCTTCACTCTTTATCTAAATTCCCGGATCTAGACTATCTATCTCACGGACTCCTTAATACCTTACTCCAAGTACTGTAACATGTCCTCTGTCCCTAGTTCTGGTAGAGGTACCTTTTCTTTACGTTTTTTCGTTTTACCGACAGACCCCTCCGGAATGTTTATCGACACTTTTCTTCTCTCCGTTTTTCGTTTCCTCTATTCCTTCCTATATTCGTAGACTTACGTCTCAAGGTTTCTTATCGTTCTTTTCTATTCTTTCGGAAGAAGTTACTAGTCACGTTTCTTTATCTCCTTTTCTTGTCTTACCCTTTCTGATCTCTAGAGAAGTTCTTTTAATCTCTATGGTTCCCTTTTAAAGTACGTTTCTACCCGAGCCATTTCCTTTCGTTACCATACCTGGATTGTCTTCGTCTTCTATAATTCTTCTCCACCGTTCTTATGTGTTTTCTTGACATATTTTTTCTAGAAGTGCTGGGCCTATTAGTGCTACCACACTAGTGAGTGGGTCTCGGTCTGTAGGGTCTTACACTTCAGTTCACCCGGAATCTTTTGTAGTGATACTTGTTTCGATCACCTCCATTACCTTAAGGTCAACTCGATAGAGTTTAGGATTTCTACTACGAAACTTTCATCACTTGAGTTATACGGTCGTGTAAACCTTTTGAGTCGTCACCGATGTCCTGAACTTTTCCAGTCAAAAGTAAGGTCAGGGTTTCTTTCCGTTACGGTTTCTTACGAGTTTGTTGTCGTGTTAACGTGAGTAGAGTGTACGATCATTTCATTACGAGTTTTAAGAGGGTCGGTCCGAAGTCGTTATGTACTTGGCACTTGAACGTCTATAAGTTTGACCAAAATCTTTTCCGTCTCCTTGGTCTCTAGTTTAACGGTTTTAGGTTACCTAGTAGTTTTTTCGTTCTCTCAAGGTCTTTTTGTAAATGAAGACGAAATAACTGATACGGTTTCGGAAACTGACACACCCAGTGTTATTTGACATCTTTTAAGACTTTCTCTACCCTNGTTATTTGACACCTTGTAAGACTTTCTCTACCCTTATGGTCTGGTGGACTGGACGGAGAACTCTTAGGAGATACGTCCAGTCCTTCGTTGTCAATCTTGACCTGTACCTTTTTGGCTGACCAAGGTTTATCCTTTTCCTCATGCAGTCCCGACATATAACAGTGGGACGAATAAATTGAAGATACGTCTCATGTAGTACTCTTCGCGAACTGACCTTCTTTGTGTTCGACCTTAGTTCTAACGGTCCTCTTTATAGTTATTCGAGTCTATACGTCTACTGTGGTGGGACTACCATCTTTCACTTCTCCTTGATTTTTAGAATAACTACTTTCACTTTCACCTCTCACTTTTTCAACCGAATTTCGAGTTGTAAGTCTTTTGCTTCTAGTACCGTAGACCAGGGTAGTGAAGTACCCTTTATCTACCCCTTTGTCACCTTTGTCACAGTCTGAAATAAAAAAACTCGAGGTTTTAGTGATGACTACCACTAACGTCGGTACTTTAACTTTTTGGCAATGAGGAACCTTCCTTTTAATACTGGTTGGATCTATCGTATAATTTTTCGTCTCTATAATGAAACGGTTGTTTTTAGGCAGATCAGTTCCGATACCAAAAAGGACACCGGTACATACCTACACTCTCAACCTGACACTTCTTTCGACTCGTAGTTTCTTAACTAACAAAACTTGACACCACAACCTCCTCTGAGAACTCTCAGGGAACCTGACGTTCCTCTATGTTGGTCGGATATTATTTCCTCTAGTCGGGACTCTAAAGAAACCTTCCTGACTACGACTTCGACTTTGAGGTCATGAAACCGGTGGAGTACACTTCTCAACTGAGTAACCTTTTCTGAGACTACGACCCTCCCTAGCCCCCGTCCTCCTCTTCCTCAGCTGTCTCCTACTCTACCGACCTACCGTAGTGACGGAGCTCCCGGCACTCAAACCCATTTGAGGCCATCAACTACTACCTGTCCCTCCGGACCGCACGACACTAAGTAACCCAACGTTTCGCAACCTGTATTGACTCACTGATTTAAGTTGACTTTGATAGAACCTCCATTACTTCTATTATTACTGGAAGAACTTTTCTGGGTTACGCACGTGACGATGTGAGTGACAGGATTTGGGACGTCGACCGGTGGTGGGTGGGTGCGGAGGCGGCTTCTGAGGACCTGTGAGTGTCTGGCCAGACCAAGTCAGAGAACACCCCAGTGACGAGGAAAGAGGACCCAGGACTACGTGTGTTCCAAGACAAACACAAGAACGTCTCGGAAAGAGGGTCAGGACACATTTCAGACCGTCGAGATACCACCCCAATTACCGCTGGAGGAGGTTGTCACGAATACGGTATGGGTTCAGCCGACGTGGGTCTCGGGGACAGGGACACCGTCAGGTGACGACTGGACCTGGAGGTGTACTCTACGAGTTTACCTCAAGACAGAGTCTGAAACACCCCAAGGACCCAGGACCACATGTACTGCAAACAAACCCGGGAGACTCGTAGAGACCGCCCTTACCCCAAACTAAGATTCCCACTTAATTGGGGAGGACGACAGAACGACCCTACAGAGAAAACGGGAACCCTCACCCCATAGAGGAGTGTCGAGGACGTCACGGTCGGTAGAACGACCCAAAAGAGACTGGAATCTGTACCCTATAGAGGAGTTCCGGAGAGGTCACTTCACGTCAACGACGAGGACTGGAACCTACACCTCATAGACGAGTGTCGGTGAGGTCACTTCACGTCGGTGGTGAGGACATACTTTTCCGTGTTTCTATCCTGTGACTTACCACTTGAGGGGTCCAACCATCTACGGGTTATACAATGACCTCTAGTCACCTCGTATTGAGGTCTTTCTTACTTCTCTCTCTGGGTTTCGTTTTTGTTGTGGGTCAACACCTACACTAACCACTACCTTCATTTCAGGTTACGACATTTCTCTTTATAATGTGTCCTTGGACCTTACAGTCCAGGTACTTAGTTCCGTTTAACCTTCACGAGTTTGTCCTCTACCGTTCTCACTTGCAGCTGTAAAATCCTTAGTCGTTTGATTTTACCCGACCTTACCCACTTAAATTGAGTTTACTGGTAATATAGATGATGACACCCGTCCTTAGGGAATCTTCTTTACCTCATCGGTAGTATCAGTTGTTTTCTCAGACTATACTTCAAGTCAAGTCAAGTCAAGTCAGTGAGTCAGCACAGGCTGAGAAACGCTGGGGTACTTAACGTCGTACAGTCCGGAGGGACAGGTAGTGGTTGAGGGCCTCAAGTGAGTCTGAGTGCAGGTAGCTCAGTCACTACGGTAGGTCGGTAGAGTAGGAGACGACAGGGGAAGAGGAGGACGGGGGTTAGGGAGGGTCGTAGTCAGAAAAGGTTACTCAGTTGAGAAGAGTACTCCACCGGTTTCATAACCTCAAAGTCGAAGTCGTAGTAAGGAAGGTTTCTTTAGGGTCACGACTAGAGGAAGTCTTACCTGACCAACCTAGAGGAACGTCAGGTTCCCTGAGAGTTCCCAGAAGAGGTTGTGGTGTCAAGTTTTCGTATTTGACAAACCACGAGTCGAAAGAAGTGTAAGGTTGAGAGTGTAGGTATGTACTGGTGACCTTTTTGGTATCGGAACTGATCTACCTGGAACCAACCGTTTCATTACAGAGACGAAAAGTTGTACGATAGTTCCAACCAGTATTGAAAAGAAGGTTCCTCATTCGTAGAAAATTAAAGTACCGACGTTAGTGGTAGACGTCACTAAAACCTCGGGGGTTTTTATTTCAGACTGTGACAAAGGTGACAAAGGGGTAGATAAAGGGTATTTCACTACCCTGGTCTACGGTACTAGAAGTAAAAGACTTACCACTTGAAATTCGGTTGCAAAAGTGAGAGAAGAAAGTGAAAGTAGTTCTCCGAAAAATCAAGGAGAAGTGAAAGACGGTATTCCCACCACAGAAGACGTATAGACTCCAATGACTATAAAGAGGGCCGTTAGAACTAAGGTCGAACACAAAGAAGGTCGGGTCGCAAAGAGTACTACATGAGACGTATCTTCAATTTATTCGTCCCACTGTTATATGTCGGAACTACATGAGGAAAAGGATAAACCTTGGTCAGACAACAAGGTACAGGTCAAGATTGACAACGAAGGACTGGACGTATATCCAAAGAGTTTTCCGTCCAGTCCACCAGACCATAAGGGTACAGAAAGTCTTAAAAGGTGCCAAATAACACTAGGTGTGTCAGTTTCCGAAACCGTATCAGTTATTTCGTCTTCATCTACAAAAAGACCTTGAGACAACGAAAAAGCTACTAGGTAACCTAAAACCGTTAAACTAGAGACCAAGGAGACGGAAAAGATTTTGGTCGAACTTGCAGACCTTCAAGTGTCGAGCGTATAACGACTTCGGACCGAACCCCTTAAAACTCGTAATGAAATGATCGTACACTCTACTCACGTACGTTAGAGTTTTTGCTGTCCTACTAGAGACAAGCAAAGGTTCCGTTTCGTAAGCTATAGTGTCATTAGGTTCAGATACGGGGCTGGTCATTACGACTCCTTCGACTACAACTTACCAAGATACTTCTGGATATTCTGGAAGATCTCGATTGCTGGGGGGGGGGGTTTTTTTTCTACAGGAAAAGTAATATCCCCTGACCTTAAGTTTTCATCCTGTAGTTCTTTGTGCACCTCATTGTCCGTTTAAACCGGAGCCTCATGTCTTACTTCGTCACGTTTCCGTTTATCACGAAACGGTTCTCTTGTGTGACTAGTATCATTTGTGGGGGAAGGTTGTTGTGTTGTCCACTGAGATGTGTACCTGTAGTGGTCTACCATTTGTGACTTTAGTCCAACTAATATAAGAAACGTCGGTTTCTACCTCTTCGAGATATGTCAGTCGTTTTTGTTCTGACCCTCGACTGACACCGAGTCTAGTACTTGAGGAATAACGGTTTAAGTCTGAATTTAACTTCTGTCATCCCTTTTGGTGATCTGGTAAGTCCATACTATTTAGTTTAGGGAATACTAATATGTCACCTTCACTCCATGTCTAAATTCCCTGATCTAGACTATCTGTCACGGACTACATGAAAAGGTTACTAAACCAGAAGTGTAGTCCACCAGTTTTATAACCTCGAAGTAGAAGTCGTAGTCAGGAAGATTGCTCATAAGTCCTAACCTGACTATAGGAAATCCTAACTGATCAACATAGAGGAACGTCAGATTCCACGAGAGTTCACAGAAGAGGTTCTGGTGTTAAGTTTTCGTGGTTAAAAAAGCACGAACCGTAAGAAATACGATGTTGCGAGTGTAGCCATGTACTGATAACCTTTTCGCCATCTTTTATACGTATTAAATCACAGCCCTATAACCACTATCACTACAGATGGGTCGTCTAGGTGAACTGCTGATCGTGTCAAGAAATAATCGTACTTAGATAATACTTATCTAAATATATATCTCTTAATAATAAGATATACTTAGTACATTAGAAATAATATACTTAGATCACCTATCTGTAATGATAGTGGTTACAAGGATGGGATTTAATATACATAAAGGGATTTAGTATATACGATCTCTGTGACGAGTTTTAAGTTCTGACCATACTGAGGTTTGGTAAGACGGTAAGACGGAAGACGTTAAAATCAAATCAAATTTCGGTCTCATGTTAGTATCTTTTTCCTCTGAATGAAAAAGGACCCAATACAGTCCGAACAACCCCTTCGTTTTGTAACCGTCTTACGTGTCTTTCAACACAGACCTACATTGATCTACGGGGAACTCTTCACGACACTCTTTCCCGGGCGGAGAGAGTGGTATGTTGAAAGTATAACTAAGGCCTTTCTTCTTTATGGGAACAAGTGTCTCACTGCTGTCCTATAAGGACTAATACTCTTTACAAACCTTTTCGGTCACCGGTCTCGAATATACAGTAAATGAATCTCGTAAACGTTCAGTCGTAGTCACGGTTCGGTTCAACAACGGGAAGTCGACTCGGGGGAGGTGAGACGGGTTACTGGAGTTCGTACCTTCTCTCGACATCGTTCCCGGTTCACCAAATGATACCCAACAGGGAGGAGTGAGACACACATCGAAGGACTCCACTGATGTCTTAAGTTTACACATAAACCGAGTAACAGTAAAATAAAGTAGTACACACACACGAATCAACGTAGACTGGGAAACGCTGGGACACCTGATATATCGGACGGTCCGAGGAGACAGGTACCTTTAAGGAGCAGTCCTTATGATCTCTCTCAACGAGTAAGGATGTGGTCCCGAAGAAGGGTTGGGTCCTTAGTTCGGGTGTTGAGAGCGTAGAGGACATAACCGTCCGTCAAAGAAATGGTGATGTCATAGACCCTTCGGGGTCTACGAAGGGTCTAAGTAGTAGAATAGAGGTTAAAATATTGGGTGGGGACTTTCGTATAATGAATAAAGGATCAGACCTCGAGACCGCAGAAACTCGACGTAGGTAGAAGGAGTTGTCCCATACTCCTAGTTAAACAGTTCTGGGTTATACGAAGGTGGGTATCCAACCCTTCGAGGTTAAATACACACCGTCCTCAGCGTCCCGAGAACACCCGTGTGTAAAAAGATCGGACTCTGGGTGAAACTTCTTTCTAAGTTAAAATACATCAGGGGTTTTCTCTAGGTTTAAGGAGAGATTGATCACTCTTTCCTTTTACTGTTTCCAAAACACCTATTTCTAAGTCCTCAGTGTTAAGTCGCTTATAAAGTAGTTGAAAATAGTAATTTTGAGACAAAAAGTGGAATGATCTGTCGTACACAATAAAGGAAACATAATAAGGTAGAGTCTTCGATAGTCTTACAGAAGGTGTTCGGATTAAGGTAAGAGTGAGAGACGTACTGATAAGGTGGGTCTTCTCGACTTTAGGGAACTTAACACGGGTAGACAATGAGAGTTTCGGACGTGGAACACCTCTGAATCGATTGGGGAGATATAGAGGTTTTACTCAAGAAACCAGGAACAACGGTGTACAGTATCGAACAGATCCTTCATAGAGGGTGGGACACTGTTCCAAAGAGAGTAAGAACGTCGAAAGTCTACAATTGATAATCTATAAGTTTGATGGAGTGTTAACGTGAGTAGAGTGTGCGATCGTTTCACTCCGAGTTTTAAGAGGTTCACTCCGAAGTTGTGAAACATTTAGCTTTTATAAGTCTACAATTTCGACCTAAATCTTTTCCGTCTCCTTTATCTCTAGTTTAACGGTTGTAGGTAACCTAGTATCCTTTTCGTTCTCTCAAGGTCTTTTTGCTGACGAAGACGAGGGTGAGGTCGTGAGAACGGACCTTTTAGGGTACCTGCCTCCTCGGACCATCCGACGTCATGAAGACCCCAGCACCTCTCAGCCTGTGCTGACTCGCTGAAGGGAAAGTGAAAAGTGAAAGTACGTAACCTCTTCCTTTACCGTTGGGTGAGACCACAAGAACGGACCTCTTAGGTTCCCTGCCCCCTCGGACCACCCGACGGCAGATACCCCAGCGTGTCTCAGCCTGTACTGACTTCGCTGAATCGTCGTCGTCGTCGTCGACGACGAAATAACTGATCGGTTTCGAAAACTGACACACCTAGTGTTGTTTGACCTTTTAAGAATTTCTCTTCCCTTATGGTCTAGTGGGCTGGACGGAGGACTCATTGGACATACGTCCAGTTCTTCGTTATTAATTTTGGTCTGTACCTTGTTGTCTGACCAAGGTTTAACCCTTTTCTCATGTAGTTCCGACATAGTAGGACGAAAAAATTGAATATATATCTCATGTAGTACACTATACGACACGATCTATTTCGTGTTCGACCTTAGTTCTAATGACCCTATTTATAGTTATTGGAGTTCATACTTCTACTGTGGTGGGAATACCGTCTTTCGTTTCTCCTTGATTTCTCGGAGAACTACTTTCACTTTCTCCTCCCACGTTTTCAACCGAATTTTGACTTATGAGTTTTTTACTTCTAGTAGCGCAGACCAGGGTAGTGAAGTACCGTTTATCTACCCCTTTGTCACCTTTGTCATTCTCTGAAATTAAAGAACCCGAGGTTTCAGTGACGTCTACCACTGACGTCGGTACTTTAATTTTCTGCGAATGAGGAACCTTCTTTTTGATACTGGTTGGATCTCTCGTATAATTTTAATCTCCGTAATGGAACGACTGTTTACAGACAGATCAGTTTCGACACCAAAAAGGTCATCAGTACATACTTACTCTTAACCTGGTATTTCTTTTGACTCACGACTTCTTAACTACGAAAACTTGACACCACAACCTTTTCTGAGAACTCTTAGGGAACCTGACGTTCCTCTAGGTCGGTCAGGTAGGGTTTCCTTTAGTCAGGACTTATAAGTAACCTTCATGACTACGACTTCGACTTTGAGGTTATGAAACCGGTGGATTACGCTTCTTGACTGAGTAAACTTTTCTGGGACTGCGACCCTTTCTAACTTCCTCTCTCCTCTTCCCCTATTGTCTCCTACTCTACCAATCGACAGTAGTGACTGAGTTACCTGTATGTAAACTCGTTCGAGGCACTCAACCACAACCTGTCCCTTCGGACCGTACGACGTCAGGTACCCCAACATCTCAGTCTGTGCTGACTGACTGACTGGACTTGACTTGACTTGACTTGACTTGATAATGTACCTATGGTAGGACACGAAGGCCGATCGATTTACTCGATTCTCTATAAACTGAAGTTTCTTGTAATCCCAATTTTCAGTCCTTTGTCTTTGAACGTCAGAGATGAAATAGCAAAGACTCTAGGAAAGTCCCCGTATCAAAGGATTGTACACTCTAGTCCCCACACCTCTACTAAATCTTTCTCTTAAAGGTTCCGGTGAAATTTGAATATCGTTTGTAATTGTACAAAGTCTTAATAGAAAATGTAACAAAACCTCTCGATGGAATAGTTTTAATATTACCTCGTAGTATAGCATTGTCGACTCTTATTAGTAGAGTTATTTGTTTTAAAGATCTCTCTAGAGACACGTGTGTTGTGATGACCCACTAGTGTTATATCAAAGTATGTTCTCCTTTTTTTAGTTAGAAAGGAAAAATAGAAAAAGGGATGGAAACACGACTCGTACACATTTATCTCTTATGTAGCCGGAACAGTGTAAGTCAGTCCATAACCGAAAGAAATGTCCTTTTTTCTAAATGATTTCTAGTTTTAATCACAACTTTTAAGAGAGACAGTTATCAAAGTATTCGTTTGTTCTGCAGTCAGTTTAAGGGATGGGAGGACTATATTGACACGGGACACCTAAGGTAAGGTGAAACCTAATTTTCATATAATTTCTCCATTTATATAAAGGACGTCAGATGTTTCTGTGAATCTACATTAACCACTACTTCACCCTTTGATTGTATTTTCTTAGTTTCTTTGAAACCAGACTCCATTTCTTATATTTCCCAGATTTAACGAGTAAAGGATTCATTGAAATTAAGTTTTTTTAGTGATACGGTGATTTGGCATAAAACTCCACCGGACGGGACCCGGGGGTTTAATCGATCACATTCTTAATAACTACGTCGAAGAAAGAGTGAGTCGGTGTCAGAGAGAACGAAAGAAAGAGAAGGGTTTAGTGGACCGGGTCTCCTTGTCTGACTATCCGGACCTTGGTTTCACGGGATACGGTATGTTCTGTATAAACTTTAGTTAAGGGTTTGGAGTACTTCTATCTCCCGTTTTTTCATCGTTTGGACCGTTTCATTTTTTATAAGTTAGGAATTCCTATGTAACTAACACTGAAAATATTCGTGAATATCGATTGATTATAAGAACTGACCTCTTAAGGTACCAGTCTCCTCGGACCGCTCGACTTCCGGCACCTCACCGTTTGTCAGTCTGTACTGACTCGCCGATTATGATCGATTGTCTCCTAAATTCCATTTTTAAATTCTCTGTCATAGTTCACCAAAGAGAAATCGAAGTTAACTAGCAAATGCGACATGAAAAATAGTACACCTAACCTGATATAGAAGGTGATAGAGAGAATCCTTCACCTTCACGTTCTTTATAGAGGACACTGATTCGGTCTATACCCACAGATACTAAGATTCTGTCTTTTACGAAAACAGAAATACATGACTATCCTTCTCTGAGACATACTAATTCTTGATTTTATAATAAGAGATTCCCTTTATTAAGTCTCGGTCCTTAATCCTTACTCAGACACTACAAACCCAACATTTTTTACTTAACGTGTTTAGACATAAAATCTAAGACCTATATTTAAACTTCATTATCCTTCTCGGTTTTCACTTCATTAATATCGGTAAGAAGTATTAAATGAGATTAATACACATAGTCAATCCCCGGTCGTCCTTCGTCTACCGAGTGAGTCTTCCAAATTAAGTTCACATGAAGTAACTTCTTCTCGATATATGTCTCTATAGTCGTCTGAAACTCTTTACTTATTACTTATAAATGTTTTTAGTCCGTTGTCGGAATAAAGATCCTGACATCACTCTTGACTCTATTTCATATACTTTTATAGATGACGTCACGACCTTAGTGTTACATGGAAACTTTTATGATCAAAGAAAAAAAGAAGAAGAAGATGTTTATGAAACACTAGTGGACGAAACCCGGGAAACAGTCCATTTTATAACACTGTAGGGGATTTGTCACGGATCAATAATTTGGTATCTACTACTGATTTGTATCGTGATATAATTTGTCTTAACCTAGAAACAGGATTTTTTTAGATAACATGTTACCCCTATTTGTACATACAAGTGTCTTCATACGAGATGTTACTCATTCTTTTTCAATCTCGATTCGAAGGGGTCACCGTGATCACCATTTCTTGGACAGACGGTTACGTCCCCTGTATTCTCTGCACCCAAACTAGGGACCCAGTCCTTCTAGAGGACCTCATCCTTTACCGTTGGGTGAGGTCATAAGAACGGACCTCTTAGGGTACCTGTCTCTTCGGACCACCCGATGTCAGGTAGCCCAGTGTTTCTTGACCTGTATTGGATTCTTTGAATTGTACACGTATCCTGTGATATCATGTGTCACTGATAACTCTCGATTGTACTATTTTACAAGTTTTTTCTGACTGAGATGTTTATACTCTCGTAGACTTGTGTGGTTGCCCCATTCCTTTTAACACGATATGCACCCTTACAGAATTAGTTTCCTTATCTTTTCCCATTCGTTCTCTTACACGACTACTCAACTATTCTCTTTGACTACTCTTTCCTTCAAAATATTTACCTCTTATCGTCGTCGACGGACGATCCACATTCAAGTGAATTGTGAACGAAGACAATGTGTTTTAAGTTGACTCATGTAAACTTCTGGATTGACCGAAATAATCTACTAAGTACTCAACTCGTCGTGGGATAGATAGTTGACCTTCTCACGAGACTCCCTACATGATTTCCCTGTAAAAATGTCCTTCTTCCCACCCCGTTCCCTCGATAATCGTTTTCGTTTCTCCCCTGTTAAAAATCCGGATCCATAGAGGCTCCACCGTCCCCCGTACTGGACCTTCCTAAAATAACGCATCCAGTAAAGAAGAAGGAGATCCCCTCTTTCTCCCGGGTGTACCTTCTGACGGAGTAAGCACGATTGATCCTTCGAGGTCTGGTCAACTAATTCTGACAGAAAGACCACTTCCAACTTTGACGTTAATACAGTACATAATTTAGATTCAAACCATAGTACCAGAAATCGTGTTCACTGTGGTAAAACATAGATACCCAAAAGAGAAATTGGGGAGTTTATGAGTCAATTTGTTAAACCCATAACTTCCGGAATCTTGTAAATTCGTTGTCTACTTTATTCACAAAATCTTTAAAATCAAAACTCATCTTAACTAACCCGACTTCAGGATTAAGTGATTTCATATACACAATGAGAACTTTTTAAGGGTCGTAATCGATTTACATAAAAATTATAAAAGAATTTTGTACAAAATTAGTCCTTACATAACAAATAACAGTTCAACTCTCTTCGATTATAAACTCCGTATAACCTATTGAACTTTAAGAAATTCCGATGAAAAAAGATCGTTACTCTCAATTCCTCTAATATCACGTTTTCTACTAAACCCCTCAAACCCTCCTCTCCCCCTTCGATCTTGAAACTTACAAGAACAAGGGATACTTGGGACTTTAAAGGATTTATGACCTTTTTACACTATAATTTTTTAAAAAAAACCGTAGTTTATCAAACTAAAGTTGAGACTGAAATAGTAAAAGGACTACGTCGATGTACTATATCGATGAACATCGACTTACAGTTAAAGGAACAACCATTTATCTTCATTAATAAGAAACATAACTCTATGTGTCTATACGGTTTTGCACACCGCATATTATCTACGAATTACCTGTTATAAATCGAAAGAAACAAACCTTTACTACCATGACAACCCCCTCCTTTTATGAAACAAAATGGGAAGATCTAAGAATACAAAGTAGAATCTTGATTTAACTATACTCTGGGGTGATTGTCCTCTTTTAATTTTAAATATCACGTACGAATCAGCACCGAGAAACGTTGGGGTACCTGATATCGGGGGGTCCGAAGATACAGGTACACTAAGAGGTCCGTTCTTATGACCTCACCCGACGGTAAAGGAAGAGGTCCCGTTAGAAGGGTTGGGTCCCCAGTTTGAGCGTAGAGAACACAGAGAACGTAACCGTCCGTCTAAAAATCGTGATCGCGGTGGTATCGTATATATGTACCTTCACTTTCGCTTTCAACGAGTCAGTACAGACTGAGAAACGCACTGGGAACGTACAGGCTGAGATATGCACCTTCTCTGGTTCCGTTTGACTCATTGAGTGGTTCGACCTGGTTCGGGAGTGGAACTTATGGTGCAAGTCGATTGTCGTTTTCTCCTACAACCCCATGTCCAACCCCCCGTGAAGTTTCCCCTACTACCATTAAGTGTACCTCTATCTTTTTGTTTACGAACCATTTGTTTACACAGACCCGAACGTCTCTGTTACCCAGTGTCTTATTTGGGACTAGAGATTCGGACCCGTTCAAGGATAAGGTAGAGTAGGGTACGCACGAGTCGAGACGGGTTGAGAAACACTAGGGTACCTGACATCGAAGAGACAGGTACCTTAAAGGGTCCGTTCTTATGACCTCACCCAACGGTAAAAGATGTAATCTCATAGAAGGGGGTGTGTCTAACTTGGGCGTAGAGAACATAGAGGACGTAACCGTCCCCCTAATAAATGGCACCGTGGTGCATCCTTCGTGGAGTGGATCACGCATAAGAAACGTCTATGGAGACCACTATCGACTCCACTTTTCACGAGATAGATTGAAGAAAATCCGACGAGCCCTCTTACAGTTTATAAGAAGGACTCGAAAAATCCCGAATTAACAAAAGTCTGATTTCATTAGACGTGCGATTTCTCTGTGTTTAAACCGAGAGGATGTCATCGTTCCCTTTCCCAATCTACATCTGACGAAGATATTACCAAAAGGGATCACCGAGTCACCATTTCATAGACGGACAACGACGTCCGAGTTAGAGGCCCATCCCTTCTAGGAACCCTTCCTCTTCCTTTACCGTCGGGTGAGGTGATAAGAACGGACCCTTTAGGGTACCTGTCTCTTTAGACCACCCGATGTCAGTCTGGTACCCCAGCGTTTTCTCAGTCTATTCTGAGTCTTTCATTTGTTGTTGTTTAGAGTATTACTACCAAAACCGTTTAAGAATTAGTACTCTCAGTAATCGATATTAATGAAAAAATTTTAGAGACTGTTTCCCCTCAAGTTAACATACCTAGTTCTCTTTTCAAATATTGAAATCTAAGAAAAGAAACTTAATTAATGGGTCTCTTGATAGACATAAGAGTAATTAATAAAGGAACGAGGATGAGACCGATCTCTATTCACTTAACCAAGCCGGGTGTTACGAAAGTATAGAAAATTTTGCATTATGTATACGATACCTCATCGATAAAAAGTGGTGAACGAACTAAAACTCTCATTTCAATCCCGAATAGTAAAAGACGAGTCCCTAGGTTTCACTCTCTAATTTACAGAAACAGTAATAGTATTCCCATCTATTTCTACGAGTCAGGAGACTCGACGCTCGGTTTCCGTAAAACATCCCTGTCTCATAATACTACACTTAATATAAAATGCTTTACACCTAAAATCATGGTTTAAATGTGTCAAGAGTGTCAATTGGAGAATGACTTTCAATTTATTTCAATAATATTGACAGGTCTGAGATAAGAGAAGGTTTTATCTCGTTTTTAAGAGTTTATATATTTGAAATATATCTTTAGTGTGTGACAACGGATATCGTACCTATCCCGAGATTTCTGTATACCGCAGACATCGGATAAAATACCTCGGTGTCAATTCGTACACCCAGTGTGTTTACTTAGTACTGTAATTACTAAATTAAATAATCTGAGGTTAAACCAAAAACTTACTCACACTTGTTTAAATGCACCAATAAAGGTCTTTATAAATGACAAAGGATAGTGAAGATTCGTTGTAACTTAACTGGAAACGGTGCTTTTCATTTTTATTCCGGACTATTTTCTCGAAACAACAAGGCAAAGATTCAGTGCAGACTGAGAAACGTTAGGGAACCTGACGTTGTACGGTCCGAGGGGAGAGGGAGTGATAGAGGACCTCAAACGTGTTTAAGTACAGGTACTTCAGCCACTACGATAGATTAGTAAAATAGGATACGACAGGAGAAGAGGAAAACTGAAGTGAGAAAGGGTCGTAATTCCAGAAAAGGTTACTTTATTTTCTTGGCACACGAGTCGACGAGCAAACACGGACTGAGACACTGGGATACCTGACATCGGATGGTACGAGGAGACAGGTACCCTAAAGGGTCCGTTCTTACGACCTCGCCCAACGGTAAAGGAGGAGATCCCCTAGAAGGGCTGGGTTCCTAACTTGGATGTAGCGAACGTAACATCCGACTAAGAAGTGGTGACTTGGAAGACCTTTTGGGATATCTTCTCGACGACGATGACGACGATTCAGCGAAGTCAGCACAGACTGAGAAACGCTGGGGTATCTGCCGTCGGATGACCCGAGGGGTCAGGGACCCTAAGAGGTCCGTTCTTGTGACCTCACCCAACGGTAAAGGAAGAGGTCACGTACCTTCACTTTTCACTTTCACTTTAGCGAGTCAGCACAGGCCGAGAACCGCTGGGGTACCTGACGTCGGGTGGTCCGAGGAGGCAGGTACCCCAAAAGGTCCGTTTTCGACGAAGAGAGGTTTCCGACTCTTATAAGAACGTCAGAAACCAGTGATCCACCGTCTGCACGAGAACAATTATAAGCGAGTCGAGAGTACAAATAACGCTTCTAGTGAAAATAAGACTGTTCCTACCCGAGAGAATCAATGGGTTTGTCCTACAAGACTACCTTTCTCTGTACGTGAAACGTCAGATGTCCCTTAAACCACAAAAATGTTATAGTTACTGAACCGGTCCCTACCATAAACTTCTCTGGATGGATAAATATAACCATTACCTCATGTAAGTCGGGAGACCATAGGAGTCCAAGGTGGAGACGTCTAAGTTGGTTGGTACCTATTTGTGTTTTACTTTGTCTTGGAGATCTTTCAAGGTTTTTCTTTTTAAACTTAAACGGAGTTAATCCAATGCAAATATATACATATATATATGTGTGTGTATATACACATATATATATATATGAATATATAAAGGTCAATAAAGTTAATAAAGGTCTTTATAAATGACAAAGGACAGTGAAGATTCGTTGTGACTTAACTGGGAACGGTACCTTTCATTTTTAATCTAGACTATCTTATCGAAACAACGACAAATCAGTAATTCAGTGCAGACTGAAAAACACTGGGGTACCTGACGTCGTGCGGTCCGAGGGGACAGGGACGTATAAGTAAAATCATTACCATACATATATATGTATATATATATATGTACACATATATATATATATAATGTAAAATAATCTATAATATTCATTAGATCTTAAGTAAAATCATTACCATACATATATATATATGTACATATATATACAATGTAAAATAATCTATAATATTCATTAGATCTTCACTAAATTTCATATTCCATCCTACACTTGTGGTGAAAAACATATACCCTGAACTCGTAGGAATCTAAAGTCCGAGACGTGTCTAGGACCTTTGTTAGGGGACCCTATGACTCCCTGTTGACAAGCTAGTTGATCCCAAAGACGACCGAGTAACTAGTTACCATTCTTAAACCTCTTTTACTTTTAGATCTAAATTTGGGACTGTCTTGTAGTACAAACGATGACTTTTGTAAACGAACCTTCAGAACTACAGGATTCTTTTCTAACTGTCTGTTTTGTTGGAGTAGGGTCGGTGATCATTCTCATAGACCTTGTACACATAAACTTTTCAATGTGTCCACTAAAACTTCACGTCTGAAAATGGGAACTCCTTGAAGCATTCACTTATTGTTAAGTCGAGGTAGTGCGGTCTAAAGTCTTCGTCAGTTTTTAGAGGTTTAGGTCAGAGGTTTAGGTAAGAGAGAGTCGAATTATCATTTATATTTTGAGAAGAGTTAACAGTAAAGAACACAGTTTCTGAACACCCACTTTCCCTTCGGTATACCTTACATTCAGTAAGTGTCTGAGATCAAAATGTCTAAGTTTAGCAAATCATCTCAAAGTCTTCGGTAGTCCTTTCTTGACTGAATTTCGTGACCCAATTAGTCTCAACTTTTTCTGGAAAAAATCTAGAACTTAGGAGAACTCTTTATGACTGGACTTATGTCATATCTAGACTTCAGGGACCAGTAGGAGTCTGGTTGTACCCTTGTCCGTTCTTCAATAGGACTTCGTCTTCCCGAGAACAAATCTCTAGTTTGGTCACAAACAGACAAAGAGTTAAAACAAAACTCGACCGATCCGAGAGACGAATTATACGTCCTTAGTTATTATTCCTTTATTAAGAGAACCCCCGTCCGTATTTCTTCGACTTATTTTATAAGAGTTATCATACAAATTGGGACCTTTGGTATCTCCTTTTTAGGACAGAAGAGTGGAATTTGCAAGTGAAAAGATACTCTTGTTCTTAACCTCAAAATATCCTAACGACAACTCGGATATAGAGATTCTGTGACGTTACCTTCCAATTTTACACTTTTAAAGATATTTAGTGGGTTTACACACACTTAGATTAGGTGAACTAAAATGAGAAGAGAAATTCGAGTAGATAAAATCATAATACAGTCATGTCAATTCTAACGGTGAGTTAAATTATTTAACACAGATTGTTGATTGATCAGTCAACCCAATTTTTTTTTTTTTTTTCTTTAGTTTACTTGGATATTAAATTATTGTACTTCGTGGGTTTTGAGGAGATTAGGTGAATTAAAATGAAAAATTCATGTGTATAACTGTTCCGTTGAGATCGATCGGAGTCAATAGTTTTTTATAGGTCTCTTAAGATAAACCTCCTTCCGTAGAATAAACAATTGAGACCTGATCGATTTGTATGGAGACAAAACAAAAGAACATAATTTAAAATGGTCTTAGAGAGAGAGTTACAGAAATCATTGTGTAGGTAATGATATTGGGTTCCTTTTATTTGTGGCTTAAGTTCTTTATTTACAGATGAAACCACTGTAAAACAAAAGAGATTAGTTACAGTATTTATGGACGTAATCTTTTGTGAGAACGAGTCGGAAGGTTTTAAATACCACTAGAACTAGGTCAAATGTATCTTACCGATCTAAAGTCTTTGTTACTTTCATATTTCAGAAGTCCTTTTGAGGGAGTCGTTCTTTCTATAAGTTTATAAGTGTCGTCGGGCCTGGAAATTTAAAACGTCTGGTGACTACACGTCTGATATCCCATCCTCACTGGGTTTGCGGACTATCAGTGACTGTAAGACTAAGATTTGAAGACGACTTGACATTTCTTTGTATGTAATGAGTTTGATGTAATAGCATAACGTCCGTAAATACCTCTAATGTTAATAAAGAGTCCCCCTTTGACAGTATTTATAAAGTGACCTTCAATCAGTTTGTAAATATCGAAATCAAATCTCTACCTCAACAACCGTTGCACACTTATACGAACGGCAATCACAACCTATTACGAGAAGATTGTCAGTTTCCGTTGTAACAAGACGTAACCACAAAGAATAAGAGTAACTTCCTCCTGTAATCTTTTTCCAAGTGACCGGCCATATCTTCATCATTACACAATGAAAACTTTTAACCGAAGATTCAAATAGTCCTTCTCGGAAAAAATAAACATTACATAAATGATAAAAATAACCATTATCTCGAAGGGTCCACCACGTCACCGTTTCTTAGACGGACGGTTACGTCCTCAACGTCCTCTGTACTCGAGTTAGGGACGCAGTCCTTCTAGGGGACCTCCTTCTTTGCCGTTGGGTGAGGTCATGAGAACGAACCTTTTAAGGGACCTGTCTCCTCGGACCGTCCGATCTCAGGTACTCCAGTATTTCTCAGTTTGTCCTGATTCGTTGATTCTCAGTCTGTGTTGACTCACTGACACGTCCGCATGTACGCGTAACGACTTTCAAATTTTAGTAATCCCTCACTTCGGGGATTTAGGTCGGAGACATGGGACTGTAGTTTAATTTAGAACCTCCGTCTCAAAACACACATCACCCACTTTTTTTCGAATTAACAAAACGGTTCGTTTCCCCTGGAGTTGTCAAATCACGGGAGTTTTGACACACATGGTTGGACCTCCCCTACCACTCTTCAAAATATCGTCACTAAGTTCCTCCAACACTAGTCAAGTACCTGTAAGAGACTAACCAATTACCATCCCATTTACCCTTAGTCGTAGTGACTGGACCAAGGTTGGTCAGACCCCAGATGTATGGAAACCGATTGGTGATTGAAGAGGGTGGTCCACCTCCAAAGTCATAGACGTTGTGTCAAGTTTCTATAAGAACACATATAGGAAACTGTCCCTTGGTTCTGGAACAGGGTTGTGACGTGATAACAAAGAGAACTGACAAGGAGGGAAGAGAACGTAGGAGAAGGAAGGGATTAATTGTCGACAAACTTGGACGGGAAAAACCTTGAGTCCCTTCCAGTACTTTCGACTTACTTCGGATAAAGGACATTACATTCTTTCCCCTATGTATCCTTCAGAAAACACGACTTCTTGGGGTGTCCCAGGACGATCCGTAGTTCACGTCCGACGGGGACCATTTTTACTTCTTCTACTCTCTATCTGAATAACTAGATAAATAATAAGTCAATACTAAACGAACAAAAAATGATTTACACTTCTAAATGAAATAAGTTCCTTTGTTTAAAGATAGAACAAGAAGAACTAACAATTCATTAACCAAAATGAAGTACAGTTTATCTACCCCTTTGTCACCTTTGTCACCGACCGAAATAAAAACCCCCGATGTTTTAGGGACGTCTACCACTAAAGTCGGTACTTTAATTTTCTGCGAATGAGGAACCTTCCTTTCAATACTGGTTGGATCCGTCGTATGACTTTTCATCTCTGTAATGAATTAGTTGTTTTCAGGCAGATCAGTTCCAATACCAAAAAGGTCATCAGTAAGTACCTTCACTCTCAACCTGATATTTCTTTCGACTCACGTCTTCTTAACTACGAAAACTTGACACCACAACCTCTTCTGAGAACTCTCAGGGAACCTGACGTTCCTCTAGGTTGGTCAGGCAGGATTTCCTTTAGTCAGGATCTACAAGTCACCTTCCTGCTTACAACTTCGACTTTGAGGTTATAAACCGGCGGACTACGTTTCTCGACTGAGTAAACTTTTCTGGGACTACAACCCTTTCTAACTTCCGTCCTCCTCTTCCCCTACTGTCTCCTACTCAACCAATCTACCGTAGTGGCTGAGTTACCTGTACTCAAACCCATTTGAGACCCTCAACCACTACCTGTTCCTCTGGACCGCACGACGTTAAGTCCCCCGGCGTTTCTCGACCTGTGTTGACTCGCTGACTTGAGTTGACTTGACTTAACCAAAATGAATTATACTAATTATTATTAATTATTATTACTAACTAATCTATCTCTCAAAAAACAAAATCCGGTAGTCTTACTTTGGAGTAAAGTATTACTTTGTGTAAATGTTTGTCACTGACGGACTTTTTAGTGAATTACTTAAATGCATTGAGATACCAAAAAGGGTTATTCACACTTGCGACTTACACACAGTTACTGACTTAAACAGTTTAAAATTAATTTTACAGTCACCTCACGTACTTTAGAGACACTTACAGGTCGAGTAGAACTTAATAGTCCATTGACTTGACGATGAAAAGGACTGACTCCACATCATTAGTCCGGTAGTCTGTGAAACCTTTTTATCTTTTAGTGATTGTAGTAAACTGAACCTTCGTCCTTCCACTAAGATACATCACTTCTCGAGTGAGTGAGGAAAGTTAGTAGGAGTTTACTATTGTAAAATACAGAAATATTTATCAAACACAAATCAAAAACATCATTTTATTCCACAAAGTACCGGAAAATTTATGAAATACTTAAAGACTATCGTCGAAGTTTGACTACAGAGTTTTAACTGGAAGTCAATTCAAAACAAATCGGACGCACACATCCAGATGTTTCAAAATAAACACGAAAGAAATTAGTAACCGTTCAGAGTTGTGAATCTTGAGTCTATAAAGATTATTTTAGACCTAAAAAACTGATATGCTCTTACTTTCTATACCGTTGTGACCGGAACTTAAAGATGTGTCTTGGTAACATACTTTAACTCACTATCGACGATGTAAATCTTTCTCAAGAGATCAGACAGTACGTAGGAGAAAAAAAAAAAAAAAGATTAAAGAGGAGACTACTCTAAAAATCAACGGGAAATATTAGTACGAATATCGATAAAGGCAATATCATCTCGATCTTCCTTTTACTTTGTAACGAATATTTTGAACGAGTAGTTTGTACCCCTTAAATTTCTCTCATTCTCGTAATATACAAAAGTCTTTATCAGTACATTAAAAGAACACTTTATATAAAAAGACCTAAGGAATGTAGGTGAGTAGATATACAGTCTTTACAGTGTAAGTTTTCGTATAGAACCATTGACACGAGGAACAAAGTTTCGAAGAAGGAGGAAGATAGACATCGAAAACACCGATGTTTTTTATACTATAAAAACCTGGTACTTCTTTGTATCAACGAGTAGGATTGTCCTTCATGACTTCTGTTGACAGTTTGAAGAGGGTCATACCAACGAAAAACAAAATTAAAAGATAAAACTGTTTCTCAGACACTACAAAACGGACATCTTGTTAAACGTGGAAAAAAATTTTAAAAAACAAAAAAATTTGAACACGCAAATAATAGAAAAATAAAATGTTAAGACATCACCAAAACGGTGTGTAACTGTACTTAGGTGGTNGTCATACCAACGAAAAACAAAATTAAAAGATAAAACTGTTTCTCAGACACTA
Source organism: Capra ibex (assembly GCA_006410555.1). Classification (NCBI taxonomy): domain Eukaryota; kingdom Metazoa; phylum Chordata; class Mammalia; order Artiodactyla; family Bovidae; genus Capra; species Capra ibex. The sequence continues at coordinate 33,297,835 of SJYO01004576.1, forward strand.
CAAAACGGACATCTTGTTAAACGTGGAAAAAAATTTTAAAAAACAAAAAAATTTGAACACGCAAATAATAGAAAAATAAAATGTTAAGACATCACCAAAACGGTATGTAACTGTACTTAGGTGGTGTCCACATGTACTCAAGGGTTGGGACTTGGGGGGAGGGTGGTGGGAGGGGTATAGTAGAGAGACCCAGTAGGGACACGTGGTCGGGGTTCGTAGGACATAGGACGTAGCTTGGATTTGATCGCTAAGCAAAGAATGTACTATCATATGTACAAAGTTACGGTAAGAGGGTTTAGTAGGGTGGGAGAGAGAGAGGGTGTCTCAGGTAATCTGACAAGACATGTAGACACAGAGAAAACGACAAAGCGTATGTCCCAATAGTAATGGTAGAAAGATTTAATGTATATATACACAATCATATGACATACCACAAAAAGAAAGACCGAATGAAGTGAGACATATAAAATCGTGGTACTGTTTAATGTCCCGATTATCTTTAAAACAGTTTAGAAAAGTGTGGAGACTTTATGAAGTACCAAGAAACAAATAGTAAGAACAACAGTGTTCCTTGATCTAATACTACTAAATCTAAAACCTCGGGTTGTCTGAAACAGGAGATCGAGTTTACAATGATTTCTGACTCAAGTCCCATCCCTCTACCCGTGTAAACCTTTCTTTACAGTAAAGATATTAAACACTCTTGATATTACCACTTTCTCCCACTCTAATTCTACGAGAAACTTTTTTCTATAAATTCTTCATGAGTCTTTATGAGAATCAAAGGTTTCTCTTATATATAACGGTCTCATTCTACTACCTCTCTCTCGTAAAAAGTAATACGACATCTGATCAAAGGTCTTGTGTTAAATCTTGAAATGACGGGTATGGTTGTCATCTGAACCTTCAGAGATTATGTCAAATACATTTTAGTAGACGAAGGAAAGGGACCTTGGGTGGGAAATCAGTGTCTATAAGAACGAAATTATCGTTCTCAGTCTCCGTCGATCTTCGTTGACAATGTCCTCAAGAGTCCGGGTGAGAAAAAGTTCACCTTACTTCATCCAGTTTTTTCCCTCTTCCGTCGGTTCACTTTGTTTCTACCCGTCCAAAAATGAGACAACGACGGAATAAAGAGTACAAAGTACCTTGATCTCATAGTCTTCTGTCTCGTCTATAAATACATGTATTAGAAGTTGAGAAAACTTACTACGTTCCTGTTAACAGACTAGGTCTCTTTATGAGAAGAAGGAACTCCTACTTGACTCACATCCGGGTTGTTTGTTTGTTGTCACAGGTTCAGATACGGGGCTGGTCATTGCGACTTCTTCGACTTCAGCTTACCAAGATACTTCTGGATGTTCCGGAAGACCTGGATTGTGAGTTTTTCTACAGGAAAAATGATATCCTCTGACCTTACGTTTTCGTCCTTCAGTCCTTTGTAGACCTCATTGTTCTTTTAAACAGGAACCTCATGTCTGACTTCGTCCTTTTTCCGATTCTCTCAAAACGGTTCTCTTAAGTGATCAGTATTGTTTGTGAGAGAAGGTTGTTGTGTTTTCTACTGAGATGTGTACCTGTAGTGGTCTACCAGTTGTGACTTTAGTCTAACTAAGACAAGAAACGTCGGTTTCTACCTCTTCGAGATATGTCAGTCGTTTTTGTTCTGACCCTCGATTGACACCGAACTTAGTCCTTGAAGAATAACGATTTAAGTCTAAATTTCTTTCATCCCTTTTGGTGATCTAGTAAGTCCATACCGAATTTAGTTTAGGGAATGATAATATGTCACCTTCACTCTTTATTTAAGTTCCCTAATCTAGACTATCTGTCTCACGGACTACTTGATACCTACCTCCAAGTACTGTAGCACGTCCTCCGTCCCTAGTTCTTGTAGAGGTTCTTTTTCTTTACGTTTTTTCGTTTTGTCGACAGACTCCTCCGGAATGTTTGTCGACACTTTTCTTCTCTTCGTCTTCCGTTTCCTCTTTTCCTTTCTATATGGGTATACTTATGTCTCAAGGTTTCTTATCGTTCCTCCCTATTCTTTCGGAAGGAGTCACTAGTCACGTTTCTTTATCTCCTTTCTTTAGTTTACCCTTTCTGATCTCTAGAGAAGTTCTTTTAATCTCTACGGTTTCCTTGTAAAGTACGTTTCTACCCGAGTTATTTCCTGTCTTTACCGTACCTGGATTGTCTTCGTCTTCTGTAATTCTTCTCCACCGTTCTTGTGTGTCTTTTTGATATGTTTTCTCTTAGAAGTGCTGGGTCTATTAGTGTTACCACACTAGTGAGTGGATCTCGGTCTGTATGACCTTACGTTTCAGTTCACCCGGAATCTTTCGTAGTGCTACTTGTTTCGATCACCTCCACTACCTTAAGGTCCACTCGATAAAGTTTAGGATTTTCAACTACGACACTTTCACGACGTGAGTTATACGATCGTTTAAACCTTTTGAGTCGTCTCCGGTGTCCTGACCTTTTACAGTTAAAAGTAAGGTTAGGGTTTCTTTCCGTTACGGTTTCTTACGAGTTTGACGATGTGTTAACGTGAGTAGAGTGTACGATCGTTTCATTACGAGTTTTAAGAGGTTCGGTCCGAAGTTGTCATGTACTTGACACTTTAAAGTCTACGAGTTCGACCAAAATCTTTCCGTCTCCTTAGTCTCTAGTTCAACGGTTGTAGGTAACCTAATAACTTTTTCGTTCTCTCAAGGTCTTTTTTGTAGATAAAGACGAAATGACTGATACGGTTTCGGAAACTGACACACCTAGTGTTAATTGACACCTTTTAAGACTTTCTCTATCCTTATGGTCTGGTAAACTGGACGGAGAACTCTTTAGACATAGGTCCAGTCCTTCGTTGTCAATCTTGACCTGTACCTTATTGTTTGACAAAGGTTTAGTCCTTTCCTCATACAGTTCCGACATATAATAGTGGGACGAATAAATTGAGTACACGTCTCACGTAGCACTCTTTATGATCTGACCTACTTCGTGTTCGACCTTAGTTCCAACGACCATTTTATAGGTATTGGAGTCTATACGTCTATTGTGCTGAGAATACCGTCTTTCGATTCTTCTTGATTTCTCGAAGAATTACTTTCACTTTCTCCTCTCACTTTTTCAACCGAATTTCGAGTTGTAAGTCTTTTGATTCTAGTACCGTGTACCAGGGTAGTGAAGTATCGTTTATTTATACCTTTGTCTCCTTTGTCACGGTCTGAAATAAAAACCCCCGAAGTTTTAGTGACATTTACCACTGACGTCGGTACTTTAATTTTCTACGAGCGAGGAACCGTCTTTTCAATACTGGTTGAATCTGTCTTATAATTTTTAATCTCTGTAATGAAACGGTTGGTTCCAGGTAGATCAGTTCCGATACCAAAAAGGTCATCAATACATACCTACACTTTCAACCTGGTATTTTTTTCGACTCGTGACTTCTTAACTACGAAAACTAGACACCACAACCCCTTCTGAGAACTCTCAGGGAATCTGACGTTCCCCTAGGTTGGTCAGGTAGAATTTCCTTTAGTTAGGACTTATAAGTAACCTTTCTTACTACGACTTCGACTTTGAGGTTATGGAACCGGTGGACTACACTTCTTGACTGAGTAAACTTTTGTGAGGCCACGGTCCTTTCTAACTAGCACCTTCCTTTTCCTTACTGTCTCCCACTCTACCAACCTACCATAGTGGCTGATTTACCGGTACTCAGACTCATTTGAGACCCTCAACCACTACCTGTCCCTCCGGACCGCACGACACCAAGGACCCCAGTGTTTCTCAACCTGTGTTGACTCGTTGACTTGACTTGACTTAACTACATATATATGTGTATATATATATATATATTCGAGTGGTTAAAATAATTAAAAATGATTATATTACGGGTGTAGTTTGAGTTAAGTATTTATTATTATTTTATAGACTATATAAAGTAATATTTAAGGTGTAACGGTTCAACTAATAAGGTCTTTCGAAAGTAGTTAAAAACGATTTGAGACCATAGGTACCCGAAGAGCCCACCAAGTATGTCATTTCTTAAACGAAAGTCAAGTCCTCTGGAGTCAAGTTTGGAAGCTAACCCTTCTAGGGGACCACTTCCTTACTGTTGGCTGAGGTCATAAGAACGGACCCTCTAGGGTACCACACTCCGCCCGATGTCAAATACGTTAGAGTTTCTCGACCTGTACTGAGTCAGTGATTGCGAAAGTGAAAGTGAAAGTACGTAGATATCTATTTGACACTAACGTGACCATTTAGTCGTATCAACTCTGTATTTACAACTAACTGTAAAGTAAATGCAATTACTTATTCTACTTGTACTTCGTTGCCCCTAGATTTGGTCTGGAAACGAGTAAGTAGTCACTTCGTTCCCTCAAACACTTTATTATAGCTTTATATTAAAAACTTATGGTATTGTGGTCAAGGAGTTAAAAAACACAATACGTGTTACATTCTCGACGTCTATGTTGTAAAAATTGAAGACGAACGTAATTATTGTAGAAAGGTAGTGAAAGAATCAGTTTTTGTTATTTTACTATTAAGTTCGAGACTCAATAAATTAAACTACCAAGTCAAGTCAAGTCGAGTCAACGAGTCAGCACAGGTTGAGAAACGCTGGGGTACTTAGCGTCGTGCGGTCCGGAGGGACAGGTAGTGGTTGAGGGCCTCAAGTGAGTCTGAGTGTAGGTCGCTCAGTCGCTACGGTAGGTCGGTAGAATAGGAGACAGCAGGGGAAGAGGAGGACGGGGGTTAGGGAGGGTCGTAGTTTCAATAACTACCAATCATACGACATTTACGATGGTAGTTCCGACTATAGTTCCATAGCTATACTGTAATGACTTGTACGTCAATTCTTCATTCTCTGAAAACACACCCCCTGTGATAATATGACAAAGATGGTATGTCAATGTTACCTTCGTTAATTAGTGTTCTCGTATCTATTACTTACCATTCTACATCATTAGATTAATACTTGACGACTCAAAACGTATAAATAACGGAATCTAAAATTGTTTTAATTAAACCAACATGCAAACGTATTAATGTAAAAATTATTACCGAGAGAAATTGTTGACCTAGTATCTTGCGGACTTTTAATTCATTAATCGAGAACAGTGATACTAGACCCACTCTCTTTAGGTACTCTCGTAGTCTCTAGAAAGGAGTGTGAAAGTTCCTGGTAACCAAGTCAAGGTCAAAGACAATGTCCACTCTACCTGACCAGTCAAGGAATTTCGAAAGTATTTATGGAGACTGGTAAGACACTTTCGAAAAATTTCTTAATGGGGTTTCACTATAATATGTGGTTTTCCAGTGTGTAAGAGATAAAAAAAGGGAATTTCATAATAGTTGATCCGAAGTACACCCCGTTTTATACTTATATTCGGACCTTAAGTTTAAGTGTTTAATTACAACTGGAAACCCTCCATTAAACCAAAGAGAAGATCTCTTCTCTTTTCTCTTCGTTAACCGGTCCATTCCTTAGTTTCAACGAAAAACTTCCGTTTGAAATCTCGGTGAAGTCCATCATGTACATCTATATAGAATATTTATACTGGTATAAAAAAAACAAGAGGGGGTTTAAAATTTACATACATAAGGGGGGGTTTTATCTTAGACATACGAATGGTACGGAACCCGTATCCGTCCTCTAAAAGTCTTATAAGGTTTAAATACTAAAAAAACTTTGACGAAGAATAAAAGAAAGACAAGAACATACACATTTTATACAGTGGTTACTTTGCACTGGGATAACCTAGGATCTGACTGGGAACACCTTTTGGTTATTCACTCCTGTAGAATTAATTACTATGATCTATCACTAGTCGTACAGAGGGTATCTCACAGTAGAACGAAGGAAAGAACCGTAAACCGTTCACATAAAATATTTCTGATTTAAGGAAAAGGATTCCCTTTATCGGTATCGTTGTCGGATCACTTCTTCCTGATTAATCGGTACATTTGTGACTGATCGTACATCCGTGATTGATCATTTTATCCTTAATTGATCGTAAAAAAAAAAGAGAAACGGAGTCAAAAGAGTAAGTATTTTATTCCACCAACCAATTCTAATCGGAATTTCCGTAAAATTAGAGTCAATAAGATATAAAACCTAAACCGTTGGAGTAAAAATAGGGGAAAAACTTAGAGTAGTTGGTTAATATTTCCTGACCTATTTTTTTTTATAATCGATCTTTACTATTCTAGTAAATTCCTGTATATTCGAGGTCGTCTCACCTTTCCTTTTAATAACTCATACACTCTTTCTTCTTTACTAGAAAAAATAACGAAAAATTTTCAGAAAAACGTTTTTCCAAATAGTGTTTTGACGACCCCTCCTTTTACTTATTCACTTTTATTCTAGGATAGTCACGACTCCACCAATAATAACACCGATTGTTTAATTATGATATTTTTTCGGAAGTAGTCAACAAACGACGGGTTTGTTTAGTTTCAATTTGATTTGGTTCACTGTGGTTGTTATAGTTTTGGACTTTAACGACTTGACAAAGAGGAAGTTCATTCATCGAAGTCGAATCTCTTTTTTAAACTAATTAAGAATAGTTAAAGTACGTAAAAAAGTCGTAACTACTTTCAGTCGAAAACGAACAACGAAGCTTGTAATCGTCTAATCAGTTACTAACATTGTCTCCATAAAGACAAACTAAGGTTAAACGAATAGAAGTTATTTTTGTTTTCTTTGGTTTTTAGACAGTTAGAATTACCAAGTAGATACACTTTGTCTCTACTAGTCCTTATTCTTTTACTTATAGTAAGTAATAAAGTGGTAAGTTTATATTTGTTATAATAAACAACGACAGAAAACTATTCAATAAATGGTTTTTCATAAAATAACATGAATTTATCTATATTAAAACAATGAAAAGGAAGATGAATAAAGTAATAAGGAAGATGAGTAAAATACCATAATTTATAATATCACGATATAATGTATATTTATTTATATACAATCTTTTATTAGGTGATATATCGGATGTTCTTAAATAACTTTATTAAAGTGAATAACCGATACGATAAAAGAAAGAAACGTACGTATAAGGGAACTTAAGTAAGTCAATTTATAAAAAACTCGTAAATGACATAGGGTCCGTGACGTCAATTACTACCTCTACATTACCCTTGTCCTTTTCGTTACAGGGACGAGTGTACCTTGATGTCTGATCTCACTCTCTGTTCATATTTAGAGTTTGAATAGTATAGATTTTGGAGTCTGTACGAGAGATACCTAGGGGTACCAAGTGAATCTGAAAAAGCCAGTCCAACTTGACGAAGACAAGGAAGTAAGGAGTACCGGTTCGTAAGTGATTAACAGTCAAGATAGAAGACTTTTCAAGGACTTCGGGAAGGAGAAGATATAAAGGTAATAGTAAGGGATCACGTTAAGATAACAGGTTACGGTAGTAAACAATGAAAATTTTAGAACTACTCATAACAGAAAATACTGGTACTAAAGGATAAGGAGATAAAAAATGATAAGGTTAAAAGGATGATTTAGAGAAGGTGTTTAAGGTCCTTTAAAAGAAAAGGAACTAAAGAGATAAACAGGGTAAAGCACCTAGAAATGACCGAGAGGGAGGAAAGGATGAACCAGATCTGTATCATAAAATCAATTCAGGTATTGAAAGTTGAAGGAGTGTTATGTTGAGTATAACCAAAACTTTCTGTCAGGAAGATAAAAGGTGAATTCTTATTGTATAAATTATTAGTCGAGAGTGGAAATGATGAAAAAGTTGAACTCACCACTTCAAGAAAAGGGACTTTATAAAGTTTATAATCTAGTCACCTCTGATGTAGAGACAGACTCTTTCCGTTTGACTCCAAGTGACACAGGGTCGAGACACCGGTACCTGAAGTCATTTGAAGGGACCACAGGTCAAATAGACGAAGGGGAACTCATCAGTTACATTAACTTTTACCACTATAGTTCACCTTTGTAAAAGAAAGAGTAAACCCTATACTCGGTTCTGGGAGAAAATAAGTAATTACTTTTATAAGGTTACCCTGTTTATCCGTTTTAGGTGTCCTACAATCTCGATCTGTATTCCTGACTTAATTGAACATACAAAAACAAGGGAAGCGAGTAATACAAAACGGGTCACAGGTTCAGGGGTTTTGACTCTCTTATTCTGTAGGTGTCGTTACGTTTTCGTATTTCCCCAAATAACGATCGAGCTCGGTCCCGAGAACAGTGTAGGTTGTGTCACCTCATCTTATTCTCGGGGCTCGGGTCTAAATGTCGTCGTAAATATTCAAATCTTGTTTCTGTCCCTCAACCGTTCCCAACTAACCGACGTCCCTAAAGGACCATAAATGACTAACCGGTCAATAGTAGAGAGACTAACCGGTCTCAATAGTAGGGACCTTCGGGCCCTTCGTACTGAGTCCCTAATAAAAACCGGATCACGTGGAGAGACTCGGACAGTACCGAGACCACTCCAACATTGTAAGGGGGGGACAGAAAATCTAGTATATCTCCTTAGAAGGAGAAACAAAACCCCATGTCAAACTATAACGACAGATTCGTGTTCATCGACTTGACATAATTATGTGAGAAAATATTTGCATTACTCGGACAACTCCTACGTACCCGGTTTCCACTTATAATCGTTTTCATGGTATTCTCCAGGGTGGTCCCACCTTTAATTAACAGTCGGTACCTCTAACAACTTTGGTTCTAAGTTTGGTAGGGACGACCCGAAGAGCGAGAGAGAAAGCGACCCGATCAGGAAGAGAGTGGAAACGGTATCTCAGAGAATAATAGGACCACACCAGACTCATCTTTGTTGTAAAAAGAGGGTCCCGGCGCGTCTCGGGGGGAACAACGTCTTTTTAATCTAGATCGGGAGAAACCAAAACGTTCTGGTAGAACCTGTCCCACCAGTCGTTAAAAAAATCCACTGATTAACTGAGAAGATCCGTCCATTACAGAAATAGATACCGGTGGGCGTTACTTCATTTAGGGACCAAAACCTCCCTGTTCCGACAATAGGGTTAGGGACGGGGTCGCTAGGGTTCCGACTTGTACCAGCGATACCACTACCGACATTATCCAAGAGAGAACCAAGACGGAACATAGTAAACTGACCCACAAACAAAAACCCGGGTCATCAGCATGTAATAGAAAAATCCCACCATGTCCTAAAAACCGTGTTGACGGTGGTTTTACATCTTGAGAAAAATATCCTAACTTATAACTCTACACATTTGTTCCCCAATTCAAGACGAACATCCCCCATAATACGCGTGCCTTCTCTCACTTCCCTTCCTCTCAGTGGGTCAGGGGCGGTCAGAGATAACGGTTAAAACGGTTTCAAAAAAATCTCAGGCTAAATAGGAGAGTTGGACAGGACTCGAGACCGCTAACATAAGTGTTACGTCGAAAATAAACCAGGGGTCTCGATTCCGGTCAGGGACATGTTAGACTGAATGTTTCCGTCCGGGTAATAATCTCGGTTATCAGTGGTCGTCGGGTTTGGATCCATGATAAAAAAATTCCTAGAAAAATCGATGATAGTAACGACAAAGAGGGAATCATCCCTTACGAAGGTGGTTGGGTCTTTTTCATAGGTGGTCTTGATTGTCTATTGCCATGGGTATGAACGGACCAGAATGGAGACATTTTAGATAGAGGGTCACAACGGGACCGGACAGAGAGGCCATGGAGTAAGGGCATACGATAGGAAAAGGGCCGAAGTAGTAAACCGTGCGAAACGTCCGGACCTGATACAGAGCATGTCAGCGGACAACAGCCCCTTTGGCGTTTGCACGACAGACATTCTCCCAATCAGAAAAAAGGAGGATCTACCCACCAGTCTACATCCACGTATGTCTCCCCAACTGGGTTCAACCACCCTTTATAGTTCAACAGTAGAACCAGGGTTATGGTAGGCAGAAGCGGGAGGACTCCCGACCGTAAAAGAACTTAGATTAACTCTAGTCTTCTCCTTATGAACCCCCAACCCCCGCTCCAAGAGTATGGACCCCCACCGTCGGGGTGTCAATCATATCCCCGACACGTCTGGGACAATCGACGGAGTACTCGGCGGTGTAGTCACCGAGTCAACGGAGTTCGGAACTACAGAGAAAAGAAACTACAGGTCCCTGTACATGATAACTGTAACAAACTCCGACAACCTACCGAAAATTCTCAGACACCTAGAGTCCGTCCAAAAATTGAGAAAAAAAAAAAAAAAAAAGGGGTCGACAGTTTTTCGGGGCGAGAAATATATAACCCGGGACCTACACATGCCACGGCTTAGGTATGACTGATAACCATATTTATCACTGAGAAAAAAGAAAACGGAAGAGGTCTCGGACATAATTCCGATAATCAAAACGAAAAACCCGCCTCCATGGGCCCCTTTCCCGAAGTCGGGTTTAATAGAAAAATCTCAGTAGTTGATAACACCGAGGTCGGAAAAAGACAGGTAGAAAATATTTTGACGAAGGTAGACATTTGGTATAGTCGAGTAACGATAAATTTCCGTGTAGACAATCCAGAAAAACATAACGGCAACAGAGTCGGTTATAGAGTGGTGTTAGTACCTCCCCCGACAGGAGGAGGCCCGACCCATTCTCTCACCGGCCCAAGTCCTTCGTCCCGCAGACCTTCACATAGGTAGCCCACAGGTCGTCGTTTCGGACTATTACCCAGTTTACCCACAATCTCTAGGTAAATGGGCCACCGACGAAGTCTTAGGGAAGCTACCGTACCCCTCACATCTGGTCCTCAGCGACAGGTATTCAGTCGAACAGTCGTAGTACCTGGTCCTCCCGTCATCGCCGTTACTAAGCCTCCGTTCCACCGGTGGGGTGTCGGTGGCTCAGGTCAGCAAACCTATCCATCCGGTAACCAGCGGAGGTTCCGGGGGTTTCAAACTTCCTCCAACGGATAACGAAGATCCTTACGGAGGAGTCACCAACGTCGATCGTATTCTAGTAGTTGTATGACGTTATCTTGTTACAACCCCACTAGTTGGGCCATGAGTACCTCCAGAAGTGGGTCTCGGAGTAACTTATCGCAACCACTTAAGAACTTCTGAACACCTTCAGCTCAGGTTCAATCGACAGGACTCCAGACCGACGGAAGATAGGTAAGCTTACACTTCTAGAGAACCGAGTTCCCCCGGTTCCCATTTGACTTTTTCCGTAGAAAGTTCAAGTCCTGTCATATGGGACCGTCCTCCGGTGAGTTTTCCCATATACCCAATCCCTGCCAACCTACATATAGTGAGTGTGCAAACAACTGAAGTGCTTCTAGAACGTGTCCGGATTTCAGACAAGGGGGACCGAAAGAGTGTCCATTGTTTCCTCATAAGGTACCTCTAGCCATGGAAAATTCTTAAAAACGGAGGTCTTCGGCAACATATACACCACGCTAAGGAGGGGCCCGAAGATCCGGGTTTCCCATAACAAAATGGACCTATCCCCACCGCAGGTTGAAGTCAAACTGTTACTACCCTCCGGAGACAAACCGATCAGGATGAGGGCGTCAAAGACGGGTCAGATCTCACATAAAAACCTGGGTTCCAAACATGTAACCCCAGTTACCGGTACTCGTCGAAACCGACTATGTCAGACATAAACAGGGAGTTACGGTCTCTGTTTTGAACATACCCTACAGGCCAGGGTAGATCTTGACTATAGAGAGGTACCAGTTTCACTTAAACCCGTAACTGAAATTTGTCATTCACAGAAGGGTTTTTCACACGACCCGTAAGACCATAATGTTCTTTTCTCACTCAGTGGACAACCCGGGGGTTCAAGTGAACTGCAAATCATCAGGTAGGTATAGCAAATCAGGACCACCGGGGAACATGGGTCGACCAGAAAAATCTGTAACCAGGTAGAAAGGCCAATTCCTGGCTCATAACTCGAGGGCACAGGTGGTACTTCGGTTCGCCAAAGGGGAGGTGTACATTTCAATGGGTCCTGAGCCCCTCCCCACGGTCCAGGACTGGGGGGATTAGCGATAGGAGAGGACGTATTTCCTACACCCGGGGGCACCTCCTACGCCTCCTGTGGAGGACGAACCACCCAGAAAAGAAATCAAAAAAGAACCCCGTGAATGAGAAAATCACAGGATAGAGGAACGTTTTGCGTGTGACCAGGAAAAATTCAGGAACGGAACGACCGAACGGAAGTGGGAAGTTTACCTGAAAGGAACAAGAGGCTCTTGATCGAGGGACAAGGTGGGGACGTTTCTTATAGACCCGATAAAAAAAACAAAACAAAACAAAAAAAAAAAACTAAGGATGCCAAAAGAAACCGGGACTTAAGAGAAAGGAGAGTGGATTGTGCAAGGAGGGAAAGGAGACCTCAGAGAGATACTAATTTTTGGGAGAGACGACGGGAGTGGTCCAGAACGTCCCTAACGAGAGGGTTGGAGAGATAAAAAACATCAAAAGAGGACAATAGACCCCGACGGACTAAGTGCTTACGATCGTACTGACGACGTACACTGAGTAGCCGAACACCCAGGTACCCCCACAAGACGGATTTTCGAAGGTAATTAGAGAGTTCCTTTCGACGGTCCGAGAGTAAACCGAGAACAGATTGGTCTAAATGAAATCGGTTTAAGCAACCGGAGGACCACCGGCGAGCCTCCGACCGGTACTCTCAGACCGCCATGAGAGTCTCTGCGAGGGATGGAAGTCACGTGAGCTTCAGGGTCGTCCCGGTGCAGTCCCCTTCCCCCTTTAGGGAGTAGTTAGTCCAATCCGACGTATCACCCAGAGGGTACATGGGGGTCGTGTAAGAAAACACGAAGAGTGTTCTAGACAAGCACAAGGAGACATCATTTCTCGCGAACATTGTTGACAACTGTCAGTAGGGTCCACACCAATACCCACTTTTCCTATCTAAAATTTTCCAGTAACTCCGGGACTCCAAAAAGTCTCTTACTTCCCCAGACTCAAAAGGTCAACATTTCTAGTGACCACCTTTTCCCGGTCATGACCATACAGGCAAGAGGCAGACGAGCCCGTCCAGGGCGGACTTGACCTTTACGGACCTGACACTTCCTCCTCCGAAGGCCAAAAAAAAAAAAAAAAAAAAGGCGGTATAACCACTACAGTGACCAAAAAGAGACTCAGGGAACCCGCCCCGGAGGAAGGGCCCGACCCCGGCTGCAGAGCCACAGGGAAACATAGGGAGGTCTTCTCTGGACTCCTTGGACGCCCCCGTTTTCACCTAGGCGTATCCCCCCACCCCTCTCAAGCCAGAGGTCCAACTCATTTGGTGTCGCGTCCGTACCGGCCTGTCGCCGCGGGGCCTGCCGTCGCGTCTTTCCCCTCGTACCCCGACTTTTTGTTTTCCAAAATCGATCCGGCCCCCCAAAAAATGATCCAGGACGGTCTGGTCTTACATACCTCAAACCAGACCCACGGGGCTTCCCATCCCCCGCTCGTAGAGGAGAGACTGGAGAGCTTATCATCCGTCCGACTTCCACGGAAGAACACCGGTCGGTTACAGTTTTCGTCCGGTGAACCGTCTTGTTTTTCAATGATTGAACGAAAAAAAAGAGTGGTCGTTACTATCTAAGATATGAGATCTGAATTTTAGTCTCTTCGCCAATCAGTATTCTCTATTTCCTCATCTTCAACAAACAGGGTACTAGTGTCTTTTCATGTGACCCTCGGTTGTCTCGTGTGTTTCTCGTTTCTAACCACGGTCGTGAGTTCGTTAGTGTTGTTTATCTGTTCATCTGTTGTTTGCGTTCCACCGGTGGTTGTTGTGTTGGACCTAGAAGAACTCAAAGACGAGTTAGAATGGACGTCCTACAAGCGTCTCGGTCGGCGGAGGGACCGTGCTATGGCCCGGAGTCGGAATACGACCTGAATTGGGTCTTGATTGTGGCCACAAGTCTGTAGAGAGGAGGATCACTCCTTTGGGGAAGATGGTCCTCTTACAATAAGAAGGGTCAATTTCCCTAGGGCCTGCTCGGGGTTTTACAAAACGGGTCACAGGCTCAGGGGTTTTGACTCTCTTATTCTGTAGGTGTCGTTACGTTTTCGTATTTTCCCAAATAACGATCGAGCTCGGTCCCGAGAACAGTGTAGGTTGTGTCACCTCATCTTATTCTCGGGGCTCGGGTCTAAATGTCGTTGTAAATATTCAAATCTTGTTTCTGTCCCTCAACCGTTCCCAACTAACAGACGTCCCCAAAGGACCATAAATGACTAACCGGTCAATAGTAGGGAGACTAACCGGTCTCAATAGTAGAAAGACTAACCGGTCTCAATAGTAGGGGTCTTCGGGACCTTCGTACTGAGAGCCTAATAAAAACCGGATCACGTGGAGAGACTCGGACAGTACCGAGACCACTCCAACATTGTTAATATTAAATGTATTTACCGGACACCCTTAACCTTTCGGATTTGAAACTTCATGGTATCAGAGGATAACTATAATCTAGTTCAAGTACTCAAGAAGTTACTTCCTTCATATCAATATGTTGATTACCCGTTCTACAGTCATTCAACTTCTCTCTAACAGGTTACCGAAAGACTGTATAGTCATATACTACTATTAAGAACNTTTAAGGTCCTTTAAAAGAAAAGGAACTAAAGAGATAAACAGGGTAAAGCACCTAGAAATGACCGAGAGGGAGGAAAGGATGAACCAGATCTGTATCATAAAATCACTTCAGGTATTGAAAGTTGAAGGAGTGTTATGTTGAGTATAACCAAAACTTTCTGTCAGGAAGATAAAAGGTGAATTCTTATTGTATAAATTATTAGTCGAGAGTGGAAATGATGAAAAAGTTGAACTCACCACTTCAAGAAAAGGGACTTTATAAAGTTTATAATCTAGTCACCTCTGACGTAAAGACAGACTCTTTCCGTTTGACTCCAAGTGACACAGGGTCGAGACACCGTCACCTGAAGTCATTCGAAGGGACCACAGGTCAAATAGACGAAGGGGAACTCATCAGTTACATTAACTTTTTCCACTATAGTTCACCTTTGTAAAGAAAAGAGTAAACCCTATACTCGGTTCTAGGAGAAAATAAGTACTTACTTTTATAAGGTTACCCCGTTTATCCGTTTTAGGTGTCCTACAATCTCGATCTGCATTCCTGACTTAATTGAACATACAAAAACAAGGGAAGTGAGTAATATTAAATGTATTTACCGGACACCCTTAACCTATCGGATTTGAAACTTCATGGTATCAGAGGATGACTATAATCTAGTTCAAGTACTCAAGAAGTTTCTTCCTTCGTATCAATATGTTGATTGCCCGTTCTACAGTCATTCAACTTCTCTCTAACAGGTTACCGAAAGACTGTATAGTCATATACTACTATTAAGAACTAGATAATATTACATCGAGTTACTTATTCAGACCCTGTTACAAACTAAAGTTACGACCGGAACGAATTACACGTCTGATCATCGGTACTATATGAAGTTGACAGTCCCAGTTTACGATGTGTCCTTCTTAGTATAGACATGTGTTAATCATGTTTATTACTCATGATTACTTAATCATACTCCTCCCAAGATTTTCACTTGACTTATGAAAGCATGTTCTCTTGTATCCATCGTTTTTTGATATCAAAGTTTCCCCGTCTAATATAGTAAGGATACGATCGCTCATTTTACGGTGAATGAAAATATTCCGAATCATCCCTTTTCTTTTCAATAACATCACTGATACAGCTTTCTCTTTAAATATATAGACATCACATTTTCGTTTTGTCGATGGATACTCCTCATTATTTGTTACTTCTTGTACAGGTGTTAACTTTTTGTCTTTACCTCCTTGTAGTGTTACAAATACTAATCCTCTATCCTTTCTTACTTATGAGTCTCGTCTAGGTGATACTCCTCCTCAGTCTCTGATTACAGTAACACTAGAACAACATCATGATTCATGGAGTCCACTCAATTTAAGTACGATTAACCGAATAAAACATGTTAAATGAGTGGTCCTCATAATTCATCCATGAGTAAAGGTAAGTTATCAGTTCCTTTAACCCTTCCGTCTGACGGGTTCCAGTAGGGCTATCACACATAAGTTGTTTGGACGCAGACTTATTTTCATAGAATTCGAAGCGTCTACCTGAAGGGTCCACCGCGATCACCATTCTTGGGTGGTCGGTTAAGTCCTCTATATTCTGTGTACCTTTAGGACCTAGTCCTTCTGGGAGACTTCCTTTCGTACCGTTGGGTGAGGTCATAAAAACGGACCTCTTAGGGTACCTGTCGCTTCGGACCACCCGATGTCAGGTATCCCAACGTTTCTCCGCCTGTACTGACTACACTAAATCGTGAGTGTTTCAAGTCTCTTATATCGACACGGAAGAGTTAGTTATGGTTAGATGGATTATAACTATCATAAAGCAACGTTGATATATGTGAATACCAAGTCTACCATTTCTTAGACGGACGTTACGTCCTCTGGGTCTAAACTAGGGACCCAGACCTTCTAAGGGACCTCTTCTCTTACCGATGGGTGAGATCACGAGAACGGACTTCTTAAGTTACCTGTCTGGACCACCCGATGACAGACACTCTAGCGTTTCGTAACCTGTACTGACCACTGATTTTCAGTGAAGTGAAAAGTACGAATTCAATTACATACAATTTGTACATATGTTAAAAAGATAGTCGTAATCCAATCCAATTCTAAAAAGGGATTTAGAAAACTTTTGATTTGAAGGATTTTAAGTCTAAATTTTTAGTAGGGAGTCCATATCAATACTCATTCTATAGGTATGACTTATGAGAAAGATGGATAAGACCAGTCTCACAACTTCAGATCATAATTGTATTTAACAGGAAAAATGTCTTTATAGACAATTCCTTTTAAAAGAAATACCCGTACGACAAGTGTGTCACAAATAATACTAGTATATTTCGAGAAGAAGTGAGTGACTTCTTTGAGATGGTTACATTCGCATATTTGAGTTGGTGGTTCTATGGACAAGACAACTTCGTTTCGTTTTCTGAAAACTACACTCTTATGTAACTTGTAGAAGGACGGAAGGAAAAGTCACCAAGAAAGTTCGACTATACTTAACAGGAAATACGAGACACAAGAGACCTTTATTAACCAAAATAATTTTAGTAACACCACAGTGTCACTCACGGTATAGACTATACTGTCCGCCTATTTCGGACGACGAGAAGATAAATATATCTTACGATGGGGATCCAAAAATCAGTAGTAAAAGAAGATTTCAAAAAGAGAGGGTAACTCATTCTTCTTACCTAAGAATACTAAATGAAACAATCTTTCTTGTTTTTCTGGATTACTAACAGTTTACATGTAAATTTACACCAAAATAAACTAACGAATAGAGACCAAGAAATACACCTTGGACTTTTACTGACAGACTATTTGATCCAGAAGAGAAGGAAAAAACGTGTGAAGTTGAGTTTTAGTAATTTTTCCGAAAAGAAAATCCGTCTCTATGAAAATGGAGACCTAGAAAAAAAAATGGGATTTTAAAGTCCTCGTTTGAATAGAGATTAAAAAATTTATACTTTTGTTACATTAAAAAAGAGAATTGAAAAAAAATTTATTGAGTAGATCTTAAGTAGAACACGGTACCTCTTTATCTATGGGAATAAAAGGTGACTCTTAATATATGTTAAACGACTTATCGTTTATTAAAGGAAAATAACCTACCTGTTAAGTGATAACCAGGTCAATCAGTACCTGTCATAATATTCCAGTATTCATGGAACTAATCGGGTAAAGTTTGGAACGTACGGTCCGTATAAATGTAATATACTAGTAATTTTTTACAATGACTGGTTTCTGTATATCATGAACAATATCACTTCTGATGAAAAAACTTTCAGAAATTTATATGGAGAAGAACGTTTATCAACCGGTGGACATAATCCCTTCCTATAAATTTTATAGAAGTATCAGAATAAACTAAAATATAGAAATTTCTTAGAGCTGAAAAAGTATAAGTCCTGGAAAGTCAAAATAATTTTTATCAACGGACCCTTGTGTGTGTGTGTATGTGTGTGTGTGTGTGTGTGTGTGTGTATATATACTATAGATCTTTCTACCTGTGTCACTCCCTCTCTCTCTTCCACCCTTCTAAATACTCTCATCGTAACTTTGTATATATAATGGTATACATTTCATCTTTCGATCACCCTTAAACGACCTACTGTGTCCCTTATGTTTCGGTCACGCGACACTATTGGATCTCCCTACCCTACCCCTCCCTCCACCCTCCCACAAAATTTTCCTTTCCCCTATACATACGGATACCACCTGAGTACGACTACTTACCGTCTTTGGTAAAGTTGTAACATATCATTAATAGGAAGTTAATTTTTATTTTCTTATAATTTTTTTCTTTTTTTTGTCAACGGACCCTGTGAAAAATGAAAAGAAGATTCAGATCAGGACATGGCAAAAAGGGGAGACGAACCGCGAACCGGAATTCCAAACAGAGGGTATCTATCGTGAACCGGGTCATCAACGAGAATCGATGGAACCGATGTGGTCTCAGAGCCAAGAAGACCGAAAGGGAACAAGAACGACGAAACCTATCTCACGACAAAATCAAAGTTAAGATTCTAAGTTTAAAGTCATAACTTTTCGAAACACTGATAGAACTAAGAAAAGTTCAAAGGTTTAGAACAATTTTAATGAGTACACTTACATTACAAGTTTAATAAAAACACCAAGGGGTCAAAGAAAGACTCCTCTCGATTACTCTTGAGAATTACGATCTCTGTCAAGTCGAGTCAAGTCAGCAAGTCAGCACTGACTGAGAAACGCTGGGACACCTGACGTCATGTGGTCCGAAGGGACAGGTAGTGGTTAAGGATCTTCGAATGAGTTTGAGTACAGACAACTCAGTCACTACGGTAGGTTGGTAGAGTAAGAGACAGTAAGGGAAGAGAACGGAAGTTAGAAAGGGTCTTAGTCCCAGAAAAGGTTACTTAGTCAAGAAGTGTAGTTCACCGGTTTCCTAATCTCGAAGTCGAAGTCGTAGTCAGGAAGGTTACTTATAAGTCCTGACTAAAGGAAATCCTACCTGACCAACCTAGAGGAACGTCAGGTTCCCTGAGAGTTCTCCGAAGAGGTAGTGGTGTTAAGTTTTCGTAGTTAAGAAGTCCTCAACCGGAAGAAATACCAGGTCGAGAGTGTAGACATGTACTGATCACCTCTTTGGTGTCAAACCGATCTGCCTGGAAACAGTCGTTTCACTATAGAGACGAAAAATTATACGACGGATCCGAACAGTATCGAAAGGAAGGTTCCTTGTTCTCAGCAAATTAAAGTTCCAACATCAGTAGTAGGTGTCACTAAAACCTCGGGTTCTTTTATTTTAGACAGTTACAAAGGTAACAAAGAGGTAGACAAACGTACTTCACTACTCTGGTCTACGATACTAGAAGCAAAAAACTTACAACTCAAAATTAGGTCGAAAAAGTGAGAGAAGAGAATGGGAGTAGTTCTTTGAGAAATCAAGATAATCGAAAGACGACAATCTCAACATAGTAGACGTATATACACCAATAACTATAAAGGGAGGAGTCAGAACTAAGGTCGAACAGTAAGTAGGTCGAGCCGTAAAGTGTACTATATAAGTGAGAAGTATATTCAATTTATTCATCCCACTGTTATATGTCAGAACTGTATGAAGAGAGGGTTAAAACTTGGTCAGGTGACCCTGTACAGATCAAGATTTACAACTAAGAAATGGACGTATGTCCAAAGAGTTCTCTGTCCATTCCACCAGACCATGTAAACAAATTCTTAAAAGATGTCTCACAACACTAGGTGTGTCAGTTTCTGAAGTCGTATCAGTTACTTCGTCTTTATCTACGAAAAGACCTTAAGAGAACGAAAAAGATACTAGGTTACCCATAACCGTTAAACTAGAGACCAAGAAGACGGAAAAAGACTTAGGTCGAACATTTAGACATTCAACAGTCAAGTGTATGACAACTTCGGATCGAACTTCCTAAAACTCGCAATGAAACGAGCGTACACTGTAATCACGTTAACACACCATCAAACTTATAGGAAACCGTAACGGAAAGAAATCCTAACCTTACTTTTGACTGGAAAAGGTCCGGACACTGGTCACAACTCAAAAGGTTTAAACGACCGTATAACTGACGTCGTGAAATTGTCATAGTATAAAATCCTAAACTTTATTGAGTCGACCTTATGGTAGTGGAGGTGATCGAAACAAATATCATTATGAAGGATTCCGGGTGAACTGAAGTGTGAGGTCTTATAGACTGACATCCATTTACTGGCGTGGTAGACTCGATTAAGAATATTTAAAATGTATAAGAGTAAAAACTGTAAAATAGAGTCGTTAAAAAGAACAACCGGAGAATTGTCTAAGTGGTAGTCAAAAAAGTAGGTGTTTCCCACATTTTCACACAAACTCTGAAAATTGCCGTCATAGTTTCGTGACTTACGAGAACTTCAGGTCGGGATCTAGTCTTCGGTTGTGTTCCATGGTATACAATTAATGTAACACAAGAGTCAAGTGACCCTATAATCTCAAAAACTTCGAACTAGTAGGTCTTTTAGTAAATAAACCTGATAAATCTACACTCTTTCTATAAAATTTGGTTTTTTCATTTGGTCGTCATTCGACAGAAAAGGAAATTCATAATGGATAGAAGGAGAGATATCTGACGTCATAACTTGTTGAAGAGTCTAATACTAAAATCTCAAATATATTAGACACTCTCGATTGACGAAACTCAGCTCAAACCGGACTCGTACTTCCGTATCTCTTCATGTGTGACATCCATCAAGGAACGTGAAAAAGACCGACCATCGATTAGAATTGACAAATCGGGTCGTGTGCTGGGACACACCGAAGTCTACATCGTATAGGACCTACCAGTCTTTCGGTGATAAAGTCATTCTTTTAATAATTTACATGTATTAATTTACACTAATATAATAAGAAAAATGGATGTATTACGAAAAAGATACTAATTTGAGTCTTCGTCTTTTTTAATAAACGGACAGATATATAGATGTATAAAAATTTTAAAGTAACGTGAATTACATGTAAGTACTTATATACGATCTCCTTACATCTGTCAAACATTAGGGAACGTTTCGAGAGTACGATCGTCGGAACTCTATTCTACTAATGTTAGTATACTTTACACCTCATTCAGAATGAACTTGAACGACGTTAGACTACCTTATAAAATAAAAACAATTAAAAGAAGAAAGAGGTAAAAACACGTGATCGTGGGATCACTATAGATCTTCACTTAATTTACGGAATCTTCGTTACTAAGACGTCGATAGTTCTACAATCTTACCTTTATTGTTAGACCTCCACAAATGGATATATTACTTCAGACGTCCTTCGAATAATTATAGAGGTCTGTAAATGACAAAGACGGATACACGGAAACTTTAGTCACTTCTTGACAAAAAAAAAAATTTCTCTATTAATATTTACTTCTGTTTATACTGTTCCCTCTTTCTCGTAAAGTTTATCTTATGTACTTTCAGTTAGAAATCCGTCGACTCGTCGACTCCGTCGAGGAGTAAGGAACATGTGATCAAAAGAAACACACAAGTCACCGGTCTGGATATACTCCTTCAATGTATTTTTCTTGAAAATTTATAATGACGTAAAATATTTGTGAAAGACCTTAACCAACTTTCGTTTTCACTTAGTAAAAACGTATTTCGTCTTAAAATTTGAAAAAGACTATAAAACTATTTGTGTAAAAAACGTTGGTATCATAGATATTATGATGCTTTTTTTTTTTTTTCCTCCCCCGATCGTTTAGTGGTCTCTCGAAAATAGTAACTTCAGACAAACTTCAGTCACCAACTAAGAGATAAAGTTTGGGTGTCACGAGACTTTAACTTCAAAGGGAGAGACTTCGGTCGGGGTTTAATTACTAAAAAAGGGAGAAAGGAGGTGAGAGGAAGGAAGGAGGAAAAGAAACGAGGAGAGAAGGTGGCAAAAAAGGAGAGGGGTGAGGAAAGAAAAAAGGAAAAAGGGTGGAGAGTGAAGAAAAAAATAGAGTTTATAAATAATTCGAGAACACACCGTTTGAGACTCGTGTAATTTCTCTGTGTTTTGATTTTACGTTAGTGACTGATTTAATATGTGTCAGATCTTGTGACCAAAATTTGATGAAGACCGACCCGGGTGTTATTCTTTACGTAAAACGGAATGTCGGATCATACAAATCTGTACGTAAACGATTTCGACGACAATTCTTTCGTATTTTTTTGACTCACCGAATTTTTGTTGTCTCCAGATAACAAAAGGGGTCAGATCTCCGATGTCCAGATTTTAATTCCAAACTATCCCCGGATACGAGGGAGACTTCGTGTATCCTGTCTTAGGAAGGAACGGGGAAGGGTCGAAGACCACCAAACGACCACTAACAACCGTAAAGAACCGAACGTCGACGTCGTAAACTTAGAGACGGACCGTCCCTAGAGCGTTCCGTAGAAGAAGACAAAGAAGGGAGACACACGGTGAAGAAAAGAATAGTTCCTGTGATCTTACAGTCTAATCGTGGGTGTGATGAGTTTATACTAGAGTAAAATTGGATTACTGTGGACGTTGCTGGGACAAAGGTCTACTCCAGTGTAAGACTTCATAACCCCCGATTCTGAAGTTGTATATAAACCTCCTCTACGTTAAGTTGGGTATTGTTGTATATAGGTTACTTTGTCATCAAAGTACTTAGTTATAACAGAAAATGACACACTATAAAAAATAAGATGAAAATAGTATCTTTTAAAATAAAACTAACTGATTTCACTAAATGTTGGGTACTTGTCCCCGAAGGGTCCACCGAGTCACCATTTCTTAGACGGACGCTTACGTCCTCTGGGTCCTCCATTCTCAAACTAGGGACCCAGTCCTTCTAGGGGATCTCATCCTTTACCGTTGGGCGAGGTCATAAGAACGGACCTTTTAAGCTACCTGTCCTCGGACCGTCCGATATCAGATATCCCAACGTTTCTCAGACTGTCCTGACTTACTGACTCGTGCCTTGTGTACTTGTCTAGTTCGGGATCAACTTTTTCGTTAGAAGATCTCTCCCTCTATTCGCACGTGTTCCCATGAATTTTACATTATAATGTCCATGTTTATCTTCTGACATATAGTACTTATAAGATTATATCCCTACGTAAATACTTTCATTACTTTTAAATGTATTTCTCCATTGAAGACGATTCGAAATTCCTAGTAATCCTTAACGGTCACCATCCCATAAACTCTCTCACTTCTTTTTTCTATCCACATGTCCTTACTGAACTGGGAACCTCCTACTTAGTCAAGTCAAGTCAAGTCAAGTCAAGTTAACGAGTCAGTACAGGCTGAGAAACATTGGGGTACCTAACATCGTGTGGTCCGGACGGACAGACAGTGGTTGAGGGCCTCAAATGAGTTAGAGAACCGGTAACTCAGCCACTACTTAAGGCTGGTAGAGTAGGAGACAGCAGGGGAAGAGGAGGACGTAAGTTAGGAAGAGTCTTAGTCCCAGAAAAGGTTACTCAGTCGAGAAACGTAGTCCACCGGTTTATAACCTCAAAGTCGAAGTTGTAGTCAGGAAGGTTACTTATAAGTCCTGACTAAAGGAAATCTTACCTGCCCAACCTAGGGGAACGTCAGGTTCCCTGAGAGTTCTCAAAACCGGTTGTAATGTCAAGTTTTCGTAGTTAAGAAGGTACGAGTCGAAAGAAACATCAGGTTGAGAGTGTAGGTATGTACTGGTGACCTTTTTGGTATCGGGACCGATCTACCTGGAAACAACCGTTTCATTACAGAGACGAAAAATTATATGACAGAGTCAACCAGTATTGAAACGAAGATTCCTCATTTGTAAAGACTTAAAGTACGACGTCAGTGTTAGACGTCACTAAAACCTCGGGGGTTTTATTTTAGACGGTGATAAAGGTGACAAAGGGGTAGATAAACGGAACTTCACTACCCTGGTCTACGGTACTAGAATCAAAAGACTTACAACTCGAAATTCGGTTGAAAAATTGAGAGGAGAAAGTGAAAGTAGTTCTCCGAGAAAACAAGAAAAAGTGAAAGACGTTACCCCCACCATGTAGACGTAAAGACTCTAATAACTATAAAGAGGACCGTTAGAACTAAGGTCGAACACGAAGTAGGTCGACTCATAAAGAGTATTACATGAGACGTATACTCAATTTATTCGTCCCACTGTTATATGTCCGAACTACACGAGGAAAAGGACAGACCTTGGTCAGACAACAAGGTACATGACAAGTTTAACAACGAAGGACTGGATGTATATCTAAAGAGTTCTCCGTCCAGTCCACTAAACCATAAGAGTAGAGAAAATCTTAAAAGACCAGACAAACCGAGTGTCTGACACTAGATGTGTCAGTTTCCGAAACTGTATCAGTTATTCGTCTTTATCTACAAAAAGACCCTGAGAGAACGAAGGAGTTACTAGGTCACCTACGACCGTTAAACTAGAGACCAAGGAGACGGAAAAGATTTAGGTCGAACTTGTAGACCTTCAAGTGCCAAGTGAATAACAACTTCGGACCGAACCTCTTAAGACTCGCAATGAAATGATCGTACACTCTACTCACGTTAACACGCCATCAGACTCTTAAGAAACCGTAACGGAAAGAAACCCTAACCTTACTTTTGACTAGAAAAGGTCAGGACACCGGAGACGACTCAAAAGGTTTAAACGACCGTATAACTCACGTTGTGAAAGTGTCGTAGTAGAAAATCCTAAACTTTATCGAGGTGACCTTAAGGTAGTGGAGGTGATCGAAACAAGTAGCACTACGAAAGGTTCCGGGTGAACTGAAGTGTAAGGTCCTACAGACCGAGATCCACTCACTAGTGTGGTAGCACTAATAGAACCAGTACTTCTAGAAGAAACATGTCGAGAAGACACATAAGAACTGTGAAGAAGAATTATAAAAGACGAAGACAATCCAGGTACCGTAAAGACAGGAAATAACTCGGTAACGTACTTTACAAGGGAACCATAGAGATTAAAAGAATTTCTCTAGAGATCAGAAAGGGTAAGACAAGAAAAGGAGATAAAGAAACGTAACTAGTGACTCCTTCCGAAAGAATAGAGAAGAACGATAAGAAACTTTGAGACGTAAGTCTACGAATATCGAAAGGAAAAGAGGAAACGAAAAGTGAATAGAAGAAAGTTGTCGATAAACATTCCGGAGGGGTCTGTCGGTAAAACGAAAAAACGTAAAGAAAAGGTACCCCTACCAGAACTAAGGAGAGAGAACATGTTACAGTACTTGGAGACAGGTAACAAGTAGGTCGTGAGATAGATAGTCTAGATCGGGGAATTTAGATAAAGAGTGAAGGTGAAATATCAGTATTCCCTAAACTTTATCGAGTTGACCTTAAGGTAGTGGTGGTGATCGAAACAAGCATCACTACGAAGGATTCTGAGTGAATTGAAGTAAAAGGTCCTATGACCGAGATACACTCACTAGTGTGGTACGACTAATAGACCCAGCACTTCTAAGAGAAGACATATCAAGAAGTCACATACGGACAGTGGAGAAGAATTATCGAAGACGAAGACAATCTAGGTATGGTAAAGACAGGAACTCAAGTACTTAGTCATTCTGGTCAAATATTTTCAAGAATTTATGTTACGATTCCGTGAAACGAATATAAGATGTGTTTACCTCTTAAACTTGTTTTTATTTTCACCAATTCATAATCCACTATTAATAAACCCGAGTCAAGAGTTACACTGGAACGTATTCAATGAAAAAGAAACGAAACCAAGAGACTTTTGTTTCGTTGACCCTTTTCATTAAGATACACGGAGTTACTTAACAACATCCTTATCCGTTCAATAACGTATTTTTCGTCAATTAGACCAAGTATCATTAGGGTGTTATTCCCAACGAATAACAAAAACATCAATGGTAACTTTCGAAAATTCGTTCCCTTACTTTGTCCATTCGTTTACAAGGGTCTTTTAAACTTCTAGTAACGTCAAGTTAGTTATCTTTTGATTTCGGTAGCCCATTTTTTCTTTTTATTAGTTAGTCACGATACGTAGTCAAGGTTTCAGGTGGAGAGTGTTTACATACTAAGGGGGGGTGGGGGATGAAAGTCCAATTGACCATATTAACTAACAATTCACAGGAGAACCATATTAAGTCATTTTCCAGAAAGAAAAATCTATCAGTATAAATGTTTCGTTCAAGAAGTAGTAAAAGTCTCAAATTTAGGGTTTCACTCCTGTGACAGAAAGATGGAATGTTTGTAAAAAAGTTTCTTTCCAGAACCCCAGTGTGTATATGTGAGAGTCGACTTTAGTTTATTTATTGAGAAATTTTTTTATTAAAACTAAATATAACCTCATATCGACTAAATGTTTCAATACAATCAAAGTCCACAAGACGATTCACTAAGTCAATATGTACATGTATATAGGTAAGAAAACCCCTAAGAAAGGTGTAAATCCAATAATGTCTAATAACTCGTCTCAAGGGACACGATATGTCGTCAAGGAATAACTAATAAAATATATATCATCACGCATAGACGATTAGGGTTTGAGGATTAAATGGGAGGGGGAAGGGGAAACCATTGGTATTCAAACAAAAACAATCGGATAAAGACAAAACATCTATTCAAGTAAACATAGTAAAAAAAACAACAACAAAACAAAACAAAGTGTGTACTATAAAGTGTACAAAGTCACGGTTAAAGGGTGTAGTAGGACGAGAACGGGAGAGGGTGTCTCAGGTTTTCTGACAAGATATGTAGACACAGCGAAAATGAGAGAGAATTGTCCCAATAGTAACGGTAGAAAGATTTAAGGTATATTTACACGATTATATGACATAACCACGAAAGGAAAGACCACATGAAGGGAGATATATTATCCGAGGTCAAAGTAGGTGGAGTAATCTTGACTAAGTTTACATAAGAAAAATTACCGACTCATTATAAGGTAACACGTATACATGGTGTCGAAAGAATAGGTAAGTAGACGACTACCTGTAGATCCAATGAAGGTCCAGGACCGATAATATTTGTCACGACACTACTTGTAACCCCATGTACACAGGGAAAGCTCAGACCAAAGGAGTCACAAATACGGGTCGTCACCCTAACGACCCAGTATACCGTCAAGATAAAGGTCAAAAAATTCCTCAGAGGTGTGACAAGAGGTATCACCGACATGATCAAACGTAAGGGTGGTTGTCACATTCTTCCAAAGTAAAAGAGGTGTGGAAGAGGTCGTAAATAACGAACCTCTGAAAACCTAGCGTCGGTAAGACTGACCGCATTTTACCATGGAGTAACACCAAAACTAAACGTAAAGAGACTATTACTCACTACAACTCGTAGAAAAGTACACAAACAATCGGTAGACACACAGAAGAAACCTCTTTACAGATAAATCAAGAAACCGGGTGACAGTTCTTCGTAAATTGTCCTCCGAAGGACACACGACAAAACCTAGACAGTCCTTAAGAGACAAGGAATAATTAAGGACTTATAAGTCCTTAATTCTCCTCTCCGTTCGGAGACGACCCTGACTCCTTAGGTCCGTAAGGGAAACAATCAAAAAGATACACCACTATTCATGGGAGAAGGAAAAATACTTGGTATACCATTTTCAACAACAAATGTTGAGATAGAAAGTATACCTACTGGAGTACAAAAGAACTATTGAACATTCAAAACTAAAACAGAGACGACTTTTATCGATAGAACATTCTGTCATATTTATGAATGTGTCACAACTTATTTTGTGGGAACGAGGTAGTCTCGAAACCAGGGGTACAGAAAGAGAGAGAGAGAGAGAGAGGGAGAGAGAGAAAAAGTCCGACTAGGGGACCTCGTGTCTCCGAGAGACTCAAGTGAAAGGACGGGCCCGAAGATTCTGGGAGAGCTCTTCCGCGGGACACGGAAGTGGGGTAATTCTCCCGCGGACTCCGGAGACACTTGTCTCGTTCGGGGCACGTCCCCGAAATAACCGAAAGACATATTTAGTTCCTTATAGTCGGAGAAAGAGAGGAAATGAAAGAATAGCACCTGAGGCCTGGTGGTCCAAGGTCAGGTAATTTCCTGGAGTTGTCGGGTGAAAAACTAACCCAGAAAATCAAAAAACCTTAACTCGACGTCCTCAACGAACATATAAAAACTCTAATTAAGAAACAGTCAACGAAGTAAACGATAATAAAAGAGCGTAAGACTTCCGACAGAAAAGTGGAACGAATATCAAAGGAAACAACACGTCTTCGAAAATTAATAATTTTCGTCGTTCCCTTTTTGTTGTTTATTGTGTGGTCCCCTAAGGGTATTCCTATTGTCGACTAGAAAGTTACCTTTGAGAAGTCCGGTCCTCCCTTACCGTCCTGTGTGAATTTCACTACTTTCTTTTATTGGATGTCGGGTCTAATGACATGGGTCGTTCCTAGGGTAAGTATATACTTCCTCTTTAGTTTTCGAAATGTCTGTTCATTTTAGACTCTCTTAAGTTGTGGTGGTTTGGTCGAGAGGTTGTTTACGATTTCCTAAAAGAGATCTGTCCTTTGTGTTTTTCCCACATATTTGAGCTGGAGTTTAGTTATCTCATTTACCGTAGCCCTAGTATGAAAAGTCATTAATGGAATTTACATTTACCCAACTTACGGGGTTGGTTTTCTGTTTCTCACCGACTTACCTATGTTTTTGTTCTGGGCATATATACAACAGATGTTCTCTAGGTGGAGTTTTGTTCCTTGTGTTATATCTGACTTTCGCTTCCCGACCTTTTTCTATAAGGTACGTTTATCGCTGGTTTTCTTTCGTCCTCATCGTTATGAGTATAGTCTATTTTATCTGAAATTTTGTTTCCGACACTTTTCTCTGTTTCTTCCTGTGATGTATTACTAGTTTCCTAGTTAGGTTCTTCTTCTATATTGTTAGTATTTATATATACGTGGGTTGTATTTGTTGAGAAAAATTTTTTATTCCGTTCATAGTTCGCTTGTTTTACGTACAAGATAATGTTGAAGATCCAGTGAGTTACATACTCTGACTTACATTTTATTTTTTGTGACTTCTGTTAAATCGACCTGAAACTAGTTTCAGTTTCCTTTTCAGTTTCAGTTTCCAGTTTCAGTTCCTAAAGGGACCACTGAGTCTCCCATTTCGTAGACGGACGTTACGTCCTCTGGGCCCAAGCTAGGGACCAAACCCTTCTAGGACTTTTCAACAACAACTTAGTACCGCGGTCCTCAGAATCGGGGACCTCCTCTTCTTAAGTTAGGTCCTGGTCTCTACTCCGAACTAGCGAGTCTCGAAAACACATTATTTCAAAATAATTTCATATTTCCTCTATCTCTTTTGAAGACTGTATCCGTAGTCTTCCCCCGTCTTTCTCATGGGGGAACAATCACAATCGTTACTTCAATATATTAGAGGTTACTTAGGTTTCTTACAGACCTCCAACATTTCTGGAGTGGTCTGGATGAGGGTATTAAATGTAAAATTCTATTGTCTTAATCGGTCTTCCAAATTAGGTCTCTGACAGGAGTCCGTCCTATATAATAACAATATATTAGGATTCCTTACATCTCTTCTATTTTTTTTCAAACAGAAAAGAAGGAGGAACTCTTAAGGTCTGGGGAGAGAGGAACCCCTGGGGATCTGAAGAATAGTTGGACGGATCCTTTACTGAGAGAGTTAGGGTACCTCTTCCTTTACCGTTGGATGAGGTCATAAGAACGGATCTTTTAGGGTACCTACCTCCTCAGACCATCCGATGTCAGGTGTCCCAATGTTTCTCAACCTGTACTGACTCACTGAAGTGAAAACTAGTTTCAGTTTATTTTGAATTTTTTTTTAATTAGTGGTTAACCCTAATTACAACCTTAATGTAAGTCTCCAAATAACATTAAACCGAAAAAGAAAACAAATTTGATGGAAATAACAGAGGTCGGGGTGTACCGAAATTACAACGTTCTTTTCTTGTCTTTTTAGATTTGAAGTCATCAACAATGTCGTCGATGTGACGTACATCACTTATATAGACCCGTCTTTAGACACAGAGTCAAGGTGGGTCTCCACCGACGGAAGTTTGACTCGGTTTTAGACTCGGTCGGTTTCTTGATTTCTACTCACCTAAAGTTTCCCTTTCCTTCTTCGTTAGCAGGGTCTTTGAACCCCAGTTGTAAGGTCCTCCTCTCGGAGATACATTCAGTCTGTTCCGATTGGGAGAGGTGTCCCAGTGACGACCCCCGCGTTCAGTCGGCTCCTTAGAAACTTAAACCGAGGATTCTGTACGCCAGAGAAAGAAACAGGAGACCTCAGACGTCTCGACCCACTACGTGACTGAGTCGTCGTCTCTAAGACTTTTACTGACAAAACAAAAGCGATTCCTACCGGGACACCTAAGATCGTCACTTCCAGTGAACGTTTAAGAAAAGGATCGAGAACCAAACTTTCTTAAACGGAAAGTCCCGAACTTTTACTTTCAGTCTCTTGAGCGGTTCGTTCTACTTCTACAGTATCTGAACAGGGGAACGACTCTCTTTTCCTGATCACTAACATTTGTCTGCAACCAGTAAAGGAAGGAATAAGTAAAATGTATTACGTTGATGGATTATGTTGAAGACATATATTATTGCTAACAATCACCGAATTGCGAGTGACACCTGTCTCCTCGTGTCCTCCTTACAACGTCAGAGAGAGAGAAAAATAAAAAAGTCAAACGACGACAAACCAGGTGATACTAAAAGTTTCCAAAACATTTGACTTGAAAGTAAGAAGATAATTTCGATAGGAAAGAAGAAAGTAAGT
This sequence comes from Capra ibex, assembly GCA_006410555.1. Taxonomy (NCBI): domain Eukaryota; kingdom Metazoa; phylum Chordata; class Mammalia; order Artiodactyla; family Bovidae; genus Capra; species Capra ibex. Next base: position 33,328,652 of record SJYO01004576.1, read on the forward strand.
CTAAGAATTTTATGTCGTGTGGTAACAGATGTCTTTAATACATGTTATAATCGATGTACGGTAATCAGTATCTATGACTACTTATGTAAAAGACTGAACATACGTTTTACTTATCTCCTTCTGTTTTTCTAGGTTCCGTAAACATAAAAAAATTGAAAAAAAAGGGTAGATAATGTTTTATTATGTATAACTAATAATTTCTAAATTTTTTAAGACTTTTTGTTTTCTTTCTATTTATTATCGACGGTATTAGGATGGCAGGACACTATTTGTTTTACATTAAACATTTAAAGAATCCCCGTCCTTGGTGTCCAATGAAGGTCTAGAAGTTATGTCTTGAGTCTCAGAACATATCTATTCCTGTAGACAATGAGATACCTTACTTTTTATACAGGTATATATCTTACTCACCCCGAAGGGACCATCGAGTCACCATTTTTTAGGTGGACGGTTACGTCCTCTGTACCCAAGTCAGGGACCCAGTCATTCTATGGGGACGTCTTCCTTTACCGTTGGGTGAAGTCATAAGAACGGACCCTTTAGGGTACTGCCTCTGATCGCCCGATGTCAGGTACCGGAACTCTCTCAGTCGGCATTGAATTATTGATTTGTCGTTGTTGTGTGTCTTACTTACACGGACCCAAGGTGGATTCTGGGTGACGGAGTCTAAAAAAACACACACACTACCGGATTCACCGTCATAATTTTCCTTTAAGGTGTTTCCTAAGACGGTCCTAACGCTTCGTTATCTAAGTTATGAGATTTTTGTTGAAAATTCATTTTAATCTCCCAAAACAACGTTTTTTTTTTTTGTTTTTTTTTGTGTCTCCCATGTCTTTGTCATGTCTTATTATGAAAAGGGGTTGACGACTTAAACGACGAGTTCGGTCGTCTTCAATGACGTGTGTAAACTTTTAATAACATAGGACATGACTCTCGAAGGGGAGGTAGAAGAACTTGTTCCGTACTGGATACTGATACGAATTACTGAGGTAAAGATCAAAAAAAAAAAAAAATTCAACAGACAAGTTACACGATGACTGAGGGTGTGGATTCTCGTTCAAAGTTTATACTAATGTATGAAACTCGTTAACCGACGTGGTACAAGGTTTGCGAAGAAGGTCGAAGAATCCGAAATCAAAGGGCGATTTAAGACGGACCAAACCCAAAACCGGAAAGAGTTCGAAAGAGAGACCTTAAAAATAGAGGACAGAACCAGTCACCTTTGTGGTCGATCCTACTGTCATACCGGAAACGGGTGTCCCTGGAATCTTGAACCTCTGGTCTAGTATTTCTTGATAAATTAATTTGACGAAATCCTGAAAACGAAGTAAAGTCTCCGAGAAAAAAAAAAAAATTTCTAAGAGATAAGTCCAGACATCACGTGTGACGATAAGTAGGTAAGTTGTTTATGACTGACTCACAAGAAATACAGGACCTATGACAAACTGTAAGACCACCTAAGTACAACTACATACCGTTTTGGTTATGTTATAACATTTCATTTTATTATTATTAATTTTTTATGTTTTTTTTTTCTTATAGTCTTTTTTTTTTTTTTTCTCACTTATCTTGAACGTTTCTGGAACGAGGGTTCCTAGAATGGTAGATCACCGTCTATTGACTTTTCTTTATACAGTCTACCATAGGAAGTTCTCACTGTATACCTCCAGGTATCTGTCGGGTGAATTCCGTTGTCAGCAGTACCGTGACGGTCCACCCAGCGTAGCTCGGTTGTAAACACACGTAGAGTACATGACCTCCGACGCGTCCCTGAAGTCACTTACAGTAGTATCATTCAGGAATGATTTTATAATTCTTTCTTCACAATAGACGTGAAGTATGGACTCCGACCGGTTCACACGTTCCGATGATAGAGCATTTACGATCTTGAACGTCACAAGATTGCGACGTGAGACAGTGCACACTACACGATGGGTCCGACGGAGTGAAATGTAAAGAACGGAGACCTCAAAATCTTTACTACAAGAAGAAAAGAAGTCAACGGACCCATAGATAAAATATCTACATCAAATCCTTTCGAAGGACCTTTGAACAGAACTGTCGGAGAAAGGGTAGAAAGTTACCGAAATCAGAAGGAAGTGAAAGAATCCACTGAATGTGTACAAAGATTACTCGACACTCGAGATTTCGTCCTTGTCTAAAAAAAAACAAAAATTACGGAAATCGGGGTCCTTTGTCAGGTCAAGAACCGTAGATCACTAAAATAACTAATTTTTAACTTACTTACCTCCGTATTAGGGACGAAAATCTGTATGCAGTATTTGAAGACCCCGACCCCTCCGTTGTGGTTAGATCCGTCAATCTGACTCACACAACAACAAATCAATGATCCGGTGTAGACTGAGAAAGCGCTGGGGTACTTGATATCGGGGTGGTCGAAGAAGACGGACCGCCCTAAAGGGGTCGTTCTTATGACCTATCCCAACGGTAAAAGAAGAGATCCCCTAGCGGGTTGGGTCCCTAACTTGACTCAAAGGACATAACCGTCCACTTAAGAAATGGTGACTTGGTGGACCCTTTGTGTCTGACTCATATTATGACCAATTACTCCGACACATCCTCTCAAGATACCACTAACATTTTTAGAACTGAAGTAGACTTCTATAGGTTCGACTTTAAAATTTATTTTGTTCGGTCGAATTTTTTTTTTTTTCAGATGTCCTCTCTTATCCAAACACCCTATGTCAAAATAAGAGGACAGAATACATCAAATATTAAACCAATTTCCCTTGTGTAGGATTCTCTTTGTTCCTTCCCGACCCAATTAGTCTGCTGCCAATAGTAGCTCGCGGGTGTAAGTCGTCACGTGATTCCCCTGTCTCGTCTAATTAATGAACTTACCCAGTGTTCGATGAAGAAATTCTCCGAAGACACCAGTGTCTAGAAGGAGAGGAAATGAATCGTACGAGAAATAAGTAACCGACGGTATCACGGGGTCCCGTCACTCTCTCAACTGGAAGGTTTCCACCACAACGACGACAATTTATCAATGATCTTCGATCTAGTTTTAAAATAATAGGTCACGTTATTCAACCCAAAGGGTACTTCGAGTCACCATTTCTTATGTGGACGGTTACTTCCTCTGTGTCTTTTACGCCCAAACTAGGGATCCAGTCCCTATAGGGGACCACATCTTTTACCGTTGGGTGAGGTCATAAGAACGGACTTTTTAGGGTATCCGTCTCCTCGGACCACCTGATGTCAGGTGTCCCAGTGTTTCTCAACCTGTGCTAACTCGTACGTACGTGTCTAGTGTTCGAATAATAGGTCACGTTATTCGTCGCCTTTCGGAGTCGTCTTCCCTGTTAAGACAAGTATCTGAGAATTGATCTATACCCACCCTGAAATCTGAAAAAGTGAAAGAAATTGAACATCGAAGGGAACACCGAGTCAACCATTTCTTAGGTGGACGTTACACCCCTCACCCAAACCAGGGACCCAACCCTTCTAAGGGGACCTCTTCCCTTGCCGATGGGTGAGGTCATAAGACCGGACCTCTTAAGGTACCTGACATATCAGGTACCCCAAAGTTTCTCAGTCAATACCGACCAGTTAAAAGTAAAAATGAAGAAAGTGAAGTCTCTAGTAAATTTGGGACTTCTTAATATTAAAAACGAAACCCAATGTATCCACTAGGCGCAGTCTCGGGTTTAGTTTTGAATTCAGGAATCTGCAGGTACACGAAAAAGTGTGCTGTACTTCACCTCTTTGACTACGAGACTGGCGAGTGGAAGTCAACTTAGAGTGGGAAGTCAACTCAGGAAATATTTACACAAGATGACTCGGAGTACCTCCGGGGTCCGGTGCCTCCCTCCCCTGTCCTGAGTCTCGGTGAGATCTAAAATACAAAGTTTATAACCCGAAATGGTTAAAATTTTTTACTTTCGGAAAATCATAACAAATTTTGTTATGTTTCTTTTATTTTAGAGTCAGTAGCGAGTCGAACCGGTTTGGAAGTGCAAAGTGAGATGACACTAAAGGAGGAAAGGAGGGAGGGAGGCGGAAGGAAGAAAAGTAGGGAGGTAAGAAAGAAAGAAGGGAGGAAACCGAGAAAAAGAAGAACGAACGAAATAGGGAAAGGTAAAGAGAGGAAGGAAGGAAGAAAGAAAAAGGGAAAATTTTTATGTGGGTAATGTCTAAACCTGTCTCCGGGGTAAAGTCAGGGGACTACAGGAAGGGTCCTAATTGGAGATACGAGTCAACCATAAAAAGTAAGGAACTGGGTAAAGTATTGGATTAATATATACGTATGTGGACTCGTTGTATATCGTGAAAAATACGTCCAAAAGTGTCAGAAATCCCCGAAGGGACCACCGAGTCTCCAATTTCGCAGACGGAGGTTACGCCCTCTGGACTCAAGCTAGGGACCCAACCCTTCTAGGGGACCTCTTCCTTTACCGTTGGGCGAGGTCACGAGAGTGGACCTCTCAGGGTACCTGCCTCTTCGGACCACCCGATGTCAGGTGTCCCAGCGTCTTAGCCGGTACTGACTCGCTGGAGTGAAGTGAACGTGTCAGAAATTTGTACTACAGACAACGAACAAAGTCAAGCAAAAAACTCCCCAAAACAAAAAGAAAGACTCTACTTTCAATTGTATGGTCTACAAATATTCCCTTTAAACCCCCCGAGTGTAGACACCTTCCCATTTTTTCCTTCGTTCTATCTCGTCTCTCTTCAATTGGACGTTACGTCAAGATTATTTACGAAAGTTCTAAGGTAAGAAAAGGTTGGTCTTGGGAGCAGATCCGTGTTGTCTGGATGAAACAAAACTCAAATGGAAAGAAACCTCGAACCGATAAGGATTTTAATTAAGGACTCAGGACAGGAGTCGAAAAAGAAAGAAAGGTAACTTCCCTTCCTCTCAAAAGATATATGATGTTACGTCGAAAATTAGTGGTTAATTTGGTAAGAGTCGAGAGAAGTGGAAAGACGTTCCGAAGTCAACTCAAATCGTTCTCAGTGTGTTAAGCTGACGACAATATCTGTGATGAAGGAAGTATCAAAAGTTTATGGATCATATAGTAGGTAAAGGAAAGTAACCACTCGGTAGTATCAAGTGACAGAAATTTATAAAATTGTTAGTTTGACGATGGAACACGGTCCCGATAGACACGAGATAAATGATGGTTATTACCCCGGGATTAAATTAATAGGACCTGAATTGAACTCGACGCGTATTGTGAAATAACAAAAAATTAATGTTCGTCTACATAATTACCTAGACACTGGTGTCTCGTCAGGAATACACCTCAATGAAACATAAAATATAGATGTTAAGAGTAAGATACTCACCTAAGTCGGGTTCATGAAAGACATCAAAACCTGGTTACTCTGTCGACCTCTAGTCGAATCTTTAGTATTATCATTCGAAGGTCCGGTAGAGACAAATATAGTTTGAATGTTCTTAAGTTGTTTACCATAAAAATATTACGGTAGTCACTAGTCAAATTGTACGGGAAAATTTGATGTGTGAAATGTCAAAATCCTCGGATCAAATAGAATCGACCGTTTTAAGTTACCTCCACTTCGATCTTCCCGCCAGTACCTCCGTAAGTCGGTGAAACCAGATAAAACAAGACTAGACTCATAGAGACTTGAGGAAAAGAGGGTGATTCTAAACGTGTAATTAAAGATAATTAATTTCCGTTACGGTAAACAAGATCTTAAAACAAACAGTCAATTCTAAAATCATTAGAGTTGACAGGAACAAAGAGGGACCAAGGAACGTGATATTTAAAGTAGTTCGATAGAATCTGTGTACCTCAAACGCTAAGAAAGTCCCTTCTAATTTATCTTAAAAAGTACCTTCTTTAATTTAAGTTCCATTTGGTCCCGAAATGTGTAGGTTTAGGTACAAAATTATAATGCCAGACTTCCCGTTTGAGACGAATGAGACCAGACGATCCTAATACACTGAATAGTCGACAAGGACAACAAAATAGTCACTCTTTACCAAGTACATATATGTGACTACTGAGACCTTGTAAATGATAATTTCTAATGGAACTATTATCCTTTAAAGATAAAAACTTTTACATATGGGTAAAGGTGACACGTGACGTTTCTAAAACAGTTTATTGACTTATATTCCTTACTCAACTTTTGAAGGATTGTATAGTCTTTTTACAATCGGGAATAATTGTAAGAACTCTCTTTCCCTTTTACTGATGTATATCCATTAGAAAACATATTTCGAATTTTTAATTAAATATTATCTTTACTTTATCGTACCCAAATCGACTCTCCAATCTTTTAGGGGGATTGGGTATTTAAATCCTTAATACGTGGTCAAAATCATTACAGATTGAGTGGTCCTTAAAAAGTGACCACTCTACAAAGAGACACCGAGAATCTTCCCGACTCAAATGTAAGATCACACTAGTTACTTCGTCTCCGTCTTACTCTAAAGTCAGGTAGTACCCTAGAGTAAACCCTACACGACTATGGTCCGGTTATTCGACTATTTGGTGACCGTTTAAAGTTGTACCGACTACAACCGGTACGGTTTAATCCTTTGAGTCAGTAACATGTGGCAACGAGGAAATAAGAACCTCAACAGTAGAGATAAGGGTTTCTTGGACCGTTAGAACGTCAAGTCAAATCTCTTCGTAAATATTGTAAGGACCACGATCTTGTCTTGTAACTAGTACGGAGCTCCCTCTCCCGTCTTAGTCACTGGTCCATAGACAGTTGTCACACAAACGCACTTCGAGAGACCCGAAGACCTTCCTAGTAAGAAGATGGTCGTGAACAGTGCAGACAATCTTAATACAAAACCAAGATGACAGGACAATCTGAGACTTGAGAACTTGTTCTTTATTTTTTTATGTTTTTACTAAATGCATTCGACACTTTTTTTCATCAATGTTTATTATCCAAATTCAAGACCTTTAATCCAGAATTTTATTTATGTTTGTTAAAAAAAGTCAAAATAACATTATATTAACTTTATGTTGTAACCCATTCAAATTCCATACGTCGTATTAATAAACCGAACGTATATAACACTTTACTAACGGTGTTATTCAAACGAATTGTAGGTAGTAGAGTATATCTACACTTTTTCTCCTTTTTTACAAAAAAGGGAACACATTTTCGATAAAATGATCCTACAAGAGATTTTACATCCAAAGATAAATTACGTAGAACTATTTGTTTCCGGCCGAGGTCTCGACTCGGTTTGAGAGAATTTGAGATTACAATAATGAAACACCTCATTAGCCGGGTCGTAACATGTGTGCGAAATGTTCCGAGTATTTTATTAGACAGGGGACTCGGGGACCGTAAGTCCGTAGGTTCACGTACACCAAACCAGTATAAACGTGTCGTCTTAGGATGCACGAAACTCACTACGACGGTAAACGGCCTCAAGAGTCGTCACGTCAAGAAGGTGGGTCAACGTTGGTTAAAGTGACTAGTCATTGAGACCGAATCGAAGTGAGAGTATTTAAATTATTAAGTGAACCGTCCACGTCTCGTCTGTCTAGAGTTTTTTATTACACGTCTAACAGCGTTCTCGGTCCTTTTTCTGAGTGACTCAAAAATGATCGAAAACCTAAGACTGTAAATTAAACCTATTTCCCTACTATGTCATCAAATCCAACGAGTCTGTTTCCTCTGAAAAAAGTCAAGAAGTTAAAAATAAGAAGTAAAGGGGACACTTTACTGAGGTCAGACACCCTAAGTAAATTCTCAGTACCTATAGTTATCCAACTATTTACACAGGTCAGTTACCTGGTGTCGTGACCCGATCACTTCTCCTCATCGGCTCGTAGTTGAAAGACAACCGGGAACTGTAAGGACCCCAGTGCACGGTTGACGTCAGTATGTCTCTGAACCAAATATGGTATGTTGTGTGTGTATCGGTCTAACATACCTAATTATAGAGTCGACAAAAACGATCGACTAATTAGAAACCGTACAATAAGTCGGAGGAGCACAGAGTAAAAAAATAAAAGTCTTGAACTGTAAAGGAGAGTAACACACACTCCTAATTTGTTCGTTTGTCTATAGTTCACCAAATTTTTTCACGGTCCGTATATTTTACGATAGTTACTTACAATTAAGTAATTTTCACAATAGTGAGAGTGTATTTCTGGAAAGTACATATTAAAAAGACGTGTCGGTTTTGAACTAGACGTACAAAAATTTTTTATAAAAAATTCATCCATTCTACGAATGTCCCATTTTTGGGTGTGTTTTGATTTTATTCCAATCAGAAGAAGAGTAAAGACTGGGGCACATGAAAGACAGAAAAGTCTCCAAGAAAACAAAGAATATATAGAAGGTTTCTATAGATATACATCGTCACTTAAATGAATTTATGAGATGGATCTTAAAATTTTATATAAAACTTATTTTTTCCTTCTGATAATGGAGATTCCCTTTTAATTCAACCAGAGTAAACATAATCCATAATAATAATAACATAATAATTAGTTTAATTATCGTTAGTATTAAACTATTGTCGATAGAAAAGACACATCGTCCTTGAGACGATTCAAGATTTGGTTTTCATGAACTGAATCATGGACGTTATGGGGAGACTCTACTGAGAATAATAATAGAGGTGCACGGTGTACTTTTTTAACAGTAATTCTTTCCGATTTAAAAACTTCTAGATCATGCAACGTCTCGACTTAAAACTTTGGACACGTGTATCTTAAGTTCTTTCAATGTCATCCTCTTTCATTAGATGGATAGAGTCTAAAGGAGAAACCTTTAGAAGGGAAACTAAGAAAAAGGAGGTAATTTACAGAACTGGACCTTCTTTCATGGGTTGTCAGACCTGACGAGTGTATCGGACATGAAGTCAAGTAGGACATGGAACAGATAGTAAGTCGGCAAACTTTTAAGATGAAAATGGTTCAGACCCATCAAACATCAATCAACGGACTGAGTATCGTCTGTCAGGATAGGGAGAAACTTAGACTCTTATAAAACTCAAGGGTCTTCCGTCCGCAACACAGAAAGTAAATGAGAGGGGTCCCGAGTCCCGTAAACGACCGTGTGTGAACTGTGTCTCGTTCACTACCGACTTACTTGTGTACCTACGTACGGGGACTATAATAAAAGTTTCTAAACCCAGGTCCTCTTGTTACTGTTTCAGGGACTACAATCTCTTAACATTTATATTTTACCCTTTAAGACCAGGTACTTTGTAAAATCGTTCAGAGTCCCTAGATTTCGAGATCCATCCTAATATAAATTCCGTATGACTACGATATTACACACAAGTACACTCTCGTCGAAGAGACTCGGTCTTTGCAGAAAACTACACAGTACCTTGTCAGGAGTGCTCGTGCGAAAACTCGACTTCCAATATTTGCAACACAAATAATTTAAACATCACGAATAACTTAAACATCGCAGAGTCTCACGAAAACAGAACTTTCGATGACCTTCTGACTAGAGTGATCCGTTTGACTCAGTCTCGTCAAAGAATCTAGACAATCTTACTAAAGAATAAACAAAAACTCCTCCTTCAAACTTAAAAGTCCTTGACCTCCTTTCTAACTCCAAATGTCACCTTCCTAAAAGTTTACTCAAAGTCTTTATTTACTGTTCACTTTTTACTACTTTATCCTCAACACAGGTCTACGACCGGAGCCAGAGGAGAGACAAGAGGTCGAAGTCGTGTTGGAAAACCATGAGTCCTTTCCGGGGAACCATGGGTACGTGAGGGAAGGAGAAGAGATACTCTTGAACGGAAGTCTGTTAACGGATATTTCAAGGTCGTATGAACACACACTAACTGGTCATCAACATTCCCGTTTATATTGTGTTTAATATTTATTCTCCAAATTAAGAGGGACAACTTTTACTTCCTTCTTTGAAGTGTGGGGAGGGAAAAGGGTCTCGTAAATGAAATCCTTGGAGCGTTAAAATTCAATAAAAAGGTAGAGTAACTTTACATACATTTAGGAAAATTTCCACTTATGTAAAGTTTTTAGGTAGAAAAACTTTACATACGTTTAGAACAGTTTTTACAGAGAGAGTTTTCGGACCCTTAGTAGAAAAAGTTTACATTGGTGAATTCCTTCTACTGTGAGGTCAGGGGGTCAAAGACACCCTCTCATCTGTAGACAGAAGTCATTCGTGAAGTGAAGATCAACGTTTCTATGGAGGAAAGTATTACTATGCTCTTTAAATGAAAATAAAATCTGTCTCGGTTCATTATTTGTGTCTGCCAGTACCACTAATGGTACACTTATATCCTAAGAACCAAAACAAGTCAACGATTCAGTACAGGTCAAGAAACGTTGGGTTACCTGACGTCGTCCGGTCCGAAGGGATAGGAAGTGATAGTACGCCTCAAACGAGTTTGAATACAGGTAACTCAGTTACTACGGTAGGTTAGTAGAGTAAGAGACAACGAGGGGAGAGGAGGACGGAAGTTAGGAAGGGTCGTAGTCCCAGAAAAGATTACTCAGTCGAGAAGAGTAGTCCACCGGTTTCATAACCTTAAAGTCGAAGTCGTAGTCAGGAAGGTCACTTATAAGTCCTGATTAAAGGAAATCCTACCTGACCACACTAGAGGAACGTCAGGCTCCCTGAGAGTTCTCAGAAGAGATCGTTGTGCCAAACTTTCGTAGTTAAGAAACCGCGAGTTGGAAGAAATGTCTGGTTGAAAGTACTGACTTACTGTTTATTACGACAACTTAGGAGAAGGAACTGTCGATCAATTGTCATCAGAACTCGTATACATACATTCCCCAACATAGACGGGTTGATGGATCTTCTCATTGGAATAAAGACAGAAACGTTACAGAAGTTCCTGAAGGACATTACGAGTAGTGTAAGATTGTGAATGAGTCGTTAAGTTAACAAACGAAAGAGAAAATGAAAACACCTCTCTAAAAAGACCCAACATTCCTCTAAAACAAAGTTTAAAATAAAAGGACTGTGTATAAGAGAGACAAGTCTCTGTGGACATAAAATCGTCCCCGATTTGAAATTTCTAATTTTGTACTTAATGAATCATATCGTAAGTTCGTGGTCATTTAACTTTACCCCACAAATAGGCCTTCTGACCCAGATCTGTCTTGGTTCCTTGTGGATTTCCAGATGGGTTTTGAGTCTGAGACCCTACACTCTTCACGAAAGAACCCCCTTTCGTTGACGGGAGGTCTTAAACTTAACACAAAACCCCTGTAGGTGTGAGAGGTTTGTAATGTTCTCTCGATGAACGGGAACAAGTACCTTAAAGAGACCATACGTTTAGGTTGTGACGTCAGAAAAGATTTGCATCTTTAAAAGTAATTCATTGTTTTCTTTACGTGTAATTTCTATTGTATAAAGAACTCATCCAGTTTATCGAAAAAATAACCCGGGGAAAGGTCAAAGGGACTGTTAGAAGGGAATCAGAACCACTGTAAGTTTCTCATATGACATCAAAAGGACCGATGACCAACTATAATAGGTAATTGAAAAACATAGGAATTCTCTGGTCCAGAATAAGTAAAGACAGGAGGTTTGTAGACCCGAGTATCGTCAACGAGTGACTTATGAGTATGTTTGTTTATTTGTGTACTCCCGTAGGCTACATGTTCCGTAATATTTTGTGTTACCCCCTACGGATGTACTATTTTTATCGATCGCTAGGAACTCAAAAATGTACCAATTATACCTTTTTCGGTCTGACTACCCTCTCATTATAGTTTGTCGAAATAATGGAAGGTGAGAGTGAAACTTTAAGAAAGATAACCTTATAAAGAACAGGGTAGTATATCAGAAGTTACCGAGTCTACACTATTCTGTTTCATCACTCAATACATAGTAGATGTAAGAGTATACTCTAATATATGAAACTTGAATAAAATTGTGATTCCAAAGAGGAAGAGGGACCGAGTCAAGACTGTTTTTCCCTACGTAGGAGTCAGTCTCTGACCCCCCACCGGTCGAAGAGAATCGAGTGGAGTACACTCTAAAATGGATGAACCCAAAATAAACATATCTCAATGCCCTACAGGAACCTAACCCAACGAAGACCGCCACGGATTGAATCCTTGACCATTGTATCGACAAAATCAACAAGTCCATTTTAGAAACCTTATTAGGAACTAGGATAGAAAGAAGTTACACGATATAGGTTAAGAAGTGGTTTAGGAAGTTTTATAAGGACGTAGGTCGGTAAAGAGAGCGTTTGTGGTGGGAGCCCATCACAAGAGGGAGTAGAAGAAAAATTTAGCAACGTGCTCAAAAGACGGACAAGAAGGTCGCCTAAGGTGAGAGGTAGATCTTCTGATGTACGGTGTATCATCGGGTTCCCTAGGAAAGTTTTACGGTTCGATATAGGAAGATAAAAAGATAGGAGTTTGGGGCTTCTAAAAGGGAAGGAGGTTCAGTACTTACAAATCCGGCCGACTAAACTCTTCTCTTTCGTGTTTACACATGACGCTAGGACTTGCACGCCAAAACGTTTATTGTTAATTGTCGTCTCTTTCCTAGTCCTCCGACAACAAAGCGTCTGGACGGAGATCTACCGTGAAACCCTAGCGCGTTTTTAGGTAGGACCGACACTTTAGGGACCTCGCGTCTGGCGAGGTAGTAAAGTTCGACTTGTGGAGGTCCGTCGGATCTGACTTTGCCTGACTTAAAGGGCGAGGAAAGAAAGGAGAAGAGTGAGGGGGAAAAGTCAAGTCAAGTCAAGTCAGCGAGTCAGCACAGGCTGAGAAACACTGGGGTACCTGACGTCGTGCGGTCCGGAGGGACAGGTAGTGGTCGAGGGCCTCAAGTGAGTTTGAGTGCAGGTAAGTCAGTCCCTACGGTAGGTTGGTACAGTAGGAGACAGCAGGGGAAGAAGAGGGCGGAAGTTAGAAAGGGTCGTAATCCCAGAAAAGGTTACTCAGCCGAGAAGCGTAGTCCACCGGTTTATAACCTCAAAGTCGAAGTTGTAGTTACTTGTAAGTCCTGACCAACCTACAGGAACGACAAGTTCCCTGAGAGTTCTCAGAAGAGGTTGTAGTGTCAAGTAACATTACAATTTTTTTTTTAATTAACCCCTCTAAGACTTCCCTGACCTGAGAGACTCCTTGTCAAACTCACAGACAACAGACTCTTGGATCTAATTGGTCCTGAGTGCGGGTCCTCCAATCTCCTGTCCCCGTCCCACGACGGTCGCCTTGTGAGTCCGTGAGCCTGAGGAAACTCCCCGAACCCACTTTGGCGTCCCTACTGGCTGATCTCCTCAATTGTTGACCCCTTTCTTTAGATTTTTCAAGGTAGGGTTAAACAGTGAAAATGTTTCACGTAAGAAAGAAAGAAAGAAAAAAGAAAAGGAAAAAAAAAAAAAACGTTCTGACTCGAATCCGCTTACGTCTTTAACCCCAGTCTTCCGCCAACGTCTTGTCCACACGCGCCCGTCGCCGGCCGACCCCTTTCGACGAGACGACTATCCCTTGACTCGGACGCGCGTGGCCCGCACGGGGAAGTCCGAAGCTCCACTTTCTGTCGCGGTCCCGTCGCGGGGTCCGGAGAGGATTCCGGTCGGGTCGGGCCTCGACACGGACCTCTCCGCGGATGGCGGGTCTCCGCGCACCCGGAACCTTGCGCCGAGGGGGTCGACGGGGCTTGTCGGCCCGCGACCCATTCCTGGGCCGTCCCGGGGCGTCTCTCGCGAACGTCGGACACAAGGAGACTACGGGTGGAGCGGAGTGGTCCGGCCGAGGAGATCTCCTGCCGGGTCGGGAGGACCCAGACGTTCACCGGTCTGGACGAGGACACTCCGAAGAAGTCCACCCCACCCCTGGCGTCCCTGCAGACGTCCAAATCGTGTCCTCTGGGGTCTACACAACCACCACAGAGCCCTACCTTTGTCAGTGGTGTCGGGGAGAACCGTCGAGAAAACGAAAATCAGTCAGTCAAAGAACACCTCCGACTTCCCAAGGGACTCTAAGGAGACCCGGTACGGACGAGACACCAAACACGCTGGGTCTCTTTTTACTGTGGCACCCGGGGACTACTTTTCGAATTATTAAAGTTCCGCCTCCGTCGTGTCGTAACTTTGTCTGACCAGGACTGTTCACGCTGAATACCCGGGACACACTGACGAGTCCACAGTGAGTGGTTCGGACACTACGGTCGGACGGGAGACCCGTGGGGAAAAAGGTCGCAAGTTCACCCCATATGAAAATTGAAGTATAGAGAGGACGAAAGAATTCGAAATCCCTTGTAACAAGATAGAACCTGGATATTCCCTCCCTGAGAGAGTTATCGGTCGTTTTTCTCGGCGATTGAACGTCTTTGGTACATGGATCGGGGAAAAGTAAGTACAATTAAATTACGGAGGGAACTATAGAAAGTTTCCTCGAAGGAGTTTTAGGTCTCAAAGACTTCGAATCCTTATCTACGAAAGACACAAGACTTTTTACAAACATTCCTCTTCTTAGGAACGATACCTTCTCGAGTCCTCTCCGGTGTCAACTTGAGTCTGTGGTCCTCTCTCTCTGAAACTTAGACGGACTTTCGGTAAGATAAAAACTACTGTTACACGTCCATAAACCGAGAAAAATTACGTCCCTTTTCTGCAATTCAAAGTTTTTACCAAAAACCAAAAACTAAATTCAAGAAGGTTAATGAAGGGAAGAAGGAAAACTTAATTAAATAAATTGAAAGACACTATTTGGTTTAGTCAACTCAGTGATAAGAAACTAATGTTTCTATACTCGTATTTAAGATAACGACAGTAGTTACAAATCATTAGGTTGGTGAAAGTGTGTATTTTAATGTAAATCGGGAACATGGTAGGGACACTCATCTGTGAGTGTCACGGTAAAAGGTCTCCTTCTTACCTCCGAGTTCTTATACTTTACTTACTGGGTTCCAGGGTGTCGACCCTTATTCACCTCTGACTCCAGGAATGTGTCGACTCGTTGATTGCGTGAACTCCAGGAACGTCTTGGAATCAAAGGTTTAGACACGGCCGAGGTGACAAAGTCTCCGGAAAAATTGTCTCAGAACAACAACAAATTAGCGATCCAGGACGGGTTGACAAACACTGGGGGTAACTGACATCGGACGGTCCGAAGAGACAGTTACCCTAAAGGGTCTCTTATGGCCGCACCCGTCGGTAAAGGAAGAAATCTCCTAGAAGGTTTGGGTCCCTAACTTGGACACAGAGGAAGTGACCGTCCGTCTAAGAAATGACGACTTGATGTCCCTTCGGGGTTCACAGAACGATATACGTATATCTTGAAGTTCACAATTAAGGAACAATCTTAGAGATGTAAAAAGGTCGGTCTCTATCAAATTTAAGTCAGTCGAGAATGGAAGGAGAACTTTCGTAAGTCGATCGCCAGTCTTACTCTATTAAAACCGGAGTAAAAGTCCTGTTAAAGGTACTTCTTTAGGTACAACTTGACATAGTTTTCATACAGGTTGTCATGGAAGAGGGTAGTAGGTATAGATAATTTATAAGTCAAGTCAAGTCAAGTCAGTGAGTCAGTGCAGGTTGAGAAACGCTTGGGTACTTAACATCGTGCGGTCCGGAGGGACAGGTAGTGGTAGAGGACCTCAAGAGAGTTTAAGTGTAACTGGTTTTTCGAGGAAAACAAAAAATTCATTTTAATATTCTGTATAAAAATTTTAAAAGTAGTTCTTAAAATAACTCGTTACATAAGTGACTAAGCAACAAAACGATAAAAGACGGAAAAAAAAAAATTTCCGATAAAGTATTACGGTAGAAGGGTTTTGAAAAATAGAAAAACTCGTTTCTTGAGAAAGTCCACTGAAAATGTCAGTAGGTCCCTTTACTTTTAAAATAAAAAGTTATTCTCTTGAAATATTTCTGACTTTATTTACCCGTAAACTTCCAAATTACAAGTCACTTATGGTACCTACTTAGTCTTGAAGAGTCGGTTAGACACTGTCAAAAACGGACCAGTCGTTTCTTTCTACGTCAGAGCTCCATTAGACTACCTTCTAGTACACATAAAAGACAACTGACTAAGGTTTGTGAAAAGCAACTCACGACGGAAGTCAACCAGATTACCCTCGTCATGAACAACCTTAATTAACAGATCAAAAGGTCTTCTTCGAGTATTTTCTTCTACTAAGGGAAGATCACAGCGGTATATGTGTTGTAGTGGAAGAAACTTACTTGTCACCAGAAACCACACCAACTACCACCGAATAAAGTGAAACGGGTACTAGAGAAGGTAAGATGTCATAACATGTCATAGGTGAAAAATACTGGACAGTAACAAAAAGTCAACGAATCAGTACAGGTTGAGAAACGCTAGGGTATCTGACGTCGTGTGGTCCGAAGGGACAGAAAGTGGTAGAGAGCTTCAAACGAGTTTGAGTACAGGAAACTCAGTCACTACGGTAGGTTGGTAGAGTAGGAGACAGCATGGGAAGAGGACGGGAGGTAGAAAGGGTCGTAGTCCCAGAAAAGGTTACTCAGCCGAGAAACGTAGTCTACCGGTTTCATAACCTCGAAGTCGTAATCAGGAAGGTTACTTATAAAACCCACTAACTGACCGAACTAGAGGAACGTCATATTTCCTGAGAGTTCTCAGAAGAGGTCGTGGTGTCAAACTTCCGTAGTCAAGAAGCCGTGAGTCTGAAAAAATAACAGGTCGAGAATGTAGACGTGTACTGATGACCTTTTTAGTATCGAAACTGATATACCTGGAAACATCCGTTTCAGTACAGAGACGAAAAATTATATGGTAGATCCTAACTTCCGTCCTCCTCTTCCCTTGTTGTCTCCTACTCTACCAACCTACCAAAGTGACTGAGTTACCTGTACTTAAACTCTTTCGAGACCCTTGACCACTACCCGTCCCTTCGGACCCCACGAAGTCAGACACCCCAGTGTTTCTCAACCTGTACTGACTCGTTGACTTGACTTGACTTAACTTGACTCCAAACAGATCCAAACTACAAAAACTTGGTACCACAACCTTCTCTGAGAACCCTTAGAGAACCTGACGTTCCTCTAGTTAGGTCAGGTAGGATTTCCTTTGACTAGTACTTATAAGCAACCTTCCTCACTACGACTCCGACTTCGAGGTTGTGAAACCGGTGGATTACACTTCTCGGTTGAGTAGTCTTTTCTACGACTACGACCCTTTCTAACTTCCGTCCTCCTCTTCCCCTATTGTCTCTTACTCTAACAACCTATCGTAGTGGTTGAGTTACCTGTATTCAAACTCGTTCGAACCCTCCACCACTTCCTGTCCCTTAGGACTACACGACATCAGGTAGTCCAATGTTTCTCAGTCTGTTTTGACTCACTGACTCTTTGTCGTTGTCCAAACAGTAATGAAAAGAAGGTTCCTCGTCCACAGAAAATTAAAGTACTGATGTAGTCTTCATCTACAAAAAGACCTTAAGAAATAAAAAAAGATACTAGGCTGCCTACAACCGTTAAACTAGAGACCAAGGAGAGGGAAAAGCTTTAGGTCGAACATGTAGACCTTCAGCAGATAAGTGCATGACAACTTCGGATCGAACCTCTTTAAACTCGTAATGAAACGATCGTACACTTTACTCACGTCAACACGTCATCAAACTTGTAAAAAAACGTAACGGAAAAAACCCCTAAACCTTACTTTTGACTGGAAAAGGTCAGAACACCAGTGAACGACTCAAAAGACCAAATAACCGTATGACTCACAGTATTAAACAAAATTTTTGTCTTATAAAAATGACGTAAAGTCATCTCTTAGTGTATACTTTTATACCAGTTCTTCCAAAAATAAGTGAATTGACTACACCTTGGGTTCGTAACCACTAGTTGTATTGGTTTAACCACGTTCACTAAAAATTTGTGAACTAAACCTATAAGACTCATACAACTAATAGTGGGGTGTACCATATTGTGACTAACAAGAGTCACTTACAGAGTTAAACTATCGATACTTGAAGTTGACCAGATGGATTGGTACCTCGTAGTAGGTCACTCTTTAACGGGAGTACTTTGAAGTGTTTGGTGAAAACTGTACAAGTTAGTCAGTGTAAAAACGGTTGTGACGTATTTAGAAAAGAACACACATAGTCAAAATGGAAAGAACTTTATTATTTCGTATTATATGGTTTTACGACCAAAAAGAAGGTGTAAGTTATAATTTTCTCTATACGATTTTTATTGGTCTAAACTACCAAAAAATTACGTGTGACTATACTGTCGACAGTGNTTTAACGGGAGTACTTTGAAGTGTTTGGTGAAAACTGTACAAGTTAGTCAGTGTAAAAACGGTTGTGACGTATTTAGAAAAGAACACACATAGTCAAAATGGAAAGAACTTTATTATTTCGTATTATATGGTTTTACGACCAAAAAGAAGGTGTAAGTTATAATTTTCTCTATACGATTTTTAGTGGTCTAAACTACCAAAAAAATTACGTGTGACTATACTGTCGACAGTGTTATGTCAGATTGTTTTAACAAAGTTTACTTCAACTTCTACTGATTCACGACGATGATCTCGGTAGAATGGTTTTTTTTTTTTTTTTTCTTTTCTTTTCNTTTTTTTTTTTTTCTTTTCTTTGAAAACCGATTTTGAGTTATATAGGCTTAGAAAAGACCCATTTATATTTGTCTTGACAGAGTTGTCATATGGTGACTAGAGAGTCCAGATCGTAGTAGAAAACTATAAACTTTCTAGACCTAGGTTATTCATTCTACTAGAGATATACTCTGAAAGTTTAGTAGATAATAATAAAGTGTTTAAGTGTTGATAAATAATTGGAACATAAATTAGGGATCCAGTATAGTTACTTATATTCCAATTATTTATAAACACTTATACCTTCCTTTTTCGTGTCTTTTATAGTGACTAGAATACGTCGAATGTAAGATCACTTTACATATCTTCTGTTTATCAATTATTTACGTATGTAGTCTTTCAAAATTATTCCTGTTACTTCTTTTTCTTCCCTATCATTCTTATATCTTTCTGTACCCTTGACTCACAGTAAAATTGACTCCACAAAAAGACTCCATTAATAACCTATATGTCGTCTGAGTTTACTCAACCCTCTTATTATAATTATTCATGTAAAATCAACACTAAGAAAGAAAAACGAACAGTCCTCGTAGACTGTATTTTGGAAAGGTTAGAAATACCACTGGAAAGAAGGGTCGGTAGATAATTTAGGTTATGTTACAAAAGAGATAGTAGTTTAGAGAGATTAAAACAAAATATGTAGAAGTTTATTCTATTATGGAGGAATCGGATGGAGAGTCTCATCAATTCTTCTAGTTTACTCTTCTACATACCGTTTACCAAAACTTTATAATTTTTATGTCATCTGAGTATTACCTATTGATGAAGAATATTTGGTCGGAAAGGTCGACTAGAATTCAACAGAGAAAACAACAACAACAACTACAAAATTCACTATCGGGTACACCCCGACTCGTACGAACATTATAAAAATGAAATAGTCAAATCTAAGATCTAAAACCAATTATGTAAAGTAGAGTGTACGAACGGAACTCATAACCGTTACCGAAAGACATCAAGACGACACTTGATTACAAGAGGGTGGTACATCGGGTAGTAGTATTTATTACGGATTTATGTGAACTGAACAGGAGACGAGGAGAAGAAGATTATCTAATAAATGTCACCCTAGCTCCCTTTTACAAAGTCACAAAACAAAATAGACGGTAACGGTTTTTCCCTTTTAGACGATTATCAGACGAATTAGAAGAAATCTAGTATTAATGGACAGGTCTCCACTATCTTTCACAACGGACACAGAAGGATGATAGTCAGATCGACGAAGTAACGTAGGATTCAGTTAGAAGACAAGATTAATTCTGAAAGGACCGTAGAGTCGTTGAGGAAGTATCTGGAGAACGAAGGAGGACCGTTCGATCGACTGTTTATGGTCTACGACGGAGAACCGAAGGAAACTAAACGGGAAGTTTATACACCGGTCTATAAAGGAGTACACCGGTAGACTAAGGTATAAAACACGTGAGAAGTTTCTGTAGTCAGAGTCTGTGTCTTAAAAAAAACCTCTATTCATTCAGATATATCTTTAAGATTTAGAGTGACTGATCTCACTTTATATACTTAGGTTATTAATCTTTGAACTTTCAACTAAGTCTAATATAGATTTCAGAGAAATACGGTCTTTTTCTAAACGGTTTAAATTTAGTCTTCAAACATCATAATAATCTTAGAATTGTCAAGAAGATCAACCCATTCGTCACCAGGGAACTTACGTTCGGACTTAAAGTCAAAAAATCCTTTATAAATTCTGTCAGTCCCCTTCAGACAGGAAGATTCGTTTAAATTTCATTCAATTAAACACGGACACGTAAAAAATGAGTTACCTAAACCTTAAATATTATAGTTTGTTTTTGTCACTTCACTCTCGATTATCGTTCACTGAAATACCTCTCCCGGAGGATTTCAGACTTATTATGTCGGTCCACATCTCTAGTTCAAGATGAACTTTACCCCGAGCGTCCCTGGTCGGACAGGTCCCTTCTCGAAAGTAGAGTCTAACAGACAAAGTTGTTTAATTGAAATAAAAGGAAACTGTAACGTTGTAGGAAGATAGTTCGATAACCATAAAAATATCAATAAAATATTATAAAAAATATAATTTAGACGGTTTTAAACAAGGATCCCTGTCTATAAGTACCGACACATTTGTACAAGATTGTCTCAGAAAACACGGACAGGGAGGTTTTCTACCCCTATTTCTGGAACTATAAATACTTTTCAAGTCGTCCAAAATCTATATCAAGAGACAATTTTACAGGAATTACGGATGAGAAAAGTCGAAACGACTGACTTAAGTTCTCTAGAGTTTTAATTTATGCTTGAGGTACAATTATACCGAACTTTCTACTCTATACTTAGTTAGCGAATACTGTAGACCCCATGTAAACTTTTAGACTTTTTCGTCAGTGACTTTGTTTTTATCACTTGTTTTTCATCGTCAAATGGACTGACCATACCTTACCATAAAATTACTTTGTTTTAAATTCTGGGGTTCAATTTTCAGTATCAACTTTTTACTTCCACACTAAACGTTAACTCTATGAGGAGTCTACCCGTTAAAATACACAAAAGTAAGTTGAATCCATAGTTTCCCTATGAAATAAATTGAATTACTGTTCATTATCAAGAACCTCATATACACCTATCCAGTCGATTAACTCTTTTTATTCTAATAAAAAGACACTTATAAGTTTTTCTTTTATAGAGACTTCTGGCACAAAACTTTAGTTCAACAAAATAAAAATTTGTCTTCTGGTTTTGACATACATTTATTATCAACCAATTAAAGGAGCTAGATTCCAAAATACGAAAGACTGACGTCAATAACAATTAAGGTTTCGAATCAGATCGTCGTCTTTATCTTCATCGATGTTTTCGTCACTTCGAACTGATTTTCTAGGACGGAAGATGAACACATTCCCTAGACAATATCGAAGAGCTATGAAGGATCGAGTTTCCATCACGAACCCTTCATTTCGGAAACTCCATTTTTTTTGTAAAACAGTCTGATTATCCTTACTAAAAGATTTCTCAAAGGGATTTCTAATGTTTCAATCCACTTTCTCCCTTACAAAAGTTTTACTCTCTCTTAGGAGTGTTCCCTTTTAAGGAGTCCCTTCGACCACCCACCTCTACTTTTCCTTATATAGTGTAAAGAATCACTGATTCCCTTCATTCTCCTCTCAACTTCATTAGAGAACAATATTGAGGAAATCGAAGATAATAAACTAATTACTCTTGGAGTTCCTTAATTATAAATCTTATCATCATTTTTGTAATATAAAAGATTTATAACAATTACTTCCTAAGAAAGGAAAGACAAGTAACAAAATAATAATGTACCAAAAGAAAGACCATTCCAGTAAAGACTCAACAAATCACCCACATATCTTTGAAGAACACCTTTTCATAATTTACTTATCGTTATAATCTTATGACAAGTATGACAAGTACCCTAAGAGTTCCGTTCTTATACATTCACCAAACGGTAAGGGAAGAGGTCACCTGGTGTAAGGGAGTCTGGAGAGGTGGTACTGGGCGGGTAGAACCCACCGGGGTGTACCGTACCGAATCAAAGTAACTCAATCTGTTCCGACACCAGGGACACTAATCTAACTGATCAAAAGACACTAATACCAAAGTCACACAGACGGGAGACTACGGGAGNAAGACTCAACAAATCACCCACATATCTTTGAAGAACACCTTTTCATAATTTACTTATCGTTATAATCTTATGACAAGTATGACAAGTACCCTAAGAGTTCCGTTCTTATACATTCACCAAACGGTAAGGGAAGAGGTCACCTGGTGTAAGACAGTCTGGAGAGGTGGTACTGGGCGGGTAGAACCCACCGGGGTGTACCGTACCGAATCAAAGTAACTCAATCTGTTCCGACACCAGGGACACTAATCTAACTGATCAAAAGACACTAATACCAAAGTCACACAGACGGGAGACTACGGGAGAGCGTTGTGGATGGTAGAATGAACCCAAAAAGAATGGAACCTGCACCCCATAGAGAAGTGTCGACGAGGTCGTTTCATATGGTGACGAGGAATGGAACCTGTTATCCAAAGAAGAGCGACGACGGAGAGGACTGGAACTTGTACCTCATCGAGGAGAGCCGGAAGGACGTGGGCGTCTCTGTGGTGAGGAGAGTCGACGGCGGGGACTGAAGCCCGTCCCCCATCGAGGAGGACCGTCGACGGGTACTGGAGTCTACACCCCATCGAGGAGAGCCGGCGAGGACGTGGTAACGTCGGACCGTGAGAGTGGGTGGCGTTTTTTCTTTTTAGCGACAGACCCCTCCGGAATGTTTATAGACACTTTTCTTTTCTTCGTCTTCCGTTTCCTCTTTTCCTTTCTATATTCGTAGATTTACGTCTCAAGATTTCTTATCGTTCTTCTTATTCTTTCGGAAAGAGTCACTAGTTACGTTTCTTTATCTCCCTTTGTTGTCTTACCCTTTCTGATCTCTAGAGAAGTTCTTTTAATCTCTTTGGTTCCCTTGTAAAGTACGTTTCTACCCGAGCAACTTCGTGTCTTTACCATACCTTCTATATGAAGATTGTCTTCATATGAAGATTGTCTTCATCTTCTATAATTCTTCTCCACCGTTCTTATGTGTCTTCTCGACATGTTTTTTCTAAAAGTACTGGTTCTAATACTACTACCACACTAGTGAGTAGATCTCGGTCTCTAGGACCTTACACTTCAGTTCACCCGGAACCATTCGTAGTGATACTTGTTTCGATCACCTCCACTGCCTTAAGGTCAACTCGATAAAACTGAGAACTTTTTACTACGACACTTTCACGACGTGAGTTATACAGTCGTTCAAAACTTTTGAGTCGCCACCGGTTCCTGACCTTTTCCAGTCAAAAGTAAGGTTAGGGTTTCTTTCCGTTACGGTTCCTTACGAGTTGATAGTGTATTAACGTGAGTAGAGTGTCCGATCATTTCATTACGAGCTTTAAGAGGTTCGGTCCGAAGTCGTTATGTACTCGGTACTTGAACGTCTACAAGTTCGATCAAAATCTTTTCCCTCTCCTTGGTCTCTAGTTTAACGGTTGTAGACGACCTAATACCTTTTTCGTGCTCTCTAAGTCTTTTTGTAGATAAAGACGAAATAACTGATACGGTTTCGGAAACTGACACACCTAGTGTTATTTGACACCTTTTAAAACTTTCTCTACCCTTATGGTCTGGTGGACTGGATGGAGAACTCTTTAGATATACGTCCAGTTCTTCGTTATCAATCTTCACTTGTACCTTGTTGTCTGACCAAGGTTTATCCTTTTCCTCATGTAGTTCCGACATATAACAGTGGGACGAATAAATTGAAGATTCGTTTCATGTAGTACTCTTTACGACCCGACCTTCTTTGTGTTCGACCTTAGTTCTAACACTCTCTTTATAGTTCTTTGAGTCTATACGTCTACTGTGGTGGGAATACCGTCTTTCACTTCTCCTTGATTTTTCGGGGAACTTTCATTTTCTCCTCTCACTTTTTAAACCGAATTTCAAGTTGTAAGTCTTTTGCTTCTAGCACCGTAGACCAGGGTAGTGAAGAACCGTTTATCTACCCCTTTGTCACCTTTGTCACAGTCTGAAATAAAAAACCCCCGAGGTTTTAATGACGTCTACCACTAACGTCGGTACTTTAATTTTCTGTGAATGAGGAACCTTCTTTTCAATACTGGTTGGATCTATCGTATAAGTTTTCGTGTCTGTAATGAAACGGTTGTTTCTAGGTAGATCAGTTCCGATACCAAAAAGGTCACCAGTACATACCTACACTCTTAACCTGACACTTCTTTCGACTCACGGTTTCTTAACTACTAAAACTTGACACCACAACCTTTTCTGAGAACTCTTAGGGAACCTGACGTTCCTCTAGGTTGGTCAGGTAAGACTTCCTCTAGCCAGGACCCACAAGAAAACTTCCTTACTACGACTTCGACTTTGAGGTCAATAAACCGGTGGAGTACGCTTATTAATTGAGTAACTTTTTCTGAGACTACGACCCTCCCTGACACCCGTCTTCTTCTTCTCCCACTGTCTCATACTCTACCGATCTGCCGTAGTAGCTGAGCTACCTGCACTCAAACTCACTTGAGGCCCTCTACCACTACCTGTCCCTCCGGACCGTACGACGCTAAGTACCCCAGCGTTTCTCAGCCTGTGCTGACTCTCTTACTTGACTTGACTTGACTTGACTTATAATCTTATTCGATTGTCCGTATTTCTTTTACAGAGAAGACTTTTTATTTTATAGTTGTGAAAATTATAATTGGAGTTTTATTTTTGTAATTTTATATACATTCGTGTAAACGTAGTTAATTACAAGTTAAAATGTTCGAGACGTTATTTCGTACGAAAATCTCTTAGAAAAGACGCGAAGTCACAAAATGCACGATCATGAACCAGAAGAGAAACATTAGGATTATCACTCAAATACTCTCTACATCCCTTATAGTTTCTTCTCCTTATATTAATCTATCGAACTAAATATAATTGACTATCTTCAATTTATATTCACAAAAACCTGTAGTTAATTCAGGATACGATACCCTTATTTTATACTCTATATCGAGAACAAGTTTCCATAACTGTTGAATCAATACTAATATTCGAATTCTAAGTTAGATAGTCCTTCTTCCACATATTACATCCCTTGAGTCAAGTCACGAGACAGTACTGTATCTACCGACCCTTCCACCACCCTCCCTCCGAGTTCTCCCTTCCCTCCATACATATGAATACTGACAAAGTACAGAAATATATCGTAACATTTCGTTAATAGGAGGTTAATTTTTATTTAATTCTTGTCTGTTCATTGTTCGTTTTTTGACTACTAAGTTACTTATATCTCTTAGTAACTTTTGTTCAACGAACCGGGGTTGATCTTCAGATACACCTCATATCAAGTCAAGTTAAGTAAAGTCAAGTCAGCGAGTCAGCACAGGATGAGAAACGCTCTTATCTCCTATTTCTAGTTTACCATTTATTCTGACTATCAGAGACGAAAGTACCTCGTACATAACATCAATTCCCCACCTCTTACCCTTCTTCCCTTTCTCTTCTTTTCGGTTGTTGTTGTTTTTTTCCATTAAATACTCTTTACAATACCTTTATTTCTTGACCCCACTACCCAGCTAACTACACTTCCCGTGTCTATCTATAATATATCTCTATAAATCTATCTTATCTCATCGGGAGAGACACCTCTACCTAAAATTCCACTCTGGACTTGTTCCTCTTACCCGGCCGGTACCCCTCTTGTAACGTCCGTCTCCGTTGACATTCTCCTTTTCGACACTTCGTTTTCACTCTAACCAAAAAACTCTTTACACCTTTTCCGGTCCCATCGGCATCACTTCACTGACTTATCCCTCACCCGAAGGGACCATCGAGCCTACCATTTCTTAGACGGACGTTACGTCCTCAGGACCCAACTTTTCTAGGGCCCCTACTAGGTCTCTCTACTATACCCCACCCTCCACCTTCCCCCCAAGTCCCAAGTCCTAACCCTTGAGTACATAGGGGTACCGCCTAAGTACAGTTACATACCGTTTTGGTTATGTCATAACATTTCATTTTATTTCATTTTTTTTTCTTCTTCCCTTACCGTTGGGTGAGGTCATAAGAACGGACCTCTTGAGGTACCTGTCTGGTACCCTAACGTTCCTTAGTCCGTACTGACTTACTAGACGTGAAATGAGGTGTGTTATTTTAATTTCTCCGTTACATCTAATCTAGAACATCCCGGAACATTTATTCTCATTTGTAAAAAGTAATAAACTAAGATACATGTTTCATAATCTCCCACACACATCCTTATATACGTACGAGTCAGCGGAGGCAACACAGACTGAGAAACACTGGGGCACCTGACATCGTTTGGTCCGAAGAGACAGGTATCCTAAGAGGTCCGTTCTTATAATCTCACCCAACGGTGCGGGAGGAGGTCCCCTAGAAGGACTAGGTCCCTAGTTTGGACACAGAGGACTTGACATCCACCTAAGAAATGGGTGACTCTGTGGAACCCTTCGTTCGTTTCCCGTAATTACAAATTTTTTATAACAATACCGATGTCAAACTTCTTAGTTGACACCTACCGTTCTCATTTTCGTCCTTCGGTTCGACTTCTAAGACGTCCCTTTCACTTCACTTCAGAGAGTCATCACAAGTTGAGAACCGATGAGGTACCTGACATCGTACGGTCCGAGGAGGGAGGTACCCTAAAAGGTCCTTTCTTATGACCTCACCCAAAGGACAAGGAAGAGGTCTCCTAGAAGGACTGGGTCCCTAACTTTGGTCCAGAGGACGTAACGTCCGTCTGAGAAATGACATACTCGGTGGTCCCTTAGGGAGACGTTCCTTTCTAACACCGATAAGGGTAAAAACTACTTTCTTTGTTCCCATGTCTCTACGAGTCACCCCACAGGTTCGAGTATGGAAGTCCCCTATCGGTCCACTCGGAAAAAGTTGAATCAGGAAAAGGGAATATATGTTTTATATTTCTGGACCAGTAGAAACCCGGTGACTCAAACCACTCCTTCTCGTCTTCAAAACCACCATCTTTCAAGGTAAGTTCAGGACCGAGACAGTGGATGTTCGACTCTCTTGGACCCCTTCGGAGATCCATGAGACCGTCAACCACTACCTGTCCCTCCGGACCGTACGCCAAGTACCCTGACGTTTCTCAGCCTGTGCTGACTCGCTGACTTGACTTGATTTGATCCACGAGTCAAAGACCAATGAACACTACTGAAAAAGTATTCCAAGAATACTTTACACTCTATATTAAAATACTCTTTATTCTATATCTACACTTTTTATGGATATAAATAACCATTTCGTTCACTTTCTCGACAATATAATTTTTTTATTATTTATTTTGATTTTTTTAATTTTTTATTTTGACTTGTTAGTCTTTTGATTTTTTTTAATTTTTAATTTTTTTAATTTTAATTTTATCTTTACAACTTTCTTCTTAATTTCCATTATTAGACTGACTATCATCGAACAGACGTAAGAATACGAAATGTTTAACACATTCAAGTCAAATTTAACTAGGTCTTATATGACTAAGACGACAGTGACCGAACTCTGGTTACTTCCGTAATCAATAAAACTTGAGTTTGGGGAAGGGGTGATTGAGACCCTTTACGTAGAAATTCTTCTGAGCTATAAGTGGATCTTCCTATATGTTTGGTTTTACCTCGAATCTTCACTCAATACTCCCTTCCATTATCCTATTAAAAAGAACCGTAAACAATTAGACAGTAAATAAAGTGTCTTTCTACCGTTGTACAAAATACCAGATGTCTCGAATAAAAGTGGATTTCACTTATAGGTTTGAGTGTTCCTCAGTAAACAAACTCCAGTGTTCCTGGATCTGTCAAGAATCCCCCAACCGTATACACATCTTTCTTTTAGTGTGTTCGATAATCCGTAGTACAACCAGTTTTGGGAGAACTAAACCTGACTTACAAAATGAAGAGTAGGTTCCATGTAAACACGGTACGACCGTGTCAATTTACGACTACTCA
Organism: Capra ibex; assembly: GCA_006410555.1. NCBI lineage: Eukaryota > Metazoa > Chordata > Mammalia > Artiodactyla > Bovidae > Capra > Capra ibex. Next base: position 33,356,710 of record SJYO01004576.1, read on the forward strand.
ACCTAACCCCTTTCCTTCAAACAACAGAGTGGTCAACCGAGACCCGGTAAAACTACGAATTTCTTTATAACTAGGACCTTGAAGGTTTAATGTAGACTCTCACCTGTACCTCTCCTCCAGAATTGAAGAAACTGTTAAATTTATATAACGGGACTTTTTATATATTCGAAAAACCTTAGGTTGTGTAAAATTTTAAGTAACTTAAAACTGTATCTCCGTCTTTCGGACACTGATCCTTATTAACGTGATTAATAAAACGAATATACCTTCGTTTAGTCAATGAATTAAGAACCGACAAGTTGGATAGATGTAATAAAAAAGAGGACCTTGGACAGAGGACTGGATTTATCACACCCCTTGAGAGTGTAGAAGAGACTCAACGATACCACATATTTACGTCAATATGACTATATAGACATTCTTGACTCACAGACTGTGTCATTAGTAACTGAGATACACTTAAAGACTGATCTGGTCCTTGTTACACAATTACCACTCATCATTTTTACTTTGGTTCAGATTTTTATGTGACATTAAGTGACATGAAAGAACAGAGGTCGAGATGGTGATTAAAAAAAAAAAAAAAAAACAGAAATCCTAACGGTGAATACTCATCTCAAGTCCGTTCGGACTTTACACGACAACGAGTCTTCACGACACAGACCCTTTCTCTGAATTAAGTGAGTCGGGCATCCTTTGGGAGTCATTACGTCAATGTACAATGTTTTAACTAATAAACTTGGACCATTCTCCATCCATAACTGTGTCAGGGGTCTTGTCAGTCCTCCCTAGTTTCCCTACTTTTCTAAGGTATCCTTACCTTCTTCGAAAATATGGGTGATAATTACTTTGAAGTATCTCAAAGTGTTAGGGAATAGGTATTAAGGTTTGCATATTTTACAAGACTTTTTACTTTGAATAAAAATTTTAACACAAACCGGAGTGTTATATTGGATTCTGGAAATATATAAGGTGAATCTCACTTACAAGAATTTAAAGGGATTTCTTTATGATTATGACCAAATTAATGAAAACTTAAATATCATATAAGGACTAAACTTTAGTCCTTACACTACGGATTCCGAGACAAGAAAGCGTCTTAACGAAATCGATGAGTCCTAATAAACACCAAGTCATGTTAAAACCCTAACTAAAAGATAAAGACACCGTTTAAGATAACCCAAAAACTATACCCAACGTGACTGATAATCTGTCGAAACTCGTCATACGTATAAAATTGTTATAATTAAGACGACTAGGTACCTATATTCTATAGAAAGGTAAACAAATACAGATTAAAATAAGGAAATCGTCCGCAATTTAAAATATAACAAGTGTAGAAAGTGAACCAACTGATTTACACAAGGAGTCATAAAGTAACAAAAACTACAATAACACTTACCGTAACGAAAGATATAACAAAAGTCTACAAAGTAAGGATCACATATCTGTACGTTGATTAAAGACATACGAATTAAAGAACGCTAAAATGATTTAAATAACTAATCAAGATTTTCAGAGAAATAACTCAGAAACTTTAAAAGATATATCTTTTAGTATAGTAGACTTTTATTACTGTCAAAATAAACCGTCACTAAAAAACCTATATGTTATTTTCATTTTTAGTTGTTCACCTTGATACAGTTTGAGTTTTCAAGATGTGTCGTTTTCTCTATCGTTTTACTTTTCCGTTGGTTGTCTTACACTCTCTAAAAACGTTTGGTATATAGTCTATTCTTCAATTGTAGGTTTATTGAATTTTTTAACATGTCGAGTTATTGTTATTTTTTTGGAGGTGTTTATTAGACTAATTTTGTACCCATCTCCTAGACTTATCTGTAAAAAGGTTTTTTTCCGTAGGTCACCAGTTGTCAATTTATTTTTTCTACAATTTGTAGTTATTAGTAGTCTCTTTACTTTTAGTTTTCGTACTCTATAATGGATGCTGACAATCTTACTGATAGCAGTTTTTCTGTTCTTTATTGTTCACAACCTTTTCTACACCTATTTTCCCTTAGAAACAAGTGGTAGTTACCCTTATATTTAACCAAGTGAGTGATACCCTTTGTTATTTCTCAAAGGAGTTTTTCAATCTTCATATTGATAGTGTGCTAAGTCGTTAAGGTGAAACCCCATATATGAGTTTCCTACAGTCTCTATATACGTGATGGTATGAATAATATCGTAATAAGTGTCATCGGTTCTATCTTACTAACTAACTAGATAGTAAATAGATAGATACATACATAGTTCATAATAAGTACTCTTTCTTCTTTACGGAAGGTAACAACTGGTGTACCTCTTTGGAACTCCCGTAATACGATTCACTTTATTCAGTGTGTTTATGACATGCTATAGTGAATTTACACCTTAGGTTTTTTCGGTTTGAGTATTTTTGTCCCATTTTACAATCGTCCCCGATCTCCCTCCCCCCTATCCTCTCTACAATAAATTTCCGTGTCTGAACGTTGTCCATCTATTTATTCAGGATCTCTAGATTACGTGTCATATATCAACTATATCCATCGTCACATATAATGTCGGTAATTCGGACTTTGATCTAGAGATTATAAGGGTGGTATTTTTATTCAATATTTTTGCGTCGTAATACCTCTACAATCGATTATTATATATTTACATAGTTTAGTTGTCCAACATGTGGAATTTAAATATGTTACAATATCCAATTCACATATAAATTATTCTATATTCAATTTTTTGTACATTATTTTCTTTAGATCAGGATGCATTCGTTTTACTTGACGAGACGGGTAAACAGTACTCGACTGACCGAAGACTCACCCTACGTTTCCAGACATCTATATAATTATAAGTCAATAAGGTGTCAACGGTTTAACTGAGATCTCGACGTTTACTTCACTCACTTTTACAATCGGTAAAGTCACCACAGGTCGAGAAACGTTGGGGTACTTGACATCGGGTGGACGGAGGAGACAGGAACCTTAAGAGGTCCCTCCTTATGACCTCACCCCAAAAGGACTGGATCCCAAACTTGGGTCGATAGGACGTAACGTCCGTCCCAGAAATAATAGACTCGGTGGTCCCTTCGGGTTGAGACTTCAATGATTTTTTTAATTTTATTAAGGTCATCGAGTGACCTGATACGGTACCACCCTTCAAAATTTTATCTTTTATTCCAGAATACAAAAATCGTTTTGAACATGAAAAAATGTTAGTGTGTTTTTTTCTCTTTCAGATAATCGATAGAAATAAGTATGTCTCCGCGGGAATCATTCTAAAGTTTAAGGTCTAAAAACGAGAAACAAGACGACGACTCAGAGAGTTTCCTGATTTTAAAGTGATAATCTTTTAAATCGTCCGTTATAGTATCACCATCTGAAAGGAGAAAAGATAGAGAAAAGTAAGAATTGAGTCACGTGGGTGGGGAGTTTTTAAAAAAACTTTTTGTCAGAAACTCTCTTCGTTCAAAGACGTGTATTTCTAAAAGGATAGTACTTTCAATAGGTTCCCACTATTTAACGTCATTAAACGTCAATACAATTATAGTTCTTAGTAGATAAATTTAACCATCGAGAAACAACACAAAAGGAAAGATTTACTTATTTAATAGTCAAATTTTTACACAAACTGAATTCTCCTAATACGAAGTTATAGATGATATGACCATTTTAATTTATCTAACGATATTCTATTGTATTAACACGGACTACATGAATGCACGTAGTACTTGTCTTCATTTTCGAACAATAAACCCCTAACTTCAGCTACTCCGTGTATAAAATATTATGTAATGATGACTGTCTGACTGATATTTTTTGTGTAATAGTGTAATTCTATCACACAAATAAGTAATGGAGAACCGTACTTACCTTTTAATTAAAACAATTTTTAAAAGAGTTATTCTTTTTTCATTTGACGAATATGATTCTATCCTTAAGAATCAAAATGATATTAACAGGGTATTAACAAAATATTTATAAGTAGTGTTTCTAAGGGAAAAAACATGATCATTATATATATAAACAGGTCTGTTCCTACTACTTATATCACTAACTAACTCTTCATTTTAGTAGGAAACTTTACGTGGTGGAAAAATTTTTAGAGAAGGTGTCTCATACAAAGTTTGAACGATGGACCATCTTGTTTGTAAATGACCTTCGTGTAATCATCTCGTGCAGTAAGTAAGTGTCCACGTCAATTTCGAACTTAAAATATCCTAAGGTCTCCTCTCTAACACAAAATGGGTAACGTGGAGAGGTGAATAAGAAAGTGACTGAAGAGGTATAGGGGGATATTGTTTGGAAACGTAATCATGATCCTATTTACTGAATGTTAGTGATGTCTAATGAATCTCGATACCCGAAGGACTCTCGAGTCAACGTTTTCTTAGGTGGATGTCACGTCCTCTGTGGGGGTCAAGTCAAGAACCTAACCCTTAAAGACGACCTCTTCCCTACCCGATGGGTGAAGTCATAAGAACCCGAAGGGAACACCAAGTCGACCATTTCTTAGGAGGACGTTACTCCGTTTAGACTCAAACTAAGGACACAACCCCTCTAGGAGACGTCTTCACTTTCCGATAGGCGGTCATAAGACCGGACCTCTAAAGGTTCCCCGACTTATCTCAGCCTGTGTTGACTCACTGAAAGTGAAAGCGAAAAGTGTCTTGTCATAAATCGTGTGAATAAAGTAGGTAGATAGCAAAAAGACACAATATCGTAAGACAGGAACGTATCACCAGTGGGTGAGGACGTCCTCGGGACATTTAAACCATAGTCATGTTCGCAATTATTTCCATCAGAGGGGAGAACCGGGAAGACGAAAATGACAAAATATAACGATTCAACCCGAAGGGAACATCGAGTCAGCCATTTCTTAGACGGACGTCATGTCCTCTGAGCCCAAGTTAGGGACTCAACCCTTAGAGGGGACCTCTTCCTTTACCGTTGGGTGAGGTCATACGAACGGACCTTTTAGAGTACCTGTGTCCTCGAACCACCCGACGTCGGGTACACCAGCGTTTCTCAGTCCGTGCTGACTCGTTGATTGTGAATGAATGATAACGATTTAATTTTTACTTGTAATCTTTAATACCCTTTTATAATTTTTTAGTAATTTTATAAACGACTAAGTAAAACATGTACTTCTATAACATTTCACTAACCTATTTCGTTTAAAAAAGGAAGTTTCCGTTTTGGGAAATAACCGGTAATTCTTAGTTACATGAACCCATCTATCTCTTTATCAAAACACAGAGAAACATTATCACCAACAGTCTTTGTCACCGAAAAATTAAACCCCGTCGAATAATTTTACGTCTGATGGTTCTATCTCTTCGTCCTGTACTTCGCACCTCAGGTTCACAGATATCATCGACTCTTTTATTTGTGTCCCCTAAGACAATATCCACTAAAAACCTTTAGATGATCTCTTTACGGTATGGAAATGAAAATAGTGAATAGTGACGATTACAATGAAACGAATAAAAGACCGAAGTTGTCGAAAAGTACGAAAACAATTTAGACTAGTAAACTAAAAACCAAAATAATTAGTATGAAAAAATAAAAATTTAGAAAAACAGTAGGTCGAATCTAGGATTATTAAGAACACAAATGGATTTAATACACGTTTTTTCTTTTAGATGTACGAATACTATTTAACCTGATTTAGACGAATTTCGGTTCTATCGTTTAAAATAATTCTTTTTAAAAAAATTTCAAAATTACATGAAGAACTTCGATCCCCCTCCCTGTAAGACAGTTAATACATAATTCAATCTTAAAGTATAGGTGACACGTGTCCGTTGTAGTTTCAAGACTCGATTTTATTAAAGAATAATTGTAAATTCATTCTAAAAATAGATTAGCACAGTGTCAGTCTCCGTCTTTGGTTTCCCCAAATTATTCGTGGAAAAGTGACTTCCAGTCCAAGGATTGTCTCGGGAATTAATCGTACATCTTGTAGAGTCTCGACTCTTTAGAGAACGGTTCACTAAAGAAAAAACCGGTCAAGTGAGTACACTCACTATCTCTCGTAGTCTGAACACAGACTTTGGATTAAGTGTAAACAAAGGGTATTATACATACATAAAAGACACGAGTACTCCAGACACGACTAACTTAACAAAGAATCCCCTTACCCGTTTTCTCATTATTTGTAAAAGACATTCCACTTCATTTAAAGTTTAAAGTAATCCTTAAACCCATTGTTAATGTCCGTGAAGTAAACCAAAACCGAGTTGACGTTGTTTGTATATCCACCAACATTTATTGTATCGATGTAAAATCCCAATAAAACACAGAATAATATTGAGTAATACTGTTTACTGTCTCGATAGAGTACATTTCCAGGAAGAACTAACGAGTTTCAACTGAATACGAAAGTCACTATAAACCTCCCCAGACTTTAGACAGATTGGGATGATGAAGTGTTCGGGGTAGGGATGAAGGACATTAGGGTAGTAGAAATACTTTCAAGAAAGGTAATTTGTGTGTCAAATTGCTTCTCAACAGTACGATCCTGACCCTATCTTCACCCTTCACCAGATAATAAAGTGGTATATCATGGTGTAATGCCACCACGTAATGAAGTGGCGTAACAGATTACTTATCAGTAAGTCAAGTACACACACACGATTGAGTGAGTCAGTACAGGTCGAGAAACGTTGGGACACCTGACATCGGACTCTCTGAGGAGACAGGTACCCTAAGAGGTCCGTACTTATGACCTCACCCAACGGTACGGGAGGAGGTCCCCTAGAAGGACTAGGTCCCTAACTTGGGAACAGGACATACAGAGGATTTAACCATCCACCCAAAAAAAAAAAAAAAATTAGTGATTGTGGTGGACCCTTCGGATCAGTAAGTAGTAAGTATATATAGATCGTTATCTTCCAGAAAAAATCCGAATGATCATTGACGGACAAATTATAATATACTGAGTACACTGGAATGACCGTAGGAAAGTATTATATATATGTATATGTGTATACTCAACCTAATTTACAAGTAACCCAAGAAGATATAGTCTGTCAGTCACCGAATAGAAGAACTATCTCGATTAAAACATCAAACTTGGACCCTCGTTAATAAACCACAATATTAAACTAATTAAGTCAAGTTTTATCGTTTGAAATTACTTCTCGAGTGAGACACGTCTCGTGTCATTCAAGGAATATCCAGCACAGTCACAAACATTTACAAGGTAGAACAACTCTTCTACCTTACGACACCATTCTATTCGTCGTCCTCAACGAAAACTTCTCAATTTTTTTTTTTTTTTTTCTCCAGTTTACTCAACTCTGGTCATGACCCGACCTCTTACCCGTCCTCACTACTCCATCCACAATCGACAAAAGAGGTAAAATACATACATTTATGACTACTCTAACCTTCTCAAATTCATCGAACACATTCCAAGGTGTCAACCGGACCACATATAAATACATTTTCAGACTCTATCGGACTGGAGATTCAACACACGAAATTTTCACGACAACAGATATACGGGGTTTGAACCTCCGATAAACTTTCGACACGTTACAAGACTTCTAGATACCCCGTACGTACCCCTCCGTCTTGAGCCAAGAGGAAATACCAGAAAGGGAGGGATGAACTAAACCCACCGACACACCATCTCTTCTACCAGACCCCCGCGGATAGGTCGTTACTTATGCTTCTCCCGGGACTAAGACCAAATCTAAAGTCGATCTGAGACACTTTTGTATACCTGTTAAAAGTTTCTCAGAGAAAGAGGGAAACGAAGGTCTATTTTCCGTAAAGGTCTTCTCACCTCTTTTAGTAACCCGTTTACAAGTATTTCCTTTGAGAAACTTTATTAAAACTGTTACTCATCAGAATCCACAGGTAAAATATTTTCTCCATTTAAACTCCCGAGTCGGTCTGGATAATAAAGAGGAATCGTTTAAGTTATAACAGACAAGGAGAAAATGATAGGTCAGGTGCAAAGTCAACGAGTTATTTTAGTATAAGAGTAAAGAAGTACGTAACTAAATGAGTAGTTTATATAAAACCCATGGTTCACGGTTCTTAAAAGACACATAACCCAATTTTCTCAGTCTTTCTTTCCAGAAGTACGAGTTTCAAAGAATAGAAAATCATTCGTAATTGTAAAAGGAGGTGATTGTAGCACTTTATAGGGTACAGAAAAGGACATAGAAACTAAACAAGAGTACCACTAATATTAAAAAACAAAGAAAGACAAGTAGGTAAGAAGGTCTAAAATTATTTAATCAACGACTAAGGAAACTGTACTCAATATACAATGGAAAGAGGAGACTGTTTGACGGTTGTATTCTTATAAAAATTTAACAGTGAAGATTACACTAATGTGGGAACCTCCTCCCTTACCGTTGGGTGAGGTCACAAGAACGGACCTTTCAAGATACCTGTCTCGTTGGACCACCCGATGTCAGGTACCCCGGCGTTTCTTGGCCTGGGATGACTCGTACGTGTACGTTAGACTAATATTATACCTGTAAAGTCATAAACCGGTGACGGTGTCCTATTTCTTACACTTTGGTGCGAATAGCCTCGATTCTAGACCTCATGTCTACCATGACACCTAGACGTCCTCTCGCTAGCGACTTTTTCCAGGGTTGTCACTCCGAATCATTTGTGACTTTTGTAATCCTCGGATGGTTCGGACCTAAAGAATTATCCCGGAAGTCCCCTGAGTGCTCCTAGGACACCACTTTCTTCTTGTACAGGAAAGACGAACTGAAGCCGTCGATGGTCGTCACGTTACGACTCCGTCAGGTCTAAGTTAGGAGTCTTCTCAACATTCTATTATCGCCTCTATCCGTTATACATCAAATGTCAAACTCATAAAGTCGAATACTTGTGTGTTATATAGACAAAGTCAGTACACCTCACGACGAATCGACTTATTAAAGGTACCCTCTTTCCGAAGGTAACTCCGGAAAATTTCTGATTAAATAATTAATCAGAAATAAATTTCTGTAAATAAAGAACGGATAATAATAAGAAATAAAACAATAAAATTTATATGTAGTGTAATCAGTGTTTTCACTATTCGTTTATAACTAACCTATCAATAAGTCTGACTATAATAGCGAAATTTATCTTTGGGTAATACTGATTTAGACAAGGGTTTCAAAACCCCGTATTTTCTACACCAGAAGTTAGATGACATTAAGTTATATCTTCGACTATTAGATTATACCTTTATTCCTCAGTCCTCTCTTCCTTCATTTCTTCACCCTTTTCTTTCTTTACATCTGTTAACGTTACGTGTCACTTTTGACGGTTTTAAGTGTGACCACACACCGTGATTGCTTCAGTTCCTCCCCTTGGGTCGGAGCTCACTGACGCTCGCATACACTCACACACATACTCTAGTATAACCTCCTCAGACTAGACTTATGACTTCCCACTCATCCTTAATCGTTATCCTTCTTCATCCCTTCTCTTGTTAGGTCCCCTTCGGTTCTCCGGCGCCTTCATCTGCGATCTTCTTTCACGACTCTCCTTCGACCCTTCACTCTTCCCCGACACGCACGTACTCGCACACGAGGTAGTGAAGTCAACACAGACTGAGACACCTGGGATTTCGGACATCGGACGGTCCGAGGAGAAAGTTACACCCAAGATGTCCGTTTTCATGACCTCACTCAACGGTACGGGACAACAACAAATTACTGATTCAACACAGACTGAGAGACACTGGAGTGACTAAAGTCGTCCGGTCCGAAGGAACAGGAAGTGGTAGAGAACCTCGAACGAGTTTGAGTACAGGTAACTCACCCACTATGGTAGGTTGGTAGAGTAGGACACAACAGGGGAAGACGAGGATAGGAGTTAGAAAGGGTCGTAATCCCAGAAAAGTTTACTCAGTCGAGAAGTGTAGTCCACTGGTTTCATAACCTCGAAGTGAAAGTCATAGTCAGGAAGGTTACTTATAAGTCACAACTAAAGTTGGAAATCCTAACTGACCAAACTAGAGGAACGTCAGGTTTCCTGAGAGTTCTCAGAAGAGGTCGTGACGTTAAACTTTCGTAGTCAAGAAACCAAGAGTCTGAAGAAATACCAGGTTGAGAGTGTAGTTATGTACTGACGATCTTTTTGGTATCGAAACTGATGTACCTGGGAACAATCGTTTCGTCACAGAGACGAAAAATTATACGACAGATCTAAACAGTATCGAAAAGAAGGTTCCTCGTTCGTAGAAAATTAAAGTACCGACGTCGGTAAAAGGTGTCACTAAACCTCGGGTTCTGTCGTTTTAGACAGTAAGAAAATTAAAAAATGGGTACATAAACGGTACTTCACTACCCTGGTCTACGATATTAGAATCAAAAACTTACAGCTCAAAATTCGGTCGAAAAAGTGAGAGAAAGTGGAAGTACTTCTCCGAGAAATCAAGGAGAAGTAAAAGACGGTAATACCATTATAGTAGACGTATAGACTCTTACAACTATAAAGAGAACCGATAGAACTAAGGTCGAAAATTAAGTAGGTCGGACCGTAAACTGTACGGGATCCACCAGTGTCTCTGAAAAACACCGTTGACTCGTCAAACTTAAAATGGGTCTTGTATTACCTATTTGTGACTTCCCAAAATTAATCAAAGATATGAAATCCTTCGAGTAAGACCCTCAGTACCTCTACGACTTGACTTCCCTAACACCCCCTCCTCCCGTCCGTTTCTTGTCTCTGGTCAGTCCATTGACGACGTTACTCACTCCACTCCGTACTCCTCACGGACTTGAGCCCGTCACCACAATCATACGTTCTAACTTTTTCTTAAGGTTCATAATTCCTTCGTCTTTACTGTCCTAAACCCGATATGTCTTTTATACCTAAAATTGTAATTATGAGATCTTCTGACTTCGTTCAACTAAAGAGTTGACAGTTTTACCATGTGTAAGAGATGGAAGTTTAATTATGATTAGGTTAAGTACAAAAACTTCATCTGTTAGTAGTAACGACATTGGTCCCGTAGAAATGGAAACTCCTTATAGCTCTCGACAATACATCTATTGAAAGACTCGACGTCACAAATTACAGTGAACTTAGAAGTGTATGATAATTTATCAGTCTAATTTTTTGGTGAACCGTCTATAAAATTTTAACACCTATCTACTTTTAGGGAACAATTTCATTAAATGTAAAGTACACGAAAGACTATTTTATGTCTTACGTCAAAAAGACAAATAGAGAAGACCTATTGTATCAACAGGGTTTCACGGTCCATAGATTTAGAGGTAAAACAACTCTATACCTCTCGGAGGATTCATAGTCTCACCCAAGTAATCTGTCATTCATGATCTGAAAGTGTCCGACGAGGTAGACTCCCCAAAGACTCTACGAGAAGAAAAATGTTTCCCGTCTGCAACAAACGAGAAATAATTTGATTATAACGATTCAGTATCGGAGGTATCGTGACCCCTTTGGTTAAGACATAGAATGTATTCTTAGGAGTATTTTATCAAATAATTATAGGTCATTCATGTATAATCCAAATTAGGATGGGAAGATTTATACCCTTCAATCTGAGATGGGAACCTCTTACCTTTAAACACGAAATAAATAGTACCTCTCCTGTTGTTTTCTTTTGTGACTGAAGGAGAGGAACTTTAGAAGTCGTTCAAATAAACAATAAGTGTTCACACGTGTCTTTTCGACACAGAAGTATATTATTCTTCTTATAACCTCATCCTTTACCGTTGGGTGAGCTCATGAAAACGGACCTCATAGAGTACCTGTCTCCTCGGACCGTCCGATGTCAGGTGTCCCAACCCTTCTCGACCTGTACTGACTTCGTTGAATCGTGCGTATTATTCTCCTTGTATCTTCTATCTCACACAATAAAACGGGTGGATGGGGGAGTATCGTCTACCTCTATTAAGGGTACGAACTACGACATAAATATGTCCCATTTAATTGACAAAGACCACTCTAGGTCAACGTTCTCAGTCTGTCTGCGAACACCCTCTTCGACTTCATTCTTTTGTCGTACTAAGAGAATGGTTGCACTTTTCGCCGGTAAAAGAGTGGAACAAGGACTAAGACTGGTAAACGAGTAGGACCTTAATCCAATTTCCTTTATTTAGCATGGTGTAAAGGACTTCACTTTCTACAACCCACTTTTTCATTAACAAGACCACAGTTTAATATACTTCTTTTGACCGACCTGTTTCGGTTTGTCCAAATCAATGACGTCAAAAAGTTTTGAAAGTTACGAAGACATTGTTGAATACTTTTATTCTTGGTTTTATAAAACGTCACTGGACTTCTTGTGAGTTTTTGTCTACCCTTTCTAACTATCACGTTAACTACAATTTTAGTTATAAGTTTTATTACACTTTGAAACTCGAGAACAATTGTTTTTACTTATCAAGACGTATATCAGATTTTCTAGTTATTTTTGTTTTCGACGAGATTTATTAGACTGATTCTTTTTCGTTGTAAACAGTCGTTACGTCTACCAAATAAAAATAATAAAACCAGGTAGTTGAGTCATACACTGTTGTCGGATATTTTTTTGACCTGCGTTTAAAAGAAAAGATTACCGGAAAAGTGAATTGTATAGACTTATCTATCATCTCGTTACGATAAGTCTTGAACCGGTTTTACAACGTGATACCTCATGTTATATGATCTTTCGTTTACTACTTTATAGACTCATTACTAGGAATCGCAGAAAATCCTAATGAAGAAACTCTGAAATAATTTTCGATATAGGGAAAAGGAAATGTATTAATCGTAACAGTGTTTTAGGACGGACACTTTAGTGTCCCAAGTGTCTGATTACAATTCTGTGGAAATTTAATCTCATCGTCAACATTCCTTCTGTCCCCTTCTTCCCATCTCCTTTAGTACAGTCAACTTCTTGTACACTTTCTAAATCTTTACAAATCTGACCTCTTAATTTCCAGAATCCTCTGGATTCAGTACACTATCTGTAAGGGTCACGAGTGGTTATAGATCAAACGAGGAAGACGACCGTGTGTCTCCTGACGTAAAAGTACCCTAATAAAGGTCGGTCACCCTGTGCTGGTCTCTTTCTCACACACGACAAAGACTCGACATGGTGGAGTAATGACGACGCTTCACGGAGTCAAGAAAGAGGGAGGATAAATGTATCTTCTCCGTTGTATAAGTTCCATCACTCCAATTACCACCCCTTAAAAGATGAACAAACCCAGAGAATCATTGATACGATTGAATATTATTGGTACGTCATACTTTAATCAGAACCAACTCGATTCGTTGACCCTAAATCCCCAATAAAACGAAACTATCGTATTAAATAGAATAAGTCTACTGACGAAGATGTAAAAAAAAAAAGTTTTCGTTGGAATAACACCGTATTAACTATATATTTCTTGACGTGTATAAATTACACATGTAAAACTACTCAAACCAGTTTTCCGTAAAAAGGGGATATTAAAATTAACATTTTCTCTAAAGTTCTATAATCTTTCACCTGTAACCGGTCTGATAAAGTAACAAACTTAAATATGGTTTAAACAGGGGTCGTAGAATACACGAAAAATACGAGTGACGTACTCCCACCGAGAGAAGGGGATCGATTGGACAGGACCCTGGGTCTCGACCGTACCGAGTCACCTTTCTATCTACTGAACAACACCCAGGTGATTGATGTAGATCCGGAAACCGTCGTAACCAGTTAGTCAGTAACGTCCTGACCGCCTTCACCTTCTGAGACTTCGGAACTTAACGAAGAGAGACCCGTCTTTTACACGGGTACACCGATGTAAATTCTGGTTGAGGATAAGTAGTAAACAATGTGACTTTAATTTTTATTTCGTGTGTACTACAGATTTGTTTCCCCGAGTTTTCGTACTCTAAAAGTCTGTAAGACGTAAGGAGAGGGATCAGAATACATACATCAGATGTGTGTCTCTACCCCGTGTCGTATGAACACGGAACAAATTTTGGATGTCCATTATTGGAATTAAGACCAACGGTACTCTTATGTTTTGACAAAGAACGATGGTCTTCTAGAGTACGGAGTACTTCTCCTAAAGGGTACTAAGAGGTGTTATTACTTCCTCTTGAAAGATTACTAATTCGAATTACTTTTTAATTTCCTGAGTTCACAAAGGAGTATCCATCTTTATAAGTTTATCGTAAATATACTTTCTGTTGTCCGTAGTTCATCACCTAACCTGAGTGACTGGAGATCTACTCTCAGTTTTTGATTCTTACGTACCAACGAAAACGAATTTACAGAGATCAGAGGAAATAAAAGAGTCCGTGAAAACAACACTCGTTACCTGGTCTACACAAAAATAATTACGTATATTTAATACTCGTTTGTAAAATATTTCTACAATGAAAAGTTATATCCGATATTCACATTTTCGGGTTTAAAATTTCTATTATTGTTACAAACGTATATTGATCACATACGTTTCAATCTCATCTTAACTTAGTAAGTTCTTTCACAGTCGTCGTACATCTCTCGTCGGAAATAACTCACCAATCAGATACGGTCAAATTCCTAGTGGTATAAATTTTTACACATACAGGTCTTGTGATCAGATACCGAGAATTAAGTCTTCTCATTAATGAGTGATTAGTGGGATTCGTAGTTTCTTATTAAAACGTCGAATAGGGGACGATTAGACCCCCTCAACGGGGTCAGAAGGTGAAGACTGGTAAATCACGGAACAAGATAAACACAAAATTTTATTTACACTTAAGTAGCGGACCTCTTTTACTTAGAGTGAAATAACTTACCGTAAAGGTTCCTTTACTTGAATCGTAATGACCTATAATCAACAACAGTAACAATACTGAAAATTCCATTGATTAAAACGAAGTTCTCGTTTATATTTTGTACGAAGGGGTTTGTCAAATATAGAAACAAACACCATACCGTTTATGGAAAACACTATGGTATGACTTAAAGAAATTGACCCGTACATTTAGTTACACGAGTTCATTTTTTTTTTTTAGAGAATTGTTTCCACGAAATACATTCGAACTGTTATAGCTAAGAAGATTAGATTCTTGTGCCATATAGAAAGGTAGACAAACTCAGGAGAAACTAAAGAAAGTAGTCGAAGAACATCAAAAACCTCATATCACGTCCCCAATCATCAGTCGGTGGACAACGAGACCGATTCGGTACTCTTTTAGTGGTATCCTTTTCTTATTTTCGTTTTATATTGTTATGTCGTATTGGGTTTATTTTCATGTAGTTCAACTAGTTAACGCAACAGTACGGGACGATTCGATTCCTTTTTGTATCACACCTGGAACCTTTTGGCCAAGTCACGTTCAAGTCTTGTGACGAACACATGTGTGATTCTAAAAAAGGGTTGTGTATACACCCAGATACTGGAGGCCGATCCACTATCGGTAACATGTTCTTTGATTGTTTCTTTCAAACAATAGTTTCTTTCATTAGTCATTTTACCCTCTACACTGGTCCTGTGTCCTCCGACTGAAGTAGCATCCTGTTATCTATGAAAAACGAACGGTTCTGTGTTTATTTTCACTACACCGAGGTTCTTTGTCCCGAGAACTGAGTTCTCCCAACTCCGGGGGTCCGGGTAGAAATTTTGAAATTAAGATAGAGATCAAAGAAAAAGGGTTTGACACGTAACTGGTGAAAGTTAGGGATGAACGACACAACCGACGTCGTCATGTCCAGAAATTAGAGGAAGTCAAGTCAAGTCAAATCAAGTCAGTGACTCAGCACAGGCTGAAAAACGTTGGGGTATCTCACGTCGTGTGGTCCCGAGGGACAGACAGTGGTTGAGGGTCTCAAATGAGTTTGAGTACACGTAAATCAGCCACTACGGTAGATTGGTAGAGTAGGAGACAGTAGGGACAGAGGAGGACGGAAGTTAGAAAGGGTCTTAGTCCCAGAAAAGTTTACTCAGTCAAGAAACGTAATCCACCGGTTTCATATTCTCAAAGTCGAAGTCGTAGTCAGGAAGGTCACTTATAAGTCCTGACTAAGGGAAATCCTGACTGACGTCAGATTTCCTCAGAGTTCTCAGAAGAGGTTGTGTATACAGTAGACGTATAGACTCCAATAATTATAAAGAGGGTCGTTAGAACTAAGGTCGAACACGAAGTAGGTCGGGTCACAAAGAGTACTATATGAGACGTATATTTAATTCAGTCGTCCCACTGTTAAATTTCGGAACTATATGAGAAAAGGGCTAAACCGCGGTCAGACAACAAGGAACAGGTCAAGATTGACAACGAAAGACTGGACGTATGTCCATAGAGTTCTCCGTCTAGTCCACCAGACCACAAGGGTAGAGAAAGTCTTGAAAGGTGTCAAATAACACTAGGTGTGTCAGTTTCCGAAACCGTATCAGTTATTTCGTCTTTATCTACAAAAAGACCTCGAGAGAACAAAAAAGGTACTAGGTCGTCTACAACCGTTAAACTAGAGACCAAGGAGACGTAACAGATTTTGGTCGAACTTGTAGACCTTCAAGTACTAAGTAATCCGTTCAAATAAGGATCCAAAAAAAAAAAAAAAAACTACACTAACTCTAAAAAAAGGGAATTAAAAGAAAAGACTAGTAAGTAACAATTACATATTTTTACTTTGTCTAAAGGTACCCAATTAAAACATAGGACTTTGAAACTTTGTATTTTTAGTAATACTAGTAGAGTTATTTACGTCTATTTTAGAAAACTATTTTAAGTTACAAGTAAATATTATTTTTAAGAGGTCTTTCACTCGTATTTCCTTTCATTGGACTTTTATTATTTCCGGTATATAGTGTTTGGGTGTCGGTAGTATGAATAACCACTTTTGGACCTTCGTAGAGGAGATTCTAATTCTTGTTTTACTCCTACATGTAACTGGTGAAAATAAGGTGGATCAAGACCTTTAGAAGCGGTAGCGTTAGTCTCTTCTTTTTCTTTGTTTTCCCTAGGTATAACCTTTTCCTCTGTATTTTGACAGTAACAAACATCTACTGTACTATGATATGTGTCTGATAGGATTCCTGTGAGGTCTTTTGATATCTCACGTAATTACTTAGACTATTTCAACGTTCTACGTTTTAATTACACGTCCCAGTAAAATGAGTCGACACAAATCATACCGGCGTGAGGTCCTTCAAACAGGACTTTGAATCTCTAAACATAACGTGTTGATAAAAGTTTAGTCGTTTGTCGGCATAAAAGTTGTTTATCGAAAATCCTGGATTACTCATTCAATAACGTATTCAAATTTATCGATTACGGCCTCAAGTCGAGGTGGTCGGTCCCTAAGTTGGACTTCCCTTGTTGTCACAGTCACTGATTGCTCTGTCGGAGAGTCAAAAGAACCTGACGGATAAAGTTCAAATTCTAAGAGAAAATATGAAAATGTTTTTGTAATCCAGTCTCCAAACTGCAAGAGTCAAGGGGGAGAGGTTATAAATAATAGAGGTATTTAGTAACAACGAGAAGTGTGTCTAAAGGACGAGGTCACTGAGAGAGCCTTAGTCGGAATGGTAGATAATAGATGGAGGAGATTACACAGGATGTCAACTGAACACTAGTGTAACATTGAGTACGACGTAAGGAGTCAAATGATGAATAGAAGGATTTAGGACAAACGGGATTGTAGGATTCGAGTGATAGAGAATTTTTCCGAAGATCGATATCACAGAGATTTTTAAGGATTGAAAATATTCGATATCATTTTATACGATTGAAATGTTGTAAGGAATTTAGAAATTGAAGATTGATAAAATTAATAAAGATTCGGGATTTAAGTCATTTGAGGAAACGGTATTTGTAAAAGGAGTGTTTATCCGAAGTCTATCGTTAGGAAGGGTACCAGAGTTCGCCGCCGGAAACACGAGTAGGACCTTGTGAGAAAACATTTTCAGGAATTTGTTTATAGTTACTAATTAATTAATAATTAATAAGAGACTCGTGTCTACGTCTTCCGAAACGCGGAAGAGTACGAGGAGAGTTCTTGTTATTCGCGGAATTATAACGAAAAGTCAGTTGAGTCGCCTCCTCTCTTTTTCTGTTCAGTCTTAATGTTCCGGATTGAGAAATTAGGGCCCAGGCACGGACAACTTACTCCTCTCCCCCGACCCCGGTACGGAGGTAAAACAGTCATTACGGATTGTGCCGAGGGCTGTTTAATTGAAACGAGTCATACACAGTCCAAAAGGATTCTGAAGATACCATAAAAATTATATTAGGAGTCTTTTTACGAGACACAACAACCACTAGGACAACGATTATTCGTAAATGAGTCATGGGTGGAACAGATTGACCTGTAAAATATATTTTAGGAAAAGAACCACGACCCTTTCTGACTCTAAGAGTTTTCAATACATCGAATCTGTTTCAAAGTTAATGTAACAGTCCAATCGAAAGATGATAACCCCAAAAACTGGGGTCACCAGGAGTTTTCGGCCGTGTGACATACCCGGCTCCCTGTCCATCTTCTGTACGATATATTGGACGTCATAACTACGAGATGAGAAAGTCGAAGACCGACTCTTCTCACTTTAGACGTTCTCCACTCCCTTCTATTTTCTCACCAATAGTGATACACAGGAATGAAATTCGGGACTGTAATCTAGAATAAAGATAGGAAGAACAAAACGTGTGAAGACCCGGAGTTAGAGAATGACTAGAGAAACTCGTTTTGTGATAGAAAGTAGTTTTTTAGTGGAACCTGAATAAACTTTAGAGAAACCGGTCAGGGTCTAGTTTTTTACCTATCTACTTAGAATTCTTTAATTATGAAGTCTAATCCCGACCCTAATAACAAAAGGATTTAAGTCGTTATTTTTCAGGGGTACTTAGTGGTGTGTCACGTTAAACAAACCTCTCGTCACTTAATAGTAGTAGGAAGAAAAGGATAAATAAAACAGTTATTAATGAGGGTACCCCCGCCCCCTACGTATAAGGTACAGTTCGTGATTTGAATGTCCAAAAAAAGAAAATCATGGAATAAAATAAAATGGAAGTGTTATTTGGTTCTCAATCCAGGGTAATGAGGTAAAAATGGTAATTCCAGTGTGTTGACCCTTTACCATCTCAGAGATAAACTTACAACGAGAGAAATTTAGGTCCGAAAACGTGTCGTTTCCTTTGGTAACTGTTTTACTTCTGTCGGACGACTTACTCACTTTTATAAACGTTTACTATACTGACATTGTCTAATTATAGGTTGTATATAGTTAACGAGTATATGGAGTTACAGTTCCTTTGTTTCTTGACTTACTTTTTATCCGTCTTCTTGACTTTTGTGTAAAAAGGTTTCTCCTTTACGTCTACCGGTTATCTGTGTACTTTTCTGTGAGTCGTAACGATTAGTAGTCCATTTACATTTAGTCTTGGTGTTCATAGTAGATCGTAGACAATTTCACTAATAGTAGAGTTTCGGTACAACCACTCCTACACCTCTTCTCTCTTATGAACACGTGTGACTAACACCCTCCTTTCTCTTGTAAACGCGTAAGCCTACCACGCTTAGACTTAACCACATCGGTAACACCTTTTGTATACCTTCAAAGAGTTTTCGATTTTTACCTTGATGGTATACGGGGTCTTAGAGACGAGGACCCATATAGACCTTTTTCATTTTTGTGATTAAGTTTCTATCGTCTTTGTGATTAAACCTTTGTATGTACGTAGGGTCACAAGTATCGTCGAAATAAATGTTAGTGGACCTATACCTTTGTTAGATTCACACACATTTCTATACTTACTTATTTCTTTCACAAAGTGTGTGTGTGTATGTGTGTGTGTGTCTCCTTATGACGAGTCGGTATTCTTCGTGTTTCAAAACGGCAAACGTCCTAACACCTGCCTGAGCCTCCCGTAATACTATCAGCTTTATTCAGTCTGTTTGTGTTTAAAGACATCCTATGACAAATGTACACCTTAGTTTTTTTATGTGGTTCGATCACTTATATTGTTTTTTTCTTCGTTTTAGTGTCTATTTCTCTTGTGTGATAATCATCATCAACGGTCACCTTCCACCTCCCCGGTATATATCCACCCTCTCATCGTCATGTTCGATAACCCACATTCTATCCGATGTTCCTACATGTCATGTCACACCCTTTATATCGGTTATAAAACAGTATTGACATTTACCTTACATTGAAAATTTGTAATATGTTTCTAATAAATGAATTTCTTTGTGTGTCAGACACAAGGAGAATAACAAGTATGAAGGTGGTTTACCTAATATAACTTCAAAATACGAACGTAAGGGTAAAGTTCCGGACTCAGACAACTTCCCTCCTTTAGCTGACCTAAAATAGTTATTGAATACTACCATAGTGGAGACCCAATTAAGGAATAATCTTCTTGAAACCTTCTTTCGATAATGTCACGTACTGAGAAACTTCCACAAAAGGAATCTAGTTTCACCGGGATTTATTATCATTAACTTAACGAAAAGTAAAACGAGTCATAATAATCCTGTTTGTACGTTTACTAGAACTTCGTAAAACCTTCCACTAAGCTCTGGACGACAAACTTGTTTGTTGTGAACTCTTTGTGTATCATCATCTTTTTACACATGTACACTATCTAAAAAAACACTATATTAATTAAAACTAATAATCTAATTATTTCCAAATTTAATTCTTTTACTCCTAATAAACACCCCACTCTAAAAACAAACATCTTCCAGAACACTCCTACATTTTCAACGTTCTACAGTGTCTAAAAAATTTTACTTTAAAATCAAATTTAACTCAAATCCAACTTTATTCTTAGGTCAATCCTTCCGTCGATAAACACTTAGAGAGGTCTGTACTCCATTCACAATTAAGATTTTGTTTATTAGTGAAGTCCATTGACAATTCGGACACTAGAACCCTTTTTTAGCGTCCTCTGTCATACTTTATCCACTTTCCCTTTACCTGATCCTTAGTCGTGAACGAGACCGTCTTGACCCTAAGTTTGGTTTCAAAAGGACACGTACGTGAAAGGTACGGTGGAGTGTCAAAGGAATAAATCGCGTTTTAGAAGAGGGAAGGTACCTGGTAGTATCTGTAATGTAAACTATCAGACACATGGACATTAATGAACATGTATTAAATATAATAAAAGGTTGGTACTGTAAAATGGTTTCTTTGTATCAGATAACGAGTCCTAGGAATCAAGGAGTAATCTGAAAAACTTTTCAATGAATTTGAAGAACACGACAAAACCCGAAATATTGTACTTACCTTTACTTTCATCGAGTATTCTAAAAAACCCTCCTAATTTAATCTATATCTTGTATATCATAAGTCACATCTACCCGAAGGGACCACCGAGTCTCCAATTTCGTAGACGGACGTTACGTCCTCTGGACCAAAGCTAGGGACCCAACCCTTCTAGGGGACCTCTTCCTTTACCGTTGGGTGAGGTCATAAGAACGGACCTTTTAGGGTACCTGTCTCCTCGAACCACCCGATGTCAGGTGCCCCAGTGTTTCTCAGCCTGTGCTGACTCTCTGAAGTGAAACTAAAAGTGAAACGTACAAAAGTCCTGAGTTGTACAATCTATAAGTATTATGATAATGATAATAATATATTTAATTAAATAAACTTGTTTGTAGATAAAACTCACTATCGAACTCCTTACAGACTTTAAAAGTACTGGTCGGAAAGTACAATATCTTCTTCTTTAATTCCGAGACTTTAATATCGTTTAGTCTAACTTACTCGAGTTTCTAGACCCACAAAGTTTTTATATAAAATGAAAATGAATTCAATTTAATCGGACAGTATTGAACAAATGAATACTATCGTAATACAAATACTGAATTGAAAAAAGATAGATAACTTTATTGCCCCACCATATATAAGTCGTATCTGTCCAAACAGCTCGACTTGACACCAAAATAGAAGGAATATGAAAATTCTATGGAAGGAATCATTTTTTTTTGGCACAAGTAAACATCACTAGAAAATACTGAGTTTCATAAAAAAATATATCATAGACTTCTGACATTAAAAGAGGGGAATTCATAAACTCAGAATTTGAAAGAAACCCGAATTTTTATAAATTCAGTAGAACGTTAATAGGAAAGTACAGGGGGGGGGGGTGAGGTTAAATATTGTTTTACGTGGCACTGTTTGTCCTAAATGTTTCGTAACGATACACCCTTTCAAAAAACCCTTATACAACAAATCACAGATGTTATAAATTATTTATAAAAATCATTGTTCCTAAATTAATTCGTCTTAATTTGTTCCTAAAAAGAGAAATCGTGAACAAATTTGTTCTTAAAGTTCTTTAACCTATTTATTATTGTTAGAGTTATACACTGAAGAAAATTGTCTATTTCAAAAAATTGATGTGGTAAGAGTCGAAAAAAAAAAAAAAAATTAAACATTGAGTACGTTCATACTAAACAGTCAGTACAAAAGACCTTCACCAAGAAATAATTGAGAATTTTATATTAAGTCCTTCGTCAACCCCTAATCTAACCTCTTCTTTCCAATCCGGTGTAATACTCCTCTTTCTTTCATTCCCATTCTTAAAACAAGACGCCCGTCACTATTCCCGTCACTTCTTTGAAACTTCTAAAAAAAATCTCCTTTAACTGAGGAATACCTGAGACCTTCTAATTAAACCGTTTCTATCGATGTTAGATAATTTCGTATTTGAATTCTCAAGTAAATTTAACACGACCATTCTTTGTTACTCGTAGACTCATTACTATGGACGTAACCTTTACCTCTCCTTTCCTCCTACTTTTTGTAGTGAATCCCACTAATGTATTTGTACTTTTTATACCGTCTCTGTCTCATTTCAAACAATCCAATTTTATATTACACATCTGATCTTTTCATCTTTCTTTATAAGTCCTCGTTAAATTTAGTGTTCTCCAACTAAAAATTAAAATTGATAATTTACTTAAACATAGTTGACCAAGTCTACTTAGAATAAGGACCTATTGTCATTATCTGTACTTTAAGGTTTCTTTATGATCTTTCGGTCAGTGGGAGAAGAGAATTTTAAGGTGAAATCGAAATAACCATCCCATGACCCGTTCCTGTTATTCCCGAGGTTATTCCCTAGATAACACGAACCATCCCAGGAAGACGGGGGATTCTCCTCCGAGTCATTCTCTCGGGGTCCGAAGAGTTGACGATAGCAACTCATCTCAACGTTGTGTCTCGGACCCAGATATAACATTTATAACAACCAAGACTGAGAGGGTTCCTCTTTGGTGTTGGAAGGTGACCCTCCGTCTCCTTTTGATACAAGAACCGACGTTTAAATCCCCATCTCAAGGATACTAAAGTTCGACCTCTCTACCCCTCCCTCACCTCACACCCAATTTACAGTGTTTCAGAACGTTAATTAAATCTCCTAGAAGAACCAATTATACTGTAATCCTGTTAAATGTCTGTGAAATATACGTACACAATAAAATTATAAAAAGTTAGCAAAACTAACAAAGTGACTCCTCTCTCAGGTCTCGAAGAGTGTGACAGTAAGGTCTTTAATAGAGAAGTCGACAGTAAATAATTAACTCTACAACTGTTCACTTTACACGAATCTTTTTTTTTATTTTTCTACTTTAAATTAACTCTTACCTAGACTTTTAGTCCGATATACTCGTTATAAATCCTCTTGATTTTATACCTTCTCTAAGGTCCTTCGTTCTAGAAGTATCTAAATTTTACCACTTCTATTAAAATTAAACACACTGATGTGACTCGTCTTGATTTTGATTATGTGACTCCGTCTAAAGTAATTTAAAAACTTACTTTAAATCACTCACTTTTTAAAGTCCTTCTATATACTTGTTTCGACTCTGGTAGAAAATTTCCTTACGGTCTCCTCTACAGACGTTACTATCTACTAGTCCCTTCTCCTTATATCTTTACAAATGTAACGTGTTTTCGGTCAGTCTCTGAAGACATAATTAGTTCCACACTCTACAACGACCATACTTCCCCTATCATCGTCTGTCTTACCTCTCTTTACCCGACCGTGGATTGCAATACCAAGTACGTACCCCTTCCTACGTTCCTATATACTCTAATTACTATGGGACGACATCTGAATTTCAAATGAACTGAAACTCAATCTTTAAGGTAAGAAAAAGTACATCTCAGATTACCCGTTATAAATACTAAATTCCTTATAAATCCGTCGGTATTTAGAATGTAGAAGAGGAGTAGAAACCAATCTACGTCTTAACAAAATGATCTATAACTGAAGTGTATAAAAGTTGTCGTAAGTTTTTACACCAGGAAACGGACTGTGTAGATCGTTGTTTCTATTTTTATTTTACGAATGATCGTGTTTTCAAAAATTTATAAAACTGAAATAGAGATATGAATGATAAGAGTTTTTGCAAGCAAGACAAACACTTAGGACGAGAATATTAATGTGACGTTAAGTCAGTTCCTAGATTCTTCGAGACAATATTCGTAAACTTTATCCGACTGGAACTAGAGAAAGTGGTAATAAAATCTTCCCTCCTATTATTACAAAACCTCTCATTCAAATGTATTAATAAAAGTCTTTTTATCCTCTTTTACGAATAAAAAGAAATACTTTAATTTATAATTATCCACCGTTGGAACTTGAAACAAAGTACGATTTTCATCATCCATATTTAATCTAACATTTCGGATAGTTCATAACATATATATATATGTATATATATATACAATCATATACAATCATATATATATATACAAGTCAAGTCAAGTCAGTGAGTCAGAACAGACTGAGAGACGCTGGGGTACTTAGCGTCGTGCGGTCCGGAGGGACAGGTAGTGGTTGAGGGCCTCAAGTGAGTCTGAGTCCAGGTAGCTCAGTTACTACGGTAGGTCGGTAGAGTAGGAGACAGTAGGGGAAGAGAAGGACGGGGGTTAGGGAGGGTCGTAGTCTCAGAAAAGGTTACTCAGTTGAGAAGGGTACACCACAGGTTTCATGACCTCGAAGTCGAAATCGTAGTGAGAAAGCTTTCTTTAGGGTCCCGACTAGAGGAAGTCTAACCTGACCAACCTAGAGGAACGTCAGGTTCCCTGAGAGTTCTCAGAAGAGGTTGTGGTATCAAGTTTTCGTAGTTAAGAAACCGAGAGTCGAAAGAAGTGTCAGGTTGAGAGTGTAGGTACGTACTGATGACCTTTTTGGTATCGGAACTGATCTGCCTGGAAACAACCGTTTCATTACAGAGACGAAAACTTATACGATAGATCCAACCAGTATTGAAAAGAAGGTTCCTCATTCACAAAAAATTAAAGTACCGACGTCAGTGGTAGACGTCACTAAAACCTCGGGGGTTTTATTTCAGACTGTGACAAAGGTGACAAAGGGGGTAGATAAAGGGTACTTCACATACGTATATACACATTGATTGAATAAGTCCGACAGAAATCATCGACACAATCAGTTTTACCCGAGTTGTTACGACATCTTAATTTGTAGGAATTTTAGATCCATCAAATTAGGTCATTTTCCAATAAAGAGTAATTGCGACATACAGCTTGTACAGTCGTCCCCGAGAAAAGTGGACAATGGATCAAACTGTCCCTAAGAATTGAGAAGAAGGGTAAGAGTAGATCGACCTCCTTCTAGTATACCGGTATGGATGGAAACCTCTACCTTATCGTACCTCAGAATGATTCACGGGTCTTACGTCTCTTGGTCTGTACAAATCGTTTGTCTTAATTTCTTTTGTGTACGACTTAGAACAGGGATCCAGTGACAACTATTAGGATTTATACAAAGTAATCACAACCTTTGATTTATTGTACACGAAAAAAAAAAAAACTCTTAACTTACTAATTGTAATTATATGTAGACTTTCAATAAATTTATTATTACCGTTAAGAAAATTGTTGACTTTTACGACAGTGTAATATCTCCAGTGAACCTAGGTCACTGTAATGACTCGAGGTTTATTTTATCGTCTTTATAGTACCATAATATTGTTCGTCCAATCTACGTGTCCTGAAGAAGTCATTCCTTACGTGTATAAGAACTCATCAAACTGATTATTTTCTTATACCCATCTACGGAGTTTATCGATTTTCTTGTCAATTTAAACTGAACCCGTGAACCTTATCTTTTTGACTCATTTTAGACCTTTCCTTCCCTACGAAGATCTCTTTAGTCTTATTTGTCTAACTGGTCTCCACGGTTGCAGATCCTCTTTCTTGGGTCTGTTCCTATAACTGGTCCTATCTGCTCTACCTTCGGTCATCAATTTTGCATCCATGACGTAACAAAACCTTCCTTTAATACATTTGGTGTGACATCAACGTCGACTGAACTGTCATTTGATGTATCGAAGAGTACCCAGTTTTATGTAGTGCCTTTCAAAAGACTGAGTATATACTGAAAATTTCTCCCATACGTTTTACGTCAGTTTCTGTAGTTGATACCCCGTTCTATAAGAAAATGCTCAAATTAGGTAATTTCTAATTAACTACGGTTGTTTTCTACACTAAAACAAAGACCTTAAGAACTTTAAATTAAATTCTCCCTTTTCGTAGTCAAACCACAAATATTCCTTGAAGAAACACCTGATTTATTCTTAACTCAAGAAGTGTACAAAGGACTCTCTGTCATATACGAACAATTGCGTAGTGATCCTACTTTCACTCTCTAAATCAACCCGTTTCAACCCTTAACTTACTTATGTAAATAGAGTCTCTTTACAGTATTAAAACCTTAATTTAAACTTGTGAACTTAAGATAATCAACTCTTACGAAAGATATTCTGTATAATATCAAGTATAATTATTAATCTTGAAAAAAGAAATGAGAAAAAATAGTATAATATAAATTTTCACTTAATTATCGACAAAATGAATAGAATATACAGTATAGTATATTTTCGTGACTCTTATGTTTTCAACTAATTGAAAGATATGAATTTAAACATATAAATAATTCAAGTCGTTAGATCTATAGATAATTAGACGACTACTGTGATTCGACTACCTTTTCGTTTTGGGTTTCTTCAAAACTTTGATAAGGAACACTTGATTATCGTACTCGAAATTACAAAATATTGTTACCTTTGTCGTTTGGAAATCTCAAAACGAAGGAATACTCAAATTATAAATTCTTCAGAAAAAATTATTGACATAGAAATTTGTGTAGTAATGAGACTTTCAGTTATAACAGGATAAATTTTCTAATCGTATATAAGGGAGCACAAGTGATGTATAACCAAAAATTCGAGTTTCGTAAAAATTACTATAAACCGTAAAACATTAAAAATACAATTTAGACTTACAGGATTTATACTGGTCAACTAGATTAGATTAGAATTAGATTTAAATTGTAGATTAGAATTTACAATTTAATAAATCCTCTGAAAAGAGGGTTTTCTTATTTCGAAAAATTTTTCATTAAACAAGGTGTAGACAAACATAAAATACTGAGAGAAGATTAGTTTTTTCTTTACCAGTGTACGTAAGTTATACATAAAATAATGGACTACTTAGTAACTTACGAAAATTAAGTAGTTGGTGACGTTGTTTTATACATAAATAAACCATATATTAGTACTATATCATATTTACATTATATACGATATATTATTTTAACAACATTTTAGTATAAATTGTCTGATCTTTACTCAAATGTTATTCTAGAATCAAAATTTATCGTCTAATACTTTGTTTTTATATTACAAACATTTATTTGGAACAAATATGTATTCCTTTTATAGTCCGATTAATATGTACTCACCCAATTATGATGTAAACGGTTACGAATAAAAAAACGATAGATATAAAAGATTAAAAAGTCACTTGTACATAAGTCATATATTTATCACTTTTATGGATTTTACATATATATTTATTATTTACCCTAAGTCTTTGTTAGTGTCCTCTTTAATTTAAGTTCAAATAAGATGAAGTCAATATCAAGTCGATCTTAATCGTTAAAGAAACCAGTTTTCGAAGTCTCTTCGAATACTATAGGTTTCGTTTAAATGGTTTCAAATAACCTCAACAACAGTAGCGAGTCAGTACAGACTCAGAAACACTGGGGTGTCTGACGTCGTACGGTCCGAAGGGGCAAGAAGTAGTAGAGGAACTCGAACGAGTTTGAGTACAGGAAGCTCAGCCTCTACGATAGGTTGGTATAATAGGAGACAGTAGGGGAAGAGGACTGAAGGTAGAAAGGTTCTTAGTCCCAACAAAGATACTCAGTCATGAAGTGTAGTTCACCGGTTACATAACCTCGAAGTCGAAGACAGAAAGGTTACTTATAAATCCTAACTAAAGGAAATCCTAACTGACAAAACTAGAGGAACGTCAGGTTCCCTGAGAGTTCTCAGAAGAGGTTGTGGTGTCCGGTTTTCGTAGTTAAGAAGTAACGAGTCGAAAGAAATACCAGGTTGAGAGTGTAGTCATGTATTGATGACCTTTTTGGTATCGAAACTGATCTACCTGGAAACAAACCGTTTCATTATAGAGACGAAAAATTATACGACAGATCTAAACAGTATCGAAAAGAAGTTTCCTCGTTCGTAGAAAGTTAAAGTAACGACGTCAGTGGTAGACGTCACTAAAACCCCGGGTTCTTTTATTTCAAACAGTGACAAAGGTAACAAAGAGGTAGATAAACGGTACTTCACTACCCTGGTCTACGATACTAGAATCAAAAAACTTATAACTCAAAACTCGGTCGAAAAAGTGAGACAAGAAAGTGGTAGTAGTTCTTCGACAAATCAAGGAGAAGTGAAAGACGGTATTCCCACCACAGTAGACACATAGACTTCAATAACTATAAAGAGGGTCATTAGAACTAAGGTCGAATACGAAGTAGGTCGGACCGTAAAACGTACTACATGAGACGTATATTCAATTTATTCGTCCTACTTTTATATGTCAGAACCCCATAGGAAAGGGTTAAAGCTTGGTCAGGTAACAAGTCACAGACCAAGATTTACAATGAGGAACTGGACGTATGTCCAATAAGTTCTTCGTCCAGCCCACCAGACCATAAGTGTAGAGAAATTCTTAAAAGGTGTCAAACAACACTAGGTGTGTCAGTTTCCGAAACCGTATCAGTTACTTCCTCTTCATAAGACTTTAAGAGAACGAAAAAGATACTAGGTCACCTACGACCGTTAAACTAGAGACCGAGGAGACGGAAGAGATTTAGGTCGAACATGTAGACCCGTAAGAACCAAGTACATGACAACTTCGGAATGAACCTCTTAAAACTCGTAATGAAACGATCACACACTCTACTCATGTTAACATACCATCAAACTCGTAAGAAAACGAAAAAGAGAGGAACCCTAACCTTAGTTTAACTAGAAAAGGTCAGGACACTGGTGACGACTCAAAAGGTTTAAACGACCGTATAACTCATGTCGTAAAATTGTCGTAATAGAAAATCCTAAACTTACACCCTTTCTTTCTAAACTTTGTCAACAGTACATTAGACAAAGAGAGTTTTAATGACTCTATAAGGTTCTTCTTACCTTTGTTCCGTCTATGAATCATATGAAAAGAACATGTGTACTATTGAGTTGGAGATCCCGTTATATGGACATAAATGATCCTTTACTTAAGAATAGATATTTCACGAAACTCACCCTACAGACACAAAACGTAAAGGTTATCTACCCCTGTCACCTTTGTCTCAGTCTGAAATAAAACCCCCGAGGTTTTAGTGACATCTACTACTGACGTTGGTCTTTAATTTTCTCCGAATGAGGAACCTTTCTTTCAGTACTGGTTGGATCTATCGTATAACTCTTCGTCTCTGTAATGAAACGGTTGTTTCCAGGCGAATCAGTTCCGATACCAAAAAGGTCACCAGTACATACCTACACTCTCAACCTGACACTTCTTTCGACTCTCGGTTTCTTAACTACGAAAACTTGACACCACAACCTCTTCTGAGAACTCTCAGGGAACCTGACGTTCCTCTAGGTTGGTCAGGTAAGCCTTCTAGTCGAGACCCTAAAGAAACCTTCCTTACTACGATTTCGACTTCGAGGTCATGAAACCGGTGGAGTACGCTTCTCAAGTCAAGTCAAGTCAGGGAGTTAGCACAGGCTGAGAAACGCTGGGGTACTTAGCGTCGTGCGGACCGGAGGGACAGGTAGTGGTTGAGGACCTTAAGTGAGTCTGAGTGCAGATAACTCAGTCACTACGGTAGGTCGGTAGAGTAGGAGACAGCAGGGGAAGAGGAGGACGGGGGTTAGGAAGGGTAGTAGTCTCAGAAACCACTACCTGTCCCTCCGGACCACACGACGCTAAGTACCCCAGCGTTTCTCGGCCTGTGATGACTCACTGACTTGAATTGACTACCATTTGTTTGGATGTTTCATATCTAAATACTTAGTATGGAGGACATTCTTACTGTGTATTCAATATGTTGAGAAGCCCTATATTTTACGTCTACCAAGTATTAAAATTGTGAGGAACAAAACATTCTGTCGAGTGTTGGATTGAATCTCTGGAATAGATACTAAGACCGGTCTTTCATATACGAATTACATTCTTTCTTCGGGACCCCTCGGTTCGCCTAACATCATCTGGAGTGAGACAAAAAGGACATGTAGAACGAAGAATTTAATAATTTTAATAATTATTTCAAATTATAACTCAAATAATCAAACGACTCCAAAGAAAGGTATGTTGTTATAATGTCCGACTTGTTGTCTTTAAATAAAAGACCAAATTCGTTGGCTTTAATTTACTTCATCGATCGAAAGTTCGTCTCCGTCATAAGGTTCTTTACTATTATATTCTATCTATTTATTAAAAGTTTGTGAACTAAGTATTTGTTGTACCGTTCTATGTTTGGACTTTCGGACGTCCTTGTCTCGGATCTTTTTCTTATCTAACTATGAAGACTAGAGTACCAGTCAGATCCTGTACGAAAGTCACTCACATAAGCAACCGATCTACTGTATCGTCTTATATTATGACGTCTGACTCAACAAATTCGTTATCTTTAAATACCAAAGTGTCAAGATATCCCATCTTTATTGTGCAATTCGACAACTATGAAACTAAAGAGGACTCTAGAGAGAGCCCACACGTCTACTAACGCAAGAGTGACGCCCAAGTGTACTGGAAAAATCACGACGAGAGAAAGAAAAGGTTATTCCTGTAGTCAGTGAAACCTAGACTAAGACAGACTAAACTTTTAAATTAGGAAATACAATTGAGTATTTTTACTTGTTATAAACACGTGATACTATGAGAGTCACTGCACTCGATACTATAATAATTTTGTCACACACAACATTGTTTAAGTGTATTTTTCAGAATAGTGTTTAGGATACTTTCGTATTTTACATTTCACTTACAGACCTTACTCACGTTGTAAATTTTCACTCAAAATTAAGGAATATATTTACCACATCAACCAATCTATAAAAATAGGAGGCAAATAAATACACAGAACAACTTCTGAACGAATAAAAAGAGGGTCAGTACAATATGTCCCATCGTCTATAAATTGGTGATCTTTGAATTAAGGATAATATTCCCCTATGGTATCTGAAAGTTAATTAATCCGTCTTTAAAAAGAGAAAAAATTGGATTCATTTTTTTCCAATTTTTTCGAACTATAATCATAGTCGTAACAAAGAAGAAATATGATCAAATAAACACATATAGATAAATATGATATACTTTGTTAATCCCAAAGTCAGTTTATGTCAGTGTTATTTGATTATACGACCGGGAAAGAGGAAGGGAAATTTCCTTCGAGGAAGAGGTCAGAGCAGATTAGTCTTCTAAAAAGTACGTAAGTCACAAAGCACGAGTGACGGACCTTACGGGGAGGTCCGTCGCGACGAGAATGAAAACAGTACCCAGTGAGAGACCACTGTCACTAGTTGCAGACTAAAGAGACACGTGGATAAATGTGTAATACGTTCACGAAAGGAGGTGACACCGGTTTCTCTACTTCTCCTCATACGAAGGGAAAGGGAACGGAGAAACAGAGAATCATGGATGTTCCGATGTTCACAATGTCCCCCTACGTGGTTTAAAACTGAATAAAGTACTATCTCCCGGTTTCAGTTGATGAACGGGAAACAAAGACCGAAAACCAGCGACTTATTGACTTATAGTTGAGGTACGTTTATAGTAATTCATGTCTCGTTTGTGTCTCACAAGAGTCACTAAAACCTTCGTATGGTATAAAGGTATGATGATACGGTATGATGGTTATCGTAAGTATATGATATCATGGTTATCGTATGGCATAATGGTTACGGGGTAAAACACAAATCTTACGTCAACGTCGTCCGATGTATAACGTCTTACTGAGTGACATCGTTTCTCTTTTACCTGGTGAAAGTAGAAGAAACCCGAAGGAAGTATCGAGTCGACCATTTCTTAGGCGGACGTTACGTCCTCTGGGACCAATTTAAGGACCTAGTCCTTCTAGACGACCTCTTCCCTATCCGATGGGTGAGGTCATAAGAACCCGAAGGGAACACCAAGTCGACCATCTCTTAGAAGGACGTTACGTCCTCTGGACCCAAGCTAGGGACCCAACCCTTCTAGGGGATCTCTTCCCTTTCCGATGAGTGAGGTCATAAGACCAGACCTCTTAACGTAGTTTACATATCAGGTACCCCAACGTTTCTCAGTCTGTGCTGACTCGCTGAAAGTGAAAGTGAAACGTAGAAGAAGTTGATACCCTTTAGACGTGTTATACGTTTTTGTTGATATTTGAGAAATAGTACGTGAATATGGTTTATAAGTTTATAGATTTCTCCCCACCGACGTGCAAATTGTCTAAAGAATTTTTTTTTCTAAACTTATATTACGAAACGGTTATGTTAATGACTTTATCTTTATATTGTTTACCACATAATTATAGTTTCATCTGAACACCAACAAATCAGCAATTCTTTGCACACTGAGAAAACACTGGGGTTCCGGACATCGGGAGGTCCGAGGAGACAGGTACCCTAAAGGATCCGTTCTTTTGATCTCACCCACGGTAAAGGAAGAAGTACCCTAGAACGTCTGGGTCCCTAGTTTGAACGTAGAGGACGTAACCGTCCGTCTAAGAAATGAGGACTCGGTGGACCTTTCCGGTTTCATCAGAATAACTGTTGGTTACTGAGGAATTTTCTTTCTTTAAACAAGTGGTCTTTTGTGACTTGGTGTGTCAGTTTGGAAGTAGACGATACGAGTCCGTAAAGAATACACTACAACACGGAATACGGATCCCCCTTTTTTACGATTATAATCATCTGTACGATAATTTAGACTCTTCGTCAAACCTTAAGTCTCCGTTAAAATGATAGTACTTTCAGTTTACATATCGAAGTAATACTGTAAATATTTAATTTCTAAAGTCCCATCAAAGGAGTTTACTGACACAATACGTCGGATTTACGTAACATTTTACAGTCTTTATTTTTAGTCGCACTTCTCATTATAGATGGAGACACTTATCTTTCACAGAAGAGTTCAACACATGTCTCGAAATCAAACACCTTAACCGAAGTCCCTTGTTTTAATGTCATAGTGGTAGTTGGTTTAGAAGTACAGATTTCTTTTCAACAGAGACCAATAAGCTTTATTTTCTTTTGAATTCTTAAACACTGTCCGAGTGAGAACTAATATTAGATAATTCTAAATCGACTTGGTTTTTTATAGAATGAAGAAGTTACTAAATTTAATATCGATAGTAGACAAATCGTAATTTTTATAAGTCATATCACAGACGTCCTCCTTAATCGTTCTTTAT
The DNA here is from genome assembly GCA_006410555.1 of Capra ibex. Lineage (NCBI taxonomy): Eukaryota > Metazoa > Chordata > Mammalia > Artiodactyla > Bovidae > Capra > Capra ibex. Next base: position 33,390,366 of record SJYO01004576.1, read on the forward strand.
CACAAAAACATTTTAGTAATTTAAAAATTTAAAATAGTAATTTAAAAAGACATTTCAGTTTTATCATTGGTTTTTCAAGAGTTGTGATGGAAAAATTTTTTAGTATCTCAACATCCAGATATTAAAACCTTACGTAAAGTCGTAAAATTTATGTAGAGTTTATAAATAATATACGATCACTATAAGTCCGAACCGAACCCTATTTAACAATTAAATTGTGTCGATAAATCGTGCACAACAACAAGTCAACGGGTCAGCACAATCTGAGAAACACTGGAGTACCTGATGTCGTACGTTCTGGAGGGACTGGGACCGGTAAAGGGGCTCAAACGGATTCAAGTACAGGTAACGTAGTCTCTACGGTAGGTCGGTAGAATAGGAGACTTCGGGAGGAGAGGAAGACAAGAGTTAGAAAAGGTCAGAGTCCCCGAAAAGGTCACTCAGTAAACAAGTGTAGTCTACTGGTTTTATGACCTCAAAGTCGAAGTCAGGGAGACTTATAAGTACTAACTAAAGGGATTTCTAACTGATCAAACTAGAACGACAGGTTCCCTAAGAGTCCTCAGAATAGGTCGTGGTGTCAAGTTTCCGTAGTTAAGAAGTCACGAGGTGGAAGAAATGTCAGGTCAAGAGTGTTGACATTCACTGGTAACCCTTATAGTATGGGAAATCATACATCAGTCTCCCAAATAAGTAAGTCGAAAATTATACATGTGAATAACTTCCGAGACTCTGTGAATACTTCCTTTAATGTGAAATTTTTCAATTCCAATTTTAAGACGAATTGAACCAGAGAAGAACCTGGAGACTCCCAGGTTTATTCCCATAGGTCCCCTCTCGGGAAGTAGTACTGGACTAGAAGTGAAGTTCAACCGTACCCAAAAGAATCTCCGGGAAAATAGTTCGGTGAGACAGATTTTGAGTGTAGTAAAGGGTGTTACTCTCTCGAACAAAGGACAAGAAGGTGGAAGGGGGACACGGTTGAAGGTGACACCCACTGTAGAAATGTTCTATGTGGATTATGATTACAACTAATCCAGAATCAAAGGTTCATAGAACCTCCTAACCACTCACTAGATTCACCCTAGGACCCGGTGAGGGTACCCGGACTCTTCATGAAAAGAAAGTTAATTTAAAAGGAAATGTTACAAGGAAGGGTACCCTCATCGTCGAACGACCAAAAAATGATGATGTATTATTTATGACTGGATAAGTTATAATGGAAAAAAAGGTTCCTGTTTATAATTATAAAATTCTCTAATATATGAAAATCAAGTATAAATCTTTATTATAAAGGATGTAATTGCTACAGAGATGGGACGGGAACCTCATATACCAAGGAGCCACAACGAGACTCCCTAGAAATTAAAGGATAGACGTGAAAGGGCACCGGGTGTCCTTAGCATTTTTACATGTAATCGGAAATTACAGGTCAAAATAACTCTGGTTCCCTGTTTGAGAGATAAGGTAAGGTGAGAAACTTCAGTCTCGGACGGAAACTAAATTTCATTTACCTTCTGAAACTAATGGTTGTACAGGATATTGACTGGGTCTTTATTTATTTCTGGTCTTATCCACGTAATAACACGGGGTATCGTCCATCTGTACATACCCTTCTTTCCAACCTTAATTTTATTGTCATTATTATTGTTCTTGTTATTTTTGGGTGTAAAGATCAAGAGTCATGTCCATTAAAATAAGATGGGGTCGAAGGTCTCCCACTTTACTAAAAAGACTTTCCCAGAGGTTTTACTCGACTCCGATCTCTTAAGGAAGTGTCTTGATCCTTTTTTAAGTTGAGACCTTTGATATAAGTAGGTCGTTCCCAATTTAATTGATAGGTTTTAATATGCCACTGTTTTTCCGGTCTTGATCGAACTCCTTCTCTGTCCATCTCTTTGCTTCCATATAAAACCAGGTCACCCCTATTGTTCATTGACTGGTCTCATCCTTCAACACGGTACCTTTTCGACCCATAAAACAGAAGACTTTCACTTTGACAATCAGTGAGTCAGTACAGATAGAGAAACATTGGGATACCTGACATCGGGTAGTCCGAGGAGACAGATACCCCAAAAAGTCCGTTCTTATGACCTCACCCAACGGTAAAGGAAGAGGTTGTCTAGAAGGGTTGAATCCCTGACTTGGGTCTAGAGGGTATAACGTCCGTCTAAGAAATGATAGACTCGGTGGTATTTTCGGGACAGAAGATTGTTTCCTATAATTAGTAGACTACAAGGTCCTTCTAGTACCCTACGTTCCTGTCTGCAAAAAATACCGAGTAGTTAGTAAGTAAATAAGTTGTTGAAAACAACTCAAGATCCAAAACCTTTATATATTTGGTCACTCATTTCGTCCGATTCTGATGACAGAAGTACCCGATTTAAAGATGTCAAAAGAATTCTTTTACTTCTCATTTTTTTTTTTTTTTTCTTTTTTCAAATCTTATGGTCTTCACGATACTTCTCTTCCGTCCCTTCCCTCTTTCTCGGACCACTTTTCCTCCTTCTCTTGGTACGTCAAGTCAAGTCAATTCACCGAGTCAGCACAGGCTGAGAGACGTTAGGGTACTTAACGTCGTGCGGACCGGAGGGACAGGTAGTGGTTGAGGGCCTCAAGTGAGTTTGAGTGTAGGTAGCTCAGTTACTACGGTAGGTCGGTAGAGTAGGAGACAGTAGGGGAAGAGGAGGACGGGGACTAAGGAGGGTCGTAGTCTCAGAAAAGGTTACTCAGTTGAGAAGCGTACTCCACCGGTTTCATAACTTCAAAGTCGAAATCGTAGTAAGGAAGGTTTCTTTAGGGTCCCGACTAGAGGAAGTCTTACCTGACCAACCTAGAGGAACGTCAGGTTCCCTGAGAGTTCTCAGAAGAGGTTGTGGTGTGAAGTTTTCGTAGTTAAGAAGCCGCGAGTCGAGGGAAGTGTCAGGTTGAAAGTGGTGGTATGTAATGATAACCTTTTTGGTATCGGAACCGATCTACCTGGAAACAACCGTTTCATTACAGAGACGAAAAATTATACGATAGATCCAACCAGTATTGAAAGGAAGGTTCCTCATTCACAGAAAATTAAAGCACCGACGTCAGTGGTAGACGTCGCTAAAACCTCGGGGGGTTTTATTTCAGACTGTGACAAAGGTGACAAAGGGGTAGCTAAAGGGTACTCCACTACTCTGTTCTATAGTACTAGAAGTAAAAGACTTACAACTCGAATTTCGGTTGAAAAAGTGAGAGGAGAAAGTGAAAGTAGTTCTCCGAAAAATCAAGGAGAAGTGAAAGACGGTATTCCCACCACAGTAGACACATAGACTCCAATAACTATAAAGAGGGCCGTTAGAACTAAGGTCGAACGCGAAGAAGGTCAGGTCGTAAAGAGTACTACATGAGACGTATATTTAATTTATTCGTCCCACTGTTATATGTCGAAACTACATGAGAAAAAGGATGAACCTTGGTCAGACAACAAGGTACAGGTCAAGATTGACAACGAAGGACTGGACGTATCTCCAAAGAGTTCTCCGTCCAGTCCACCAGAACACAAGGGTAGAGAAAGTCTTAAAAGGTGTCAAATGACACCAGTACCATCTCTCCAGATTGACTTACACCAGGTGACCTCTTCTCTTACCGTTTGGCGAAGTCATAAGAACGGAACTCTTGGGGTACTTGTCATACTTTTCCGTTTTACTATCCTATGACTTTCTCCTTGAGGAGTGCAGCCATCCACGGGTTATACGATGACCTGTAGTCACCTCTTTATTGAGGTCTTTCTTACTTCCCTACCTCGGTATCGTTTTTGTTATGGGTCACACCTACACTGACTACTATCTTTGTTCTAGACTACGACATTTCTCGTTATAACGTATCCTTAGACCTTACAATCTAGGTATTTAGTTCCGTTTAACCTTTACCAGTTTGTCCTCTACCGTTCTCACTTGTAGTTGTAAGATCCTTAGTCGTTTGATTTTACCTGACCTTACCCACTTAAATTGAGTCTACTGGTAATATAGATGACGACGCCCGTCCTTAGGGAATCTTCTTTACCTCATCGGTAGTACCAGTTGTTTTCTCAAACTTTACGTCATGAACCTACATTAGAGTTTTTACTGTCTTACTAGAGACAAGTAAAGGTTCCGTTTGGTAATTTATCGTGTCATTAGGTTCAGATACGAGATTGGTCATTGCGACTTCTTCGACTTCAACTTGCCAAGATACTTCTGGATGTTCTGGAAAATCTTGATTGTGGGTTTTCTCTACAGGAAAAGTAATATCCCCTGACCTTACGTTTTCATCCTTCAGTTCTTTGTGGACCTCATTGTCCGTTTAAACGGGAACCTTATACCTTACTTCGTCCCGTTTCCGATTATCTCAAAACGGTTCTCTTCCGTGACCAGAATCGTTTGTGGGAGAAGGTTGTTGTGTTCTCTTCTGAGATGTGTACCTGTAGTGGTCTGTCAGTTGTGGTTTCAGTCTAACTAATACAAGAAATGTAGGTTTCTACCTCTTCGAGATATGTCAGTCTCTTTTGTTATGGTCCTAGACTGATACCGAGTCCAGTACTTGAGGAATAACGGTTTAAGTTTGAATGTAACTTCTCTTGGTAATTTTCCAAAATTTTGTTCTGTCCGTTCAACGACATATTGTGTCCCTTGAGTCAGACCACAAAACACTTCTGGATCTCCCTCCCCTACTTCCCTAAACACCGTCCTTCCGACTTCTCCTTCTCCTAATCTTAATATGAATACCGATTAAGTGTGACAACATTCTGTCTTAGGTTATATTGTAACATTTCGTTAATAATAGGATAATTTTTTTTGTTTATTTTTTGTTCTGTTCGCTATAAGTACCACCGAACCTTGTCCGTATACACCTAATATATGTCTCTCCATCTGTCTAAGTCTTATACATAAATTCCTGATTAGTTGTCGTTATTCATTTTCATTCATTCATTCATTTCAGTAAGTCAGTACAGGCTGAAAAACACTGGGGGCATCTGACGTCGGGTGGTCCGAGGAGTCAGGTACCCTAAGAGGTCCGTTCTTATGACCTCACCCAACGGTAAAGGAAGAGGTCCCCTAGAAGGACTGGGTCCTTAGTTTGGACCCAGAGGGCGTAACCTCCGTCTACGATATTGGAGACTCGGTGGATGATTATTAAACTTACACCTAATAAACTCTTTCTCTCCGTAGTTCCTACATAGGTCCAGATATCGAATTCATAGACCCTAATACCTTTTCGAGTGAATAATTCAACTAATTAACCAAAAATAAATATTAACTAATTACATAAAAGGGAACTAATAATACCCAGTAAAAAAAGAACGAAGAAAAGTATGCACTATTTAAAAAATAACCTAGGGTCTGTAATAATTAAAAAGGAAAAATGTACGACCTATAAAAACAAAAGGATATACATAAGAATTTGAACAGGATCCAACTTCCGTCCAATGAACTAGAAAACTCAGCACGATCTTACTTGGTCTTGTTATAAATAAACTCCCGATTGATAAGGGATGATTGATCCTTTCTCAGAAGACGTATGAGATTAAAGGAAACTTAATACTTGAAATGGTCACCCGTATTCATGACACGGACCGGTAGAAAAGGATGACATATGGAAAGAAAGATTAGGATACCCACTAAAAATGGTTAGAGACCATCAAAGGAATGTGTATACAAGATAAGTCATGAGTTGACTTAAGAATTCGCTTTATGAGACATATGTTAGTTGTAAGAGGGAGAAAGGTTGAAGAAGGAGAGACCATAAAACAAAAACCTTAAGATAGACGAAGTCAATGGGACATTAGAGTCGTTGTAGAGTCGAACTCAGACGAAAAGAGATGGATCCAGGGAAGTGGAGAGGAAATGATACAGAACTATGTCATTTGATCTCGTCAATGTTCATAATAAAGTAATAAAGAACAACGAGTCTGGGGTGATAGAAAAAACGGTATACAGTTCCTAAACTTTTTATTATAACACATACAAAATGGATAAATAAACTAACGAAAACCATTCTCCCATTTCCATTAGAGACAAAGAGATTTAACAGACCTTCATTAACAAACAGATGAATGATGTCACTAATATCCACGTCAGAATGTTATTGTGTTGGTCGGTATTAGAAGGTCTTTTATGAAAAATCAACTTTTTCTATAAAGTTTTGGTGCCTAAATTTTTATCTTATTTATCTTTTTTTATATATAGAGTACTCTAACTATGCTAGACTTTTAGTAAAAATAATTTTTCACTTACATAAACCTTTCTAGACTCTTAAATCTATTTCTCATAGTATGTTTTCAAAAATAAATCTCACTGAATCAAATTAGTCTAAAAAGAGAGATTATAGGTTAAATCTAGTAAAACACCTTACCACCTAAAAACTTTTTCTTTCTTCTCTGTATTGAAACCTCGTACACTGTAAAATTCTGTCCAGTTCAAATCCCGTGGGAGTCATTCTTTAGTCCCCGAAGGGTCCACTGTACTCCCCATTTCTTAGACAGACCGTTAAGTCCTCTGTGTTCCCTGGATCCAAGTCAGGACCCACCCCTTTTAGAGGATCTCTTCCTTTACCGTCGGGTAAGGTCATAAGGACGAACCTCGGGCCACCAGATGTTAGATACCCCAGTGTTTCTCAACCTGTACTGACTTTCTGATTGTGTGTACGTTGTTTTTTAGATTGTCGGTTAAGATCTAACTAATATAGACCTAACTAATGAATGAGAACTACGTAACTGACCAACCAAACTCCATTAGGGATGAAAGGATAAATGGATTCCGTAGATATATTAGAAAATATTTCAGACTGTAAATATGATGTATAAATGTTTTATATTAAGACGGAAGACTTGTAACATGGACCTTTCTTATATCAGTCTTTTCTTTTGTCGTTGTTTGATACATTCCCCATTTTCAAATTCTTTTGCAAAAATCTCGAGTAAGTGTAGGTAGCTCTGATTATTTAAATTTGACCGAGTAACTTCGTCGTTTATGTAAAGTAGAAAGGTGGTTCGTATTGGAAGTGACTTAGTGTAGTTATAAAGGAAGGATAGAGACTCCAGACAAAGGAGGAGTCACCTAAGGTCTACTGACGTTTTGTGAACTCCACATAAAAACCAAGAAAGGTTATTACTCTTGGAATTCACAATTAAACTGTTGTGTTTGAAACGGTCACTGATATGAAATTGACAGTTTTATTCAGTTCCTCCTTCCTTTTGCTCGACTATTCTAAATTCATGGACATAAAGCGTACTACTACAAATTATATTTATTATACCTTCTGTTCGTCATCAAACATAAGACAAGTTTTGCTCTTTTATACAATCAAGAGTTAAAATAATTAAGGAAGTATGTAATTTTTACTCTAATTTAGGATCCATCAAGTTTATTTTAATGAAAATAGTAAACACTCTTCTAAATTTCCTTTTTAAACGTCATAATACACTAGACATCAAGTCTATTTATACCGTTGTACTGTACTAGGAAATCGACGTAACGACATGTGTCATTCTGAAAATTCAAATTCTACTTTTCATTTAGGGTCGTAATTCTATCATTGTCAATAACACATGACTTATAAATAATACACGGGTACGGTCCGTGAAACAAGGATATATAAATAAGGAGTATTATTTGGGTCCTCACTCAAAATTCATGGTAGGAATAGTACATCGACTATTTTAACTACGAATTCCTATTTTATAATGTACGAGTTCCAAAGTGTGTGACAGTTTTTAATAAACTTTGACCCTTAGAAGATTGACGTTTTGAATACAAGAATGGGATATGTCTATGTTAAAAAAATTTCCTCAAAATCGTCAACTAAACAATCTTGTGTCGTTTAGTAGACTCTTTTAAATAGAAAATCGTTATTTTATTCATTACAAGATAATAACTTTAATAACTTTCTTTACCTTCATTTCTCTACATTTATCCTTTAAGCGTTAACGAAAAGTCGGATAAGACTTATGTAAACTAAAGACTAGCTCACCTGATATGTTTACGAGATATACGGAGAGGTAAGGGTAAATAAAGACGGACATTAAGTAAGGACTCGAGTAGGTAAAGAAAATCATAGAAAGGTTTACGACGGTCATAGTCGGTCTATGACATACTATACCATGACGTACGGTCGATAGTCATACGATAGCAAAACAAAAGACAAGACAAAAGGATTTTCCAGTTCAAGCCATCGAAGTTGGACACGAATGGTCAAGTAGATACCACTGTTAAAGGTATAACGTAATAGGTTAATATCATAAAAAAGGGGATAGAAGGTAGATTAAAAAATAGGTTACGATGTATTAAATCAAAAATTTAAATACTATCGTTGAATGAGGATATGGTCAAAGACCTAATTGTGTTATTTGTAAATAAAGAATAAATATAACCAAAACAAACCTCACATCGAGACAATTTATACCAATGAAGTCCTTTGTTCTCACTATTATTAATGGACCAAAACATCAAAGTGACACACTTTATACTCCAGAGGAAAAAAAAAAAAAAATGGAAATGATCGTTAAACCGAGAATGATAGAACTAATTTTGATCAGCGTACCACTACTTGTTGACATTCTCCCCACCTTTCATATTGGAACGTACAAAGTCCTTCTTTTTATTGGACCTATAAACGGTCGTCATCATTTTAGGTGGGATCTTTGATTGTAAATAACTTAAGGATGAACAAGGTTCGAGTCGATACATCGTATTAATAATTATTAAAGTGATTCCGAATACATCCAAATCACAAATGGACATTCACTGTACCGATTTATCTTGTCTCCGATCCTAATCTTAGACCTCACATTCAGATCTACATACGTAAAGGGAGAATATGTACTTCNTTTATCTACCCCTTTGTCACCTTTGTCAGAGTCTGAAATAAAACCCCTCGAGGTTTTAGTGACGTCTACCACTGACGTCGGTACTTTAATTTTCTACGAATGACGAACCTTCTTTTCAATACTGGTTGGATCTATCATATACGTTTTCGTCTCTGTAATGAAACGGCTGATTCCAGACAGATCAGTTCCGATACCAAAAAGGTCACCAGTATCTACCTACACTCTCAACCTGACACTTCTTTCGGCTCGCGGCTTCTTAACTACAAAAACTTGACACTACAACTTCTTCTGAGAACTCTCAGGGAACCTGACGTCCCTCTAGGTTGATCAGGTAAGACTTCCTCTAGTCGGGACCCTAAAGAAACCTTCCTTACTACGATTTCGACTTTGAGGTCATGAAACCGGTGGAGTACACTTCTCAACTGAGTAACCTTTCCTGAAACTACGACCCTCCCTAACCCCTCTCATCTTCTTCCTCTGCTGTCTCCTACTCTACCGACCTACCGTAGTGACTGAGCTACCTACACTCAGACTCACTTAAGGTCCTCAACCACTACCTGTCCCTCCGGACCACACAAGTGCCCCAACGTTTCTCAGCCTGTGCTGACTCGCTGACTTGGATCGACTTGACTTGACTCTTTCATACAGATAATCAAAGGAACATCTGACCTTTTCATCCACATCGCATGATGAATAAGACAAATTAGTTTACTTTCATCCCTAAACCCCCGAAACAACAATATAAAGTATAGTCTGAGAGTCGGAGTAATCAAACCATAATGTCATTTTATATGAAACACATTACACGTATAATTACCTTTTAACGTTTCAAGAAAACTGATTTTCTTCTCCCGTGAAAAACAGATTAATTACCTTATATAACGTGATCCGTTCTAGTACCGAATATTTTTGTAGAAGTCTTTAGAAGGAGAAAGAAACACCTCAAACTGGTATGTAAAAATATACCCCTTTTACACTAGACTTTTTACTTTAGGTCCACTACGATCACCAATACCGGGATTTGTCCTTACTGAATACAGGTTCTGGTCAACATAAAATATAGTTTTGGACTTTATACTTTAATACTTAATTCTACCTTACGTAAAGAGAACTTAAACCTTTGTCTTATCTCCTTATAATACATGGTCGTACGCGTCACGACATCATACTAAAGTTACGTGTGTTCTAGAATCATGGTCATATCTTGGACACGGAGGACGTACCCCTCGCACTTCAGAATTGGTGACCTGACGGTCCCTTCAGGGATGGACTGGACTTAAAATTTTGTACCTATAGACTTGAGGGTTACAACTACGGTAACACTCGTTTGAGATATATAGATGTCGAAGTTTTTAGTTGTCACCTTACGAAGATTTCTACTCTTTAAAGTCAAATTTCTTCCACTCCGTTCAAAGACACTTTTAATTAGAATTTAGTTTTATTAGGAACCCTTCTTTTTTGTCGACGACACTGGGAAGGTCTAATTAAAAGTCTCAAAGTATTAAAACCTTAATTGAACAAAACTTCTCTCACAACTAATAGTCCGTAAAAATATTGATAAAAAATTTCTTTTTATAAACACTAAAACGTACAAAAAGAAAACTCTACTTAAGCAAAACGACGATTAAAACTTCGGGGTGACCAAGGAAATTCAGAAAGTCTGTCCAGTGTCGTCTGACCGACAGTTATTTTCTCGTTAAACAGAAAATTTGAATTCCGTGATTTGTCGAGGAAACGACTCTGACAGATAACTAACGTTGGAGTTCTCAAAACGGGAAAGAAAAGTCTTTCGGAATTCCGGTAACGAAACACAACAATTGTGTCGATTTAAGACGAGACAAGGAAAACGTATCGAGAGTGATTGTAAGTGATGTTTTTCAACGTAAAAAAGAAGAACTATAACGTGGGGCGTTCACAATCCCTTAATGTGTAAATATATTTGACCTTAAAAGCACACGTATTCACGATCAACGAAGTCAGTACAGGTTCAGAAACTCTAGGATACCTGAACATTGGACGGTCTAAGGAGTTAGGTACCTTAAGAGGTCCTTAAGAGGTACGGAAGACCTCTTCCTGTACCGTTGAGTGAGATCGACTCAAAAGAATCATCTAACAATATTTTGACCAAGAATAAAAAAAGGTAATCAAAGTTTAATTAAACTTAAACTTTTCCTGGTAAAACCAGGAAAACCACAACTGTATATAAAATTCCTTTCCGTACTCTGGAAAACTATACGTTTACCCAGTACTATTCAATCCTTTGTGAATCCCATCACATGTTCTACTGGATGTAAAATAGGTTTAAATTATTCACTCCTTTGACTCCGAGTCTCTACTTTTCTGAGTCAATACACCACTTAATCAATGTCGACTTGGTTATTGGTCGAAGTTGTAGGATCAAGTTACCGAAAAGGTGGGGACGCCGTGGGGACCTCAACTGACACACTGTTCCAGGTCAAGATGAATTCAGAGATCCTACACTCCGTATCGCCGGGGACGAAGCGATACGAGGACGTTCTTTCCTCACATAAAAAGTTTCTGACTCTACCGGATGAGGACTTTGACCTTTTCACCCGAGTTTTGTCGGAACCCTTGACCTACGGGAGAGGTGGGTAGACCGGTTTATACCAGAGAAATACCTACCGGAAACGAATGTTTAACACAGACGGCGAGTCTAAAGGCGGAACGTGCACTGACGACGAACGGCGAAACCGAGTGGTTCAAAGAGGTAAGTATGAGATTTTACACCTTTAACCTAAACCGGGGGAACAAAAGGTCCCGATTTGACACAGTAGTTTGTCTGACACCGGGATTATTGAAAACCAGTTCACGGTCGGGACATGGTTAATCGACCCCCGTTCCACCCTCAGTAACACACCCCGGTTGACCCCAAAGCGGTTTTCACCCCAACACCTGTCCCAGAAATCCATACCACACACCCGTATCTGTCACGTCCCAAAAACAAGACTGTACAATTTCAAGAATCAAATAATCGTATCTGTCACAAGACTTCGAACCGGTCAGGTAATATCCAAAGAAGGGATACCACCGAGTCTACCATTTCGCAGACAGATGTTACGCCCTCTGGACCCAAACTAGGGACCCACCCCCTCTAAGGGACCTCTTCCTTTCCCGTTGGGTGAGGTCATGAGAACGGATCTTTTAGGGTTCCTGCCTCCTCGGACCACGTCCGATGACAGGTACCCCAGCGTTTCGCAGTCTGTGCTGACTCGCTGAAGTGTGAAGTGTGAAGTGTGAATCCCATCACATTATTAGTAGACTCTGTAAAGTTTAATACAACCTCGGTTTCTTTTACATCATATTTACATGATAGAGAATTCCGAAGACGAAACCATCACTACGTTCTGTGATGACGAGTGTAAAAGTAACCGGTTTCTCTCAACGTACCGACACAGTTTTAAGTTCACTTGTTTCTTTCAAATTAAGACAATATACAAGTATTCCTCTTTTATTTTTATAAGTATTAATCAGGATTACTCACTTTCCTCTTAGATTCAAGAACAAGCACCTTGGTTTCTTACTTGAAGTGTTCGTGTGTTTGTGAGTACCATCATTCCCTGATCTTAAATAATTTCTCTTCCTTTCATATTTGGAGAGTCGTATCTGTGACTTTCCCCCCTTTCTCAGGGGGTTTCCTCACCGAATGTCGTCAAAATATAGGAATTAGACATGTAAAAACTAAGGGAGGACAGGAATTTTATACAATAAAAATCGGTTAGTAAAATTTCCATTTGTAGAAGACTTGTAGAAGACCAAAGAGAACTAAGAGTTTAATTCAACGGTGGGAAAAAGTACGGGGGACCGGTAAAATGTTACTGGTCTACATACCCGAATTCTAATTAATAGTGGACAACAAAGAGGGTATCCGTATACCTTGTCTACAATTAATGACGGGAAGGGACCTAGACTCACGACTATTAAACAGTCTGGTTCCTGTGTAAACTCCTTAAGTCCCGTTTCCCATATCGAAATCCAATTATCTCACTCTACGATTACTTTTGTTCTGACTTCAGAGTCTCAGGATGTGACTGACGGATTATTAAAGATGGAGTACTCATGGTGTCTTTAGTACGGATGTAAAACCATAAGTATAAAATTCTTTTATAGGGAAAACTTCTTAAACTCTGTACTCCTTAAGAAAAGACTTAAGAAGTGTAAGTACTAAGCTATCTTCTTAATAAATCTAAATAAATTTCTTCTAATAGGATATGTATCTGACATTATTTGAAAAGAACTATTTAATCGTAGACAATTTACAGGACTATTGAGATAGACAGGTTAGACCTACGGTAATAGAACAATATCGATTATTAAACCAATTAGACCAAACTGTTGTTTTGATTAGGAACTTCCTTAAGAAATTGAACCTTGAAATTATTGGGACTTCCTAATCAACTCGTAGTAATCTGTGTCAGATATTACTCTTGAAATGTATCATATGACTTACTCAATTTAACTATATAGAGTTCGATATCAATTATCAACTTGTTGTGTCAAAACACAAGGTTTCGAGGTAAATACAATCCTAAAATTTTGTATTCATATATGACGTCATAATGGGTCAGACACCAACTGACTTAGATCTCTCCATCTCGGCACTTATAACTCCCGGTCGACATTTCAGTATACGTCTAAAAACTGACACGTCCCTACCCGTGGGGATTGGTGTGTAACAAGTTTCTAGTCGACATCTCGTTTATACGTCTGATCAGGATAAATTTTGAAGTTTAAAATATTTAGTATCCAACGTTTAAGTATTCAGAAAAGACTAAAGTCACAAAAACAACATATCAATCCAGAAGAGACTCATAATACGATAATAGATAAAAAAGACTTTAACTATGAAAAAAGGATGACTTCCTTTCAAAAATTAGATCAAACACACACACACACACACAATCAACGAGTCAGTACAGGCTGAGAAACACTGGGGTACTCGATATCGGGTGGTCCGAGGAAACAGGCACCCTAAGAGGTCCGTTTTTATGACCTCACCCAACGGTAACACCAAGAGTTTAAACTAACTTGTAATCTTATAGGATCCCTTGAAAGATGTTAGAAAAGGACTTCAACATCGATCTCGTTAAGGATCTCTCATCTAAAATCTACCTCAGACGTTAAACATAATGAGTCCTCTATGACTACCACAGAAATTGATTTATGCAGTGTATAATAATCACTACACATGAATGATTAATAACTTATCGTTTGATTTGAGTTCGTCCGTCGTCTACGGGTCTTTGGAAAGTGTCACTCTGGTTCTAATGAGGTTAAATCCAAAATGATTATTATACTACAACCTTTTTAGTTTTATAACAGAAATGTCCACGAACTTTCTCCATTTATCGTATTACATACATTTTACGTAAAGAAACGTTCGTCGTTCGAAAATTTGTTAATAACTGGACATAACGTTATCAAGAACACTCGACTATAACAAACCGTTAAAAATAAAAATAGGAAGAATATTTTATTCAAAGTCCTCATGTCGTAAAATTAAACTGTAGATAGATGTGATGTGTCACTAGTAATGATATTTACATCAACAGTATGTAGCAGAGGAAGTGGGTTAAATGGGTGGGAAGAAGTAAAGGGGAGCCCATTAGTGATTAGCTTTCGTTACCGTTTGGATCTATCACACAACTTTTCGTCTCTGTTATGAGATGGTTATTTCCAGACATATCAATTCCGATACCAGAAGGGTCACCAATACGTACCAACACTCTCGACCTGATATTTCTTACATCTTACGGTTTCTTAACAACGGAAACTTGACACCACGACCTCTTCTGAGGACTCTCAGGGAATCTGTCGTTCCTCTAGTTTGGTCAGTTAAAATTCCCTCTATTTGGGACTTACAAGCGACCTTCCTGAATACGACTTCACCTTCGAGGTCCTAAAACCAGTAGACTACACTTGTTTACTGAGTAACCTTTTCAGGGATTACGACCCTTTGTAACTCTCGTCTTTCTTTTCTCCTACAGTCTCCTACTCTACGACCTGTCGTAATGACTATGTTACTTGTACTTGAACCCGATTGAGGTCCTCTACCGCTCCCTGTCCTTCCGGACCACACGACGTCAGGTACCCCAACGTTTCTCAACCTGTGTTGACCTGTTGATTTGTTGTTGGTGGTGATTAGACAAGAGTCAAACAAAAAAGTAAACAAGTAAACAAAATAAAAATCTAAGGTGTATACACACTTTAGTATTCCATAAAAAGAGAGAGAGAGACTAAATGGAAGTGTATTATGAAAGTTCCAGGTAGGTACAATAACATTTATCGTCCTAAGTTCAGAAAAAAATACCAACTCGTCATCAGGTAATCCTGGTAGCGGAAAGAACGGAAGGGGATTCACAAGGTATTAGAGAGAATGTAGGAGAGGACGGTGACAGGTGTAAATGGTGTCACGAGATCCGTTTTTCACAAACGGTGAAGAAATTACGAGGTTCTTTTTCGAGACGAAATCTAGAAACAGAAACAAAAGGAAATCGAACGTTAGAGTAATGGGTCTAAAGACTTAAGACGAAGAAGGGGATGAAGTTCTCAGATGACTTTATATTTCTAAAAACGACCATAAAAGAACTGATAGACTAAAATTTACCGTTGCAAGTTAAGGAAAAAAGGTATAGAGACAAAACAAAAGGAGGTATCGTACAGAGTCACGAACTTTCTTAATAGGTAAATAAATAAAAGGGAACAAATAGGGTATAAAAGGGAATAAATTCTTTTTTATGGGGTACTTCGTCCTTCAAGATAGGGGTCCCAAAAAAAAAAAAGGAATTTTTTGATCCATATTAAAATACAAATTATTTTACAAGGACCGATGTCCTTATTCACCTATTTAATTATTTATTATTGTGAAGTTTTATACACTTTTTATATCTTTTTATTATTTTGAAGTTTAAACAAAAGAGTAGAAAACTATCTAGTTTGTCTGATTTTTTGTCTCTATTACCCTGAAACTTATTATGAGGTAAATTATGAATTAAATTAAATAGTGAAATTAAATTATGATTTAGTAAGTACAAAGATTGTTACTTATACTATGATTTATGAGTTACATTTTTTCAGTTTGGATGTTGACGAACCTTTAACTTTTGAAGAAAGGAGTTATTAAGAATCAGTTACACAGTATTTATTATTATTATATAGAAATCTGAGAAGTTTATTTTGATATTTGTTTGTTTAGTTTGAGATACAGTTTTATTGTCTATTGTAGTGTCAATGGGTTAGACTGAAGTCAAGTCAGTAACTCAGTACAGACTCAGAAACGCTGGGGTACTTGGCGTCGTGCGGTCCGGATGGACAGGTAGTAGTTGAGGGTCTCAGGTGGGTTTGGGTACAGGTAGCTCAGCCACTACGGTAGGTTGGTAGAGTAGAAGACAGTAGGGGAAGAGGAGGACGGGAGTTAGAAAGGGTCGTAGTCCCAGAAAAGTTTACTCAGTCGAGAAGCGTACTCCACCGGTCTCATAACCTCAAAGTCGAAGTTGTAGTCAGGAAGGTTACTTGTGGGTCCTGACTAGAGGAAATCCTACCTGACCAACCTAGAGGAACGTCAGGTTCCCTGAGAGTTCTCAGAAGAGGTTGTGGTGTCAAGTTTTCGTAGTTAAGAAACCACGAGTCGAAAGAAATATCAGGTTGAGAGTGGAGGTATGGACTGGTGACCTTTTTGGTATCGGAACTGATCTACCTGGAAACNGACTAGAGGAAATCCTACCTGACCAACCTAGAGGAACGTCAGGTTCCCTGAGAGTTCTCAGAAGAGGTTGTGGTGTCAAGTTTTCGTAGTTAAGAAACCACGAGTCGAAAGAAATATCAGGTTGAGAGTGGAGGTATGGACTGGTGACCTTTTTAGTATCGGAACTGATCTACCTGGAAACAACTGTTCCATTACAGAGACGAAAAATTATACGACAGATTAAACCAGTATTGAAAGGAAGGTTCCTCATACACTGAATCTCTTGAATAAATTATTTAAGTCGGACCATTTTATAAGTAAACGTATACATAACTTTAGGTAATTAGTGTCCCTGTGTGATCGAAGATTTGTTGATTATTAAGAATTTTATTTTACGTAAATTTATCCGTATACAACCCTTTCAAAATTTTATATATATAAAATACAAGGATAATTTATAAATGTTTAAAAGTGAGTACATAGGTTTACACAAAAGAATAATGTAGAGTATAAATGATAAAGTTATTTTTTTGTAAAATAAGACTCCGATCATTATTTTGGTTCAATTACAGAACCGTATTCAGAAAATAGGAGAAAAGTACGATACATATAGTAGGATAACAACTCTCTTCACGGGTGGACACCAATACTTCTCGGTTCTGAGTAAAAGTTTGGTCACTTTTCAAATTCGTTTTTAGGGTACCGACCTCTGTTACGTATTTCGTTATTTGAGGAGGACAGAGTATTTGTCACTCGAAACTTTCGACTCGTGAATACTGTCGTCCCCGTAAATGATGATTTCCGGTGAGACCCTTAGTAGATGATAAGACCCTTATAACACCTTCACTTATCTGGTTCTAATAGTACGGTTTCGATACTTCTAAAATTTTGAAAAAAGTAAAAATAAAACAAACATCTTGAACTTCTTTATCTAAATTCCTTTATCTTAATCATTCGTTCCTTCGTAATAATAAAGTATGTTCCTGACACACTCGATAGTTAAACGACTTAAATAGATTCCGTCCGGACACCCCTCTCGTCCTTTTACTTATCCAGTGAATGATCGTTACGGTAACCAAATCCTCGTAAGAGATTACGGTTCATTTACTGTTTACACTTCCTTCTTTATTTATTCATTTATGTCAAATACATCCTCACTTGTCCGACGAGTATTTTTTTACACGAAATTACAATATGTAGTTAATATAAAGTTAAATTTTTACTTTTATTTTTCGTTCTAAATCGACCTTACATTTGATTTATTTTTTAATACCTAAGAAACATGTAATGTATTATCACACGGATAAAATTCGTTCTGTTTCTTTTTCTGTTTCTGGGTCTTTCATTTGACAAAGTTAAAGATCTCATGGTACGAGATGGGTTGACTTGATCGATCGATCAACTTAGTTAAAAATCTATTTTGAAAGACTGAAAATGGTATGGAGTCATTAGAACGGTCTACAGAAGGATTTTAGGAGGAAATTACAATTGTTTAGTAATCTAGGTGTTTCAGTGAAAGAAGAAAAATGAAAAAGTTTATAATCGACCGAACGATTACAGTGAAATCGTTTACTTTTGAAAACCACCATCGGCATGAACCTTAACCGACACGTGCGTACGAGTCAACGACTCAGTACAGACTGAGAACCAGTGGGGTACTTGACATCGGATAGTCCGAGGAGAAAGATACCTTAAAAGGCGCGTTCTCACGACCTCACCCAAAGGTTAATGCAGAGGTCCCCTAGAAGGGTCGGTCCTTAACTTGGGTAGACATTTCAGAGGACGTAACCGTCCGTCTAATAAGAGGTGACTCGGTGGACTCTTCGTGGACATGAATCTTAAATCCTAGGACGAGTCCTTCTAGGAGACCTTTTCCCTTAACGTCAGGTGAGGTCATAAGAACGGACCTCTTAGGGTTCCTGTCTCCTTGGACCGTCAGATGTCAGGTACCCTAGCGTTTCTCAACCTGTGCCGACTCGTTGATTGTAATGGTGAATCATGGTGATGATGATTTAATATATTTTCCAAACAACTTTGTACTACGGGTCGTTGACGACTCATAGTTCTATTTTTATAAAGATACTATTAGACTTCTTAACCACCGAGCCAGTTATTTCTCAGACAGACGTTACACCCTCTTGGTCCAAGTTAGGGACCCATCCCTTCTAGGGGACCTCTTCCCTTACCACTAGGTGAGGTCACAAGAACGGATCTCTTAAGGTACCTATCTCCATGGACCACCCAATGTCAGGTACCCGAGTGTTTCTCAGCCTGTGCTGACTCACTAATTGTTAGACTTCTTGATAATTTCTTTTCCTTCCTCGACCCTAGAACACTCGAATATCTTCACATTTGACTAAAGGGAAAGTGGAGACCACATCGTCTGCCCCCGTAAATGACCTCGTCACGGGGTTACGACGTCCCGTCTGAGTTCTCGGGTTCCGGTCAATGTCTAATTAGGATTGTCGAGAGGAAAGTGTTCACAGTAGACGAAAGGGAGTTTGAACCAATCAACCCAGTCCGATTCCCCGACTTGGCTTTTATGGGGTTGTAGAATACTTTTAGTCTGGACTTTATTCACGTTTGTGGTCGATTAAGTTAAAAACAGATTTTAGAGTTTGTACAAAGGGGAAAGAAAATAGACCAAATAGACCAAATTTGAGTAAGACTCTTTTCTTTCCTACAACAATCTTTCCCCATTAGATGGTTGTCAATCTTGACCTGTACCTTGTTGTCTGACCAAGGTTTATCCTTTTCCTCATACAGTTCCGACATATAACAGTGGGATGAATAAATTGAATATACGTTTCATGTAGTACTCTTTACGACCTGACCTTCTTTGCGTTCGACCTTAGTTCTAACGGCCCTCTTTATAGTTATTGGAGTCTATACGTCTACTGTGGTGGGAATACCGTCTTTCACTTCTCCTTGATTGTTCGGAGAACTACTTTCACTTTCTCCTCTCACCTTTTCAACCGAATTTCGAGTTGTAAGTCTTTTGCTTCTAGTACCGTATGTCAGGGTAGTGAAGTACCCTTTATCTACCCCTTTGTCACCTTCGTCACAGTCTGAAATAAAAAAACCCGAGGTTTGTGTGACGTCTACCACTAACGTCGGTACTTTAATTTTCTGCGAATAAGGAACCTTCCTTTCAATACTGGTTGGATCTATCGTATAAGTTTTTGTCTCTGTAATGAAACGACTGATTCCAGACAGATCAGTTCCGATACTAAAAAGGTCACCAGTACCTACCTACACTCTCAACCTGACACTTCCGACTCACGACTTCTTAACTACGAAAACTTCACACCACAACCTCTTCTGAGAACTCTCAGGGAACCTGACGTTCCTCTAGGTTGGTCAGGTAAGTCCTCTAGTCGGGACCCTAAAGAAACCTTCCTTACTACGATTTCGACTTTGAGGTCATGAAACCGGTGGAGTACTCTTCTCAACTGAGTAACCTTTTCTGAGACTACGACCCTCACTAACCCCCGTCCTCCTCTTCCCCTACTGTCTCCTACTCTACCGACCTACCGTAGTGCCTGAGCTACCTGTACTCAGACTCACTTGAGGTCCTCAACCACTACCTGTCCCTCAGGACCGTACGATGCTAAGTACTCCAGCGTTTCTCAGCCTGTACTTACTCGTTGAGTTAACTTGACTCAGATGTTAACCTGGAATTAAGTAAAAGGGTGCATTAAAACTTTATAAGTTATATAAAACATATTCTTTTTTTACAACTAGGACTGTTTTTTTTAGTGGTGTGTAGACCTTTTCACCGCGTTTCATATCTAAATTAATCATATGTATAAAGTAAAAGTCGTGTCTTAAAAAGACAATGATTATCATCGAGGATGACAAAGACAAAAAGACTTCCTTCTCTCAAAGTTTAGTCTTTTCGACTCAACTTTTGATACTTGTGGACTCGAAGAAATGTAAATATCCACTATTAAAAATCTCTTTACAAAAAAGGAAGTTGGTAAAGAAGATACACTTACAGGTCATATCGTGATCACGGAACGGTCGGACCGTACATAAATAAGAAACAGAGGGAGAGTTAGAGTTTAATGTTCAAGGTGAGTAAGACGGGAGAGTTGTAAAGTATCGATTACATTAATACACTAACTTAAAGAAAGTATAGTACGTTCCTCTACTTACTACATGTTTACAGTAGAAAATAATTAAGTACGTGACAAACGGTCCCTCAACTGAGTTCGTGTCAATGACGACAAAGTAAATTAAATTCTCAGTATAAAAATCCTTAGAACATTTTGACTACCAGAAAATCCCTTGTCTTAGATTACATATATAAACTTTAAGTCATGAAATGTTAAATATTCGGTTTATTATTACTTATATCGGGGAGAGTTTTATTAAATAAAAAGAAATTTTTATTAGAAGACAAGGAGTGTTAATCTTTTACTTCTAAGACAAAAATATGGTGAAATAACTAAGGTGTATTACAGAATATCTATACTCACATAATTGTACACTATTTATCTTTATGAGTATTTACGAAAAGGGTGTTAGTATTAAAGAGAAACCATTTTGAAAAAATGAACCGGTATCATTACAAATTTTAAATAACCTTTTTCACTTTTAAACAAGATTTTACATTTTTTACTAAATTAAAACTATTATTATACACGTGTCTATTATATAAGTACAGAAATACTTATAGAACAAAACTATAACTCTATTATAGAATAAAAGTTAGTAGTTAAGAATTTTCAGTTCTATATAATTAAGTATAAGATAACCCTTGATATTTCTACTTTTACGTACTTAATAGAATTTAGTTCTATGTAGTATAAATCGAAAATACACAAAGAAAAATGATTCCAGTAGACAGAAGTATTTACAAAGTAACTCGATATTAATTCTAATAACAAAAGAAGAGACAAAGATCCGTTCTCAAAATACTTACTCGAAAGATTGGATCCGTTTAACCTTTGTAAATATAAACAATGAAAATTTATAAATCTATATAAGAAATATTTAAGGAAGGGTTTAAATTATAATTATAACTAGAGTATGAAAAATTTTCAAAGTGGTATAAATATCCATAAAGAGTCCTTTAAGTCATTCACTAATATACGACATAATATAATAACGGTCAGTAATAAAAACCAAAATTCTAGGTTTTCAAAATTCTAAGCCTCGACGATTGAACAACCTGTAAAAAAACATCACCCTAAGTGGTTTGAATGAGACTTTCGGTCTCTCATTCCCAGAGCCCCCAGTCTAAAGAACCATCAATAAGTTGAGAATATAACGTACACTTTCGTTAGTTTCTGTTATACATTCACTTACTCGTACCGACACAAGGTTATTTTGAAATAGTTGTTTTTATCCGTTATCCGACCTGAACTTGCAGTTCGACATCAAATGTCTTGGAAATAGATGTCGTTTTAGATCATTATTACGAGTGTCACCGATTTATCTTTCGTACTTACGTCGTTTGGTCCACGTAAACAGAAATGGGATTCCGAGAACAAAACCCATCATTTCTCAACCCGAAGATATTCTTCTTATATACGAGACGATAAAAAGGATTTGTGGGGAAATGAAATAAAAGAGTAAAGACTCTCAACCCGTCTTCTTTGTAAATTAATAAAAAATAATCTGGGATGATATTTTTATTCATATTGTAGTGTCAGTTGTGATGTGAAACCATGTCTATCTCATCCCTTATCACCTCTGACACCATCCCACCTAGTATCGTACGTCCTTTCTCCGGATCATAACTGTCTATCAGTTTGACAAATGTAATACTTTGTCTAAATGTAACCTTAAAATGGTTTAAAATTCACGAACGTTTATTAAAAATTTTAATACATCAGGTTCTTCTACACCAAGTATATCTTGTACAGTTAGTCGATTCCAACTGGGTGATGTCGTAAGTAAACTATTGTGTGCCGTATGTTTTCCGAAAACTTCTTTTTTTACTGTCAAATGTTCTAAAAGTGGACTACAACTTACAGTATAATAAATCTACCGATTTTTATATTTCCCATAAGTTAGTCTTTCCAATCTTCATAATTCGAAGAATGAAAGAGGACGTTTAATATCAGTACTTTACTAATGGTCAACCAGTAAGTCAAGTCAAGTCAAGTAAAGTCAGCGAGTCAGCATAGAGTGAGAAACACTGGGGTACTTAGTGTCGTGCGGTCCGGAGGGACAGGTAGTGGTTGAGGACCTCAAGTGAGTCTGAGTACAGGTAGTTCAACCACTATGGTACGTCGGTAGAGTAAGAGACAGCAGAGGAAGAGGAGGACGGGTGTCAGGGAGGGTCATAGTCCCAGAAAAGGTCACTCAGTTGAGGCGTACTCCACCGGTTTAATAACCTCAAAGTCGAAATCGAAGTCAGGATGGTTACTTGTGGGTCCTGAGTAGAGAAATCCTACCTGACCAACCTAGGGGAACGTCAGGTTCCCTGAGAGTTCTCAGAAGAGGTTGTGGTGTCAAGTTTTCGTAGTTAAGAAGTCACGAGTCGAAGTGTCAGGTTGAGAGTATAGGTATGTACTGGTGACCTTTTTGGTATCAGAACTGACCTGCCTGGAAACAACCGTTTCATTATAGACGAAAAAGTATACGAAAGATCCAACAAGTATTGTAAGGAACGTTCCTTATTCTTGACTTTGGAATCAGGGTCTTTTGATCGGTTAGACTAGTGTGTCTGGTGTCGGAACAGATTGAGTTACTTTGATTGGGTATGGTACACCCCGATGGGTTCTTCCCTCCCAGTACCACCTCTCCAGACTGTCTTACACCAGGTGACCTCTTCCCTTAACGTTTGGTGAAGTCATAAGAACGGAACTCTTGGGGTACTTGTCATACTTTTCCCCTTGAGGGGCCCAGTCATCTACGGGTTATATGATGACCTCTAGTCACCTCTTTATTGAGGTCTTTCTTACTTTCCTACCTCGGTTTCGTTTTTACTATGGGTCGACACCTACACTGACCACTATCTTCGTTCCGGGTCACGACATTTCTCGTTATAACGTATCCTTGGACCTTACAGTCCAGGTACTTTGTTCCGTTTAACTTCACCCGTTTGTCCTCTACCGTTCTCACTTGCAACTGTAAGATCCTTAGTCACTTGATTTTACCTGACCTTACCCACTTAAATTGAGTCTACTGGCAATATAGATGATGATACCCGTCCTTAGGGAATCTTCTTTACCTCATCGGTAGTACCAGTTGTTTTCTCAGACTTTACGTCATGAACCTACGTCAGAGTTTTTGCTGTCTTACTAGAGACAAGTAAAGGTTCCTTTTGGTATGTTATAGTACCATTAGGTTCGGATACGGGTTTGTTCATTACAACTTCTTCGACTTCAACTTGCCAAAATACTTCTGGATGTTCTGAAAAATCTTGATTGCGGGTTTCTTCTACGAGAAAAGTAATGTCCCCTGACCTTACGTTTTCATCCTTCAGTTCTTTGTGGACCCCATTGTCCGTTTAAACCGGAACCTTATGCCTTACTTCGTCCCGTTTCTGATTATCTTAAAACGGTTCTCTTCCGTGACCAGTATCGTTTGTGGGAGAAGGTTGTTGTGTTCGCTTCTGAGATGTGTACCTGTAGTGGACTACCAGTTGTGGCTTTAGTCTGACTAATATAAGAAACGTCGGTTTCTACCTCTTCGAGATATGTCAGTCGTTTTTGTTCTGGTCCTCGACTGACACCGAGTCTAGTACTTGAGGAATAATGGTTTAAGTATGAATTTAACATCTTTCACCCCTTTTGGTGATCTCGTAAGTCCATACTGGATTTAGTTTAGGGAATACTAATATGTCACCTTCACTCTTTATCTATTCCCTGATCTAGACTATCTATCTCACGGACTACTTGATACCTGCCTCCAAGTACTGTAACATGTCCTCTGTCCCTAGTTCAGGTAGGGGTACCTTTTCTTTACGTTTTTACTTTTCCCGACAGACTCTTCCCGAATGTTTATCGACACTTTTCTTCTCAACCAGTAATCGATATTTATATACAATTTCTTCGAAGTACTAATCTTATATAAAATAAATTAATCACAATGATCTCGTCCGGAAACGTAATCGTCGATAAATAAAACGGACGAATAAAAATTAAATATATACATAGTTCATAAACTATACTAGATCATGAACTATACCTCGTCCGTTACCGTTGGGTGAGGACATAAGAACGCCAGGTACCCCAGCGACTCAACCTGTGCTGACTCTCTGAAGTGAAAGAAAAAGGTGAAGGTAAGGTACGTAACCTCTTCCGTTACCGTTGGTGAGGTCGCGAGAACGGACCTCGGAGGGTTCCTGCCGTCTCGGACCACCCGATGGGAGATACCCAAGTGTGTCTCAGCCTGTGCTGACTTCGCTGAATCGTCGTCATGAACTATTGATCTCTTCTATACAAGATCAATTATTTATCACCATAGATAAATTTTTTTTCTTATACTCTTTTGTAGAAATGTGTATTAATTGACTCTAATTGTCACCTATGATCGAATCAGTATCGTACTACAACCTATGAATTACAAATGGATGTTAGGTCATTCATTCTCATATAATAACTTAGAATTGTAGGAGTGGCTCGACTTATCCTTGACCCATCTTCAACAGAACTAAACAAGTAATTTACTCCTCATCTTGTTACTCACAATACAACCTGGGGGACTTTTCTTCAGAAGTAGAACGTATTGTCCTCCATGACTTGTACCTCCTTGTATACACTTTTCAAATTTTAATTCGTCTACGTTTTCCGTTTTACATCTTTCCCCTCCATCTTTAACCGGTATCACTCATACCCATGCACCCAACTCGTACCGAAGGGACCACCGAGTCACCATTTCTTAGGTAGACGGTTACGTCTTCTGCACCCAAACTAGGGACACAGTCCTTCTCGGGGACCTCTTCCTTTGCCGACGGGAGAGATCATTTACACGGACACTTTAGGGTACCTGTCTCTTCAGTCCTCCCGATATCAGGCACCCTAATGTTTTCTCAGTCTGTGTTGAATCACTGATTTGTTGTATCTGACTCATTATTTCCGTCTACAATTTCTACCTATTCCTTCACAGTTTTCGAGTCCTGGTTCACCGTCTACTTGAGACTCACTCCCGTTTTGGGTTCACTCTGACCTAAAATGGTCCCTATTACTTCTATGGATAATAGACTACTCCTTTTCTGTCTCAGTATCGTTAATTATAAATTTCAATTTATACTAAAGTGATACTCTAATTACTTCAAACACGTTCCTAAACTCTTATCAACCAAGTAGTCGAGGGAGTCTTAACTAGGAACTTTATAATTAACTCTTTTATTCGGTGTGGACTTTGGTTCTGTGACAATCGTCTAACGTTCATTTTTGACTGATATTTAGTAAGGTGTGACCCGTTTTAAGACATTGAAAGATTTATAAAAGTATATATGCATTCATTCTTTTGTTATGGTGACATCGACTCGTCATTGGTCTACGATCACTTCGATTTCCCACTCGAACTTACTATACTATCACAATATCAAAATTATCGAGGTTGTCAACATTTTTTACACTACGACAAATGGAAAACTTAAACTAGATTAACTCTTACTTTTAAAGACAAGAGTAAGATAGGGGGTAACATTCCTCATTGAGATCGAGTTGAACTAGGTTTCGTCTAAATCGTGTCGAAAACCTACACGGGGACTGGAGTATAAGGATCATCATTACAATAACCTTCTACAGAGTTAACATAACACTACACACTGTTGAGGTTCCACTTCGACCGACATCGAAAAGTAACGAATCTTCGTACACCTACCGGACTATTAAACACATCCCACTTAGACTCTCAGAGGAATATGTAACATAAGAATGGGTACCCAATTCATTCAGAGAGAGGTAGGGAGGTAAGGAGGGAAGGAAGAAAGAAGGAAAACGAAGAGAGGGAGAGAGAGGACGAGGGAAGGGGAGGGAGGAAGGGAGAGAGATAAGTAGAGGAAGAAGGAGTCGTGAGTATGGATCCTGGTTTATGACTTCCTAGTAAAGAATCTACTAGGTGTATAGAATTTATACAATATTTGTAAGCTAATATGAGAAACAGAGGGGTGGATGTACCGTATTAGTCTGATGTTTAATGATTGTTACTTTTCTTTCGGTTAAATGACATATAATAATACATAGTAGTCAGGGGGTACAGGGACAAGTGATTGGAGAACAAGTACGTCCTTTCAAGAGCACTTCCTTTATAAAAGTATCCTATGAATTCGGTTATTCTTACGGTAACAAACTGAACAAAAGTATCCTTTTTAACAGTTCCAATTTGAGACAGAGGTTTGTAAAAAAAAGTTTTAGTTATATAAGGAACTTCTTCGGAGTTCCTCATTGTGAAGTTAGAATGAGATAGGTCGTTTCTATATTCGGGAAAGAACTAAACGATAAAGACTGTAACGATGTAATCTTCATCTGTAAAATAAGTTTCCTATCAAAAAGGATGGTCTCACCAAGTTAATTAAATAAATTGAACTTTTTCTTTTGTTAGAATATTTCTCTTAACAGTTTAAATCTTTTTTTTTTTCATCCTACGGGGTAATTTAATGAGGATTAACGGAATAGGTATACGAGTAACTCCGTTTTATTTTCATACTATAGTTGGTATGAATATAATTTTTTTTTGCACTAATTGTACATTATTTAACAGGGTTTCAATGTCAAAAAAACTAATATACGAAGACTATTAAATAGAGAAGAATCGTTAATGAACAAAACGTTTTAAACGACCTTCTTTTAAGGTACGTCAATGTTATATACAAAGTAAATGTATTATCGTATTGTAGATGACACCAGTGTAAGTCGGATAAAATAAGAAAACGAGTGACTTATAAATAATCTCTCTTTTCTGTGAGTATTAATCGTAGTACTAGGTCATATGACTTGTACATGACTGTATTTCAATTGTTGACACTCTTAACGAGATATTTGAACTAAACAACTTCGTATTATGGCAGAAATACTATATTATTAATAGGTGGAATTTAACCTTAATCAAAAGGATAATTATTCGTTACAACAGGTAAAATTCGCGTTGGAGTATGAAATTCCATATGTTTCAAATCGTCAAGAAAGGAATTACATGAGTTGTTTAAATTCGTTACTTTATGAAAATTAAACTAACATGAAGAGAGTTCGACGTATTAATATAATGATTTCTCTAAAACCTATAATTGTTTGTTATTTATTCATCTCGAGTAAGTTAAATGTAAGTCAGTGAGTAAGCACAGGCTGAAAAACGTTGAGGTGCCTGGCGTCGTCCGGTCCGGAGGGAGAAAAAGTGGTAGATATCCTTGAACGAGTTTAAGTATAGGTAACTCAGCCACTACAGTAGGTTGATAGAGTAGGAGACAGTAGGGGAAGAGGAAGGTGGAAGTTAGAAAGGGTCGTAGTCCCAGAAAAGGTCCCTCAACTGAGAAGCGTAGTCCTCGGTTTCATAACCTCGAAGTCGAAGTCGTAGTCAGGAAGGTTACTTATAAGTTCTAACTAAAGGAAACCTTGACGGTCCAAACTAGAGGAACGTTAAGTTCCCTGAGAGTTCTCAGAAAAGGTTGTGGTGTCAAGTTTTCGTAGTTAAGAAGTCACGAGTAGGAAGAAATACCCGGTTGAGAGTGTAGGTATTGATTGATGACCTTTTTGGTATCGAAACTGATCTGACTAGAAACGATCGTTTCACTACAGAAACGAAAAATTATACGACAGATCAACCAAAGACCTCAAGTCGAGGTCGTCGGTCCATTAGTCGGACTTCCCCACTCGTCGCAGTCACCTGTTAATACGTCGGAGACTGAGCTCCTTACCCCGATGTACAAATAAAGTTCGAAGTCCAAAAGAAAATATGAAACTGTTTTCGTAATCCAGTCTACAAACTGTAAAAATCAAAGGGGCCGGGTCTAAACAACAGAGGTCTTTAGTAACAACGGGATGTTTGTCTCAAGGACGAAATCGTTAAGAGAGTCTTAACCGAAATGGTAGATAATAGATAAAGGAGAATACACAGGATATGAAGTGAACACTAATGTAACATTGAGTACGATGTAAGGAGTCAAATAAAGAATAGAAAGATTTAGGACAAACGAGGATCGTAGAATTCTTAGTGATAGAGGATTTTCCGAAGATCGATAATTATAGAGATTTTAAGGATTAGAGATATTCGATATCATTTTATACGCTTGTGATGTTGTAAGGAATTTGTAAATCGAAAATTCATAAGAAGTCAAGTCAAGTCAAGTCAGCGAGTCAGCACAGGCTGAGAAACGCTGGGGTACTTAGTGTCGTGCGGTCCGTAGGGACAGGTAGTGATTGAGGGCCTCAAGTGAGTCTGAGTGTAGGTAGCTCAGGCACTACAGTAGGTCGGTAGAGTGGGAGACAGCAGGGGAAGAGGAGGACGGGGGTTAGGGAAGGTCGTCGTCTCAGAAAAGGTTACTCAGTTGAGAAGAGTACTCCACCGGTTTCATGACCTTAAAGTCGAAATCGTAGTAAGGAAGGTTTCTTTAGGGTCCCGACTAGAGGAAGTCTTACCTGACCAACCTAGAGGAACGTCAGGTTCCCTGGGAGTTCTCAGAAGAGGTTGTGGTGTCAAGTTTTCTTAGTCAAGAAGTCGCGAGTCGGAAGAAGTGTCAGGTTAAGAGTATAGGTATGTACTGGTGACCTTTTTGGTATCGGAACTGATCTGCCTGGAATCAACCGTTTTATTACTCTAGTTTAACGGTTGTAGACGACCTAGCAGTTTTTCCACTCTCTCAAGGTCTTTTTATAGATAAAGACGAAATAACTGATACGGTTTCGGAAACTGACACACCTAGTGTTATTTGACACCTTTTAAGACTCTCTGTACCCTTATGGTCTGGTGGACTGGACGGAAAACTCTTTAGACATACGTCGAGTCCTTCGTTGTCAATCTTGACCTGTACCTTGCTGTCTGACCAAGGTTCCCTTTTCCTCACACAGTTCCGACATATAACAGTGGGACGACTAAATTTAATATACGTCTCATGTAGTACTCTTTACGACCTGACCTTCTTTGTGTTCGACCTTGGTTCTAACGACCCTCTTTGTAGTTATTGGAGTCTATACGTCTACTGTGGTGGGAATACCGTCTTTCACTTCTCCTTGATTGTTCGCAGAACTACTTTCACTTTCTCCTCTCACTTTTGCAACCGAATTTCGAGTTGTAAGTCTTTTGCTTCTAGTATCGTAGACCAGGGTAGTGAAGTACCCTTTATCTTTCCCTTTGTCACCTTTGTCACAGTCTGAAATAAAAAACCCCNTACTGTGGTGGGAATACCGTCTTTCACTTCTCCTTGATTGTTCGCAGAACTACTTTCACTTTCTCCTCTCACTTTTGCAACCGAATTTCGAGTTGTAAGTCTTTTGCTTCTAGTAGCGTAGACCAGGGTAGTGAAGTACCCTTTATCTTTCCCTTTGTCACCTTTGTCACAGTCTGAAATAAAAAACCCCGAGGTTTTAGTGACGTCTACCACTGACGTCGGTACTTTAATTTTCTGCGAATGAGGAACCTTCTTTTCACTACTGGTTGGATCTACGTATAAGTTTTCGTCTCTGTAATGAAACGGCTGATTCTAGACAGATTGATAAGAATTAATGAGGATTTGGGACTTGAGTCGTTTGCAGAAAACGGTATTTATAAAGGAAGTGTTTGTCCAGAGTCTATTGTTCGGAAGGGTACCGGAGTTCGACGCCGGATACACGAGTAGAACCTTGTAAGAAACATTTCTAGAAACTTGTTTACAGTTACCAATGAAATATCTAATAAAAGACCCGTGTTGACGTCTTCCGAAACACGAAAGAGTACGAAGAGAGTTCTTGTTATTAGTGGAATTGTAAGAAAGGTCGGTTGAGTTGACTTCTTTCCTTTCTTGTTCAGTCTTAGTGTTTTGGATTGAGGAAGTAGAACCCTGACACGGACGTCTTACTCCTCTCCCCCAACCCCGTACGGTGGTAAAACAGTCATTACGGATTGTACCGAGAACCGTCAACCAGTATCGAAAAGAAGGTTCCTCACAAAAAATTAAAGTCCCGAAGTCAGTGATAGACGTCACTAAAACCTCGAGTTCTTTTATTCCAGATAGTGTCAAAGGTAACAAAGGGGTTGATAAACGGTACTTCACTACCCTGACTTACGGTACTAGAATCATAAGCTTTCAACCCAAAATTCGGTCAAAAAAGTAAGAGGAGAAAGTGGAAGTAGTTCTCCGAGAAATCAGGGAGAAACGAAAGACAGTATTCTCGAGTAAGTTATCAAAAAAAAAAAATTAACAAAATTTGTTCTTTGAAAACGGAGAAAAGAAGTCTTCACTTCATATTAAATCCCGAAGTTCATCTAAGTCTATGGAAAGTTGGTACAAACAATTCCACCTGTTTACCTAAAAATTTTCATTTTCTTTACTTTTTATGACTATTGTAGATTTTTATTAATGAACCAAGTTTGTTACATTGATGACTTCCTTCTCCTGTTGATGAAGTCACAGTTATCTTTCCAGTAGTCTACGACAAATTTATTACAAAATCTTTTATTCCTACCTGTCAGTAGAGGAAGATATCTTAGTTAGTACGAAACGAAGTGGAATTATTATTGTACAGACGTGGAAATATCTAAGTGTTTTTATACATAAAATAAATGGTTTTTGTTATGTTAAAAAGAGTAAATGAAGATTGAATTACTCTGGGACGTATTATAAAAAAGAGTTCCTAGTAGACCTATTCTAAAATGAGTGTTATCAGAATATTCCCTCGAAAAATGTTCCTTTTTTTGTTTGTTTGTTTACGTGATCGTTTACTTTCTTAATGAAGACGCAATAATAATGACAATGGTTCGGTTTGAACCCAGTCGAGTGGGTACACATACAATTCGGTTAAATAACTACGACCCAACACAACTTCTTTCATATTATAAATAAAATCCCGTGGTTTTTTAATTCTTACCTGTCGAGTACGAGTTTTCTGGAGGGTCTTCCGAAAGTTCCTTCCCTAAACTTTCCTTAATATTCCCTCCCCTTACATCCCATGTATTAGTCGAGTGCGTTTTAAGAGACTAACTAACCGGAGTTCCATTTTAAAGTTTTTAGTAACTGGAAGACTAAAATTGGTCAGTCACCAGATGCAAGAACGTCAATTTTTAAAAGTAGACTACCCCCAGACGAAGAACATTTTTGTTAAATCCTTACACCCAGTCAGGAAATAGATATAGAAAGTTCTTTGACTAGGTCTCTAAGACGGTGCACCGTCTATACATCATACTTAACAATGGTCAAAGGATCGAGTTACCGATAAGAAACAAAGATGTAGAAGTGTAAAAAATTACTAATTGAGAAAAAATTTTTTTATACTAATTGAGAACTCAGTCGAAAAACTCCGACATTTTCGGAAAATGAAGTTTCCTGTTCCTGTACCCACCAACAAATGTAAAAGATAGCCCGGGAAGAGAAACTATGAGGAATTAAACTCCCCTTGTCAAAGTCCTTTTGCTTTCCTCATTTCAAAACGTTTTATATAATTAGTATTTGAGTCATCTTCTGGAGTCAAAATCCCTCTGAGTAAAAGTAATGAAGGTAGGAACCTATACGGTAATTTTTACACTCTGTCAATCTAGAAACTATTATGGTCATTCTCATTTTCCTCGGTAATGCAAAAACAAATAAACAAACGAAAAAGTAAGATCGTACATAGAAGGACCGTTAACTTTTGAACGAACCTTAACTTTTATCAAAACAACCCCATATCTTTCTGACTATTATAATATATCACACCTTTCAATTAAATTTGACAGAAAAACACTAATAAAGTAACAGAAGTAGACTTAAAGAGATAGTTTTCAAAATAGAACTGTGAATAAAACCATGATCGACTTAGTTATTCTGTACGAATCGATAATCATATACGACCAAATATAGACTGAAAGGTGGTCAAAAATAAAACCTACTTATTAACGTGTCACACGTTTAATGAAGTTTTATTTAAAAAGGAGTAAATTATTTTCAAGTATTTTAAGTAAGTCTTTATGTGTGATGGTTCATAAAACCGTAAAAACCAAAGTATATATGTGTTTCAATTTTTTTTATTCTATTATCGTTATTGGTCTTCTTAACCTGTGACTTAAACTAGTAGAGTATCATTATCCACATAGACAGTAAGTGTTCAAACTTGAATATTGATTGTCATTTATCCACAACTTAATAACTTTTTGACCCGTTGTACGTATAAATACAGTTTGAGTAAAACTATATTTTTACCCCTTGAAGGGTAAACGGAAGTTTCTTCTTTACATAAACCTTCTGTGGTAGAGAGGTTAGAATGTATTTTAAAACTCTTCCGACCATAAGTCGCTAACCATTTAAAAGTCTTCGTCTTCACAAATAAATCCGTGACTGTCTAAACGTAGACACAATCTCAAACAAAAAATTAAAAATAAATGAATAAAACACATGTCCCAGATTCAACGTTATCCACTGTAAGTCCGAATCAGTGGGGTGTCGTACACCCCAAGAGTCTGGTCACTATTTTGGACGACCTGGTACTTTCTTCAGGACAATCATATTAAAACCCTCATTCCGACGATACCTACAAACGGAAAGTCTGTGAAACCGTGACTTCGTTCCGTCAACGATTAACCGACAATAGGTCTCATTCCCCGACAGTAACTGACCGACTGAAAATCTCTTCCGTGTGACTAAATCAAAAGAGATTTCCATCAATGGGGACCAAGTCGTGGACTCTAAAATCGATTTCTTATCAGAACATGAAAGAACTTATATTTTTTATTTATAAAATTTAAGAGTAAAGAAGTAAAATAAGAAAGAGAAGATGGTCTAAAAGTCCTCTCTAGTATTCCTTATAGGTCTAAAAATAAACACCACCATACTAAGAATGAATAACATCGGTAAATTCACTAAATTCGTAATTTTTGATATCGGATTTTTATTAATACTAATAAAAAATTTCATAACTCTTTTCGACTTATGTTTCGGAAATTCTGTAAGACTTTTTTCGGTTGTGTTCTACGTCCTGTTTTAGTAATTAATATCCTCTACAGGATATATATGTCCTTAGAACGTTTAGACGAATACTTTGTGCACTAAGGAGATTAATCTAGAGACAGATATGTAAAAAGAGTGAATGGTTTTAACGGAAACTAAGTAACATATTGCAAAATTTGTCTTCACCCAAAACTAAGTCTTAAGATTCGTACACACTGAAAGTGAAAAAAAAAGGGTTCCTTTTGTGTAGTATTATCATAAGACTCATCCTTTTACGGATTTGTGTCTAACTGTAGTCGAAACGTAGAGTCAAAAGAACAGTGTTCTAATCTAAAAATTCTTTACAGTAGATAAAGTCCTCTACTTGTGTATTCGTACTCGTTTCGACTAAATCTTCACCAACTAGAGACTCGCTAAATTTAAAAAGATTAGGACCTGTTCTTAATGGTTTGTTTGTTTGTTTGTTTGTCTCTTTTTTGTGATTTTTTTTTTTTTAACTTTATCTTCCGTGTCTACCTGTTTTAGAAGACGAACCCTAGTGTGTCGGAATCTCGATCCAAATCTAAAACCTAAAGGTCTGAGGACCGACAGTAAGGTGGAGAGAAGACGTACGACATATCGAAACACTTTACCAATTGAGGTACCCGGACAGAAATATGTCTGTACAAAATTTTAGAAAGATGATGAATGGTCGACCTACTTATCCAGTTCAATAAATTGATGGTAATCGAAGTTTAAAGGTTGTCAGTTTCTCTATTACTGTTATGGACGGAGTACGTGAACAACTTTCATAATTGACTCTAGTCAGTACATTATATAAATTTATCACGAATCGTATATTAGATACAAGTTATTTACAATCAATAATAAAGTAATATATTATAACGTGGTAATAACTTCTTCATATACACTTACTATATTCACTGGGATGTCGTCAACTTAGATACGAATTTTAGTAGATGGTCATCATCCAACACCCCAGATAATACGTGTAAATGAACTTTTCAAACCTAGACACTTAATAAGAAACGGGATATAACTAGTGTAACCGGTCGATAACCATACTGTAGGTGTAGAGTCAGTGACTTACGTCACGTTAAAAAAAAGATCTTACATCCAAAAGTCTCCTGAGTAGAAGATAATAAGTCCTTGACTACGAGAACAAACCGTGTTTAGGGGTCTCCAAATCTTGAGAGGTAACCCAAGACACGTAAACTAAAAGGTCTCCCACCTTTTTGTAGTATCTACTAGTACGTCCCAAAATTACCAGTCCAGACCCTCATCGTAAATAATGAAGAACTTCACAAGGGACGTCACCTCAGATACTTTCCATTAGTTCAACACTCGGATATCCTTGTCTCTTTACCTCAAACCTCCCGTACCGGTTTCATTTCTGACGTTTCACGACTACGTGGACTCTCTTCATGCTCCTAGACTTATTGGAACCATGTCCAGTAAATAAACTTGGAGTATTAGGTGGCCAATTCAAGGACACATAATAATAGGGTATATTGTCTATTTGCTTGACTCCTGTATTTGCTTAACGAGTTCCAATGAGTAAAACTGTTCCTATATTGATTTTAAGAAGAAGGTCCGTGACACTTGGATTGATTCAGGTTCCATGAACTAAAATGTAGGAGAATCCATGAAACCAATCTTAGGAACTGATAACAAAGTAGTCTTTCTACAAATTTAGTTACTCCAATTGATTGAACGATCATTGACTTTTAAGAATACAAAAGTTATAAAAGTTTTACTTTGAAATTAAAATGTAATAAAAAACCTTCGTTGTCCCAAATAAAGTGATTGGGTCATAAAACATCTAGTAAGAAAAGTACTCTAATTATTTTGAAAACGATAGACTTGTTTTCAAACCAATCTTATAGTGTAAAAAGATTTGGAATAATCAATATATTTACAAATCTTACAAAATTATAGAAATTTTTAAGACACGAAGAAGGTTGTCATAGAAATAATTCCTTAGAAGACTTTCGTTACTATAATTATGATATGGGAATCGGAATGTTTAATTACTCGAATTTTCCGTTTACAAAACATATAAAATTTGTAAAAGGTTTAATAATTTACTTTTAACCTAATACTTACCATAAGTATAAACTATATATTTAGTTAAAAGATTTGCTGTTAGGACCTATAAAAATATACCTAATACAGTCATCATGAAAATTAATTATTTGAACCTTTAACGACTTGTTTTCAGACATCTTCAATAAAATTGGAAATTAAAAAGAAAGTAATCGTAACTCATTAGGATCCTCTAGAATAAAATCGATTACATATAAATGACCTAAAATACTTTCCGTGAGTCCTTTTCCCGTTATTGAGTTTGACCATCAATCTGGTTGACGTGTAATCCTAATCATAAATAAGGGTTTCGTCCAATTTGAAAGTATGACTTTAGAAAGTTATTTGTAAGTGAAACATGATTGAAGAAAAAGATAAATAGATTCACCCGATTTAATCAACGAAGAAGTACTCGTAGTGGTAGGACTAAGAGACTGGATGATAATCCCTTATTTGAAACCTTTATGAAAAGAAAAAAAATTTAAAGAAATTCTTGAAAAGGTTTATGAAAGACACCACATACGAAAGGATATCTCAATCTTTATCCTTTATCGGTGTCTTTAATCCCTTACACCTTTATGGGATGTATAAGACAAAGAAATTTTTAGATTTCAATTTTGTCGATAAGTGACAAAACTTGTGTAAAAAATTTATAATTTACTAAAAAAACTTCTTTCACCACCTTATAAAGTTCTCCAATCTTGAATCAGTGACGGAATTTAAGACTTATCTCCGTCACATTCTACTTCTGGTGTCACTTACCGGTAATCTTCGGTCAGAGGATTTAAAATGTATAAGGTCTTAGTTCTATATTATCCCAATAGTCTATTATATGTCTTGTGAGTCAATGTAAACTTAAAATAAACTTGTTACTTATTAAAAATGTATTTACACATGGTCCTTAATAAACAGGAAATGGACTTTAAGCTCACACTGATCCTTGGTATACAAAAATAAACAATATAGGTCGTAAGGATTTTATATAACTAGAGAGTAGGAAGCCGGGTTGAAAGTTTAAAATCAGTCCCTCACTGACTGTACGAACTCCAGCACACGGGAAAACCCTGAAATATCAGTTAACGGACATTTTCCTAAACATAAAAATTTATATATAGTCGTACTCTCCGGGTCCCCAGTCTCTCTTCTCCCTTACTCATCTATTTCTCTAAACTCAATCCACCATTTCTAGGTCAACGGTTACGTCCTCTGGGTTCTCTGTACCTAAGCTAGGGACCCAGTCTTTTTAGGGGATCTCATCCTTTACCGTTGGGTGAGATCATAAGATCGGACCTTTTAAGGTATCTGTTTCCTCCGATGTCAGGTACCTCAACGTCTCAGTCTGTGCTGATTCGTACGCGTGGGTACGTGCGTATCTTTTCTCGGTCTCAGGACCAGCACAAGACTCGAACCAAAAGATCGAACAACGATTTCGGGTCCGAATAAATAGTAGAACTCAAAAAATTTAATAGAATTCATTACGAGTGTTAAGAGGTTCGGTCCGAAATTGTTATATACTTGACACTTGAAGGTCTACAAGTTCTACCTAAATCTTTTCCGTCTCTTTTGTCTCTAATTTAACGGTCGTAGGTAATCTAGTAGCTTTTTCTTTCAAGGTCTTTTTCGTAGATGAAGACGAAATAACTGATACGGTTTCAGAAATTGATACACCTAGTGTTATTTGACACCCTTTAAGAAGTTCTCTACCCTTATGGACTGGTGGACTGGATGGAAGACTCTTTAGACATACGTCCAGTCCTTCGTTCTCAACCTTGACCTGTGTCTTCTTATCTGAACAAGATTTAGTCCTTTCCTCATACAGTTCGGGTATATAACAGTGGGACGAATAAATTGAGTATACGTCTCATGTAGTACTCTTTACAAGCCGACCTACTTCGTGCTCGACCTTAGTTCTAACGACCCTCTTTATAGTTATTGGAGTCTATACGTCTACTGTGGTGAGAATACCGTCTTTCGGTCCTTCTTGATTTCTCTGCGAACTGCTTTCTCTTTCTCCTCTCACCCTTTCAACCGAATTTTGAGTTGTAAGTCTTTTGATTCTAGTATTGTACACCAGGGTAGTGAAGTACCGTTTATCCACCTGTTTGTTACCATTGTCGTTGTCTAAAATTAAACCCACCAGAGGTTTGTGTGACGTCTACCACTGACTTCGGTACTTTAATTCTGTGAACGAGGAACCTTCTTTTCAATACTGGTTGGACCTGTCGTATAATTTTTCGTCTCTGTAATGAAAAGGTTGTTTCCAGACAGATCAGTTTCGATACCAAAAAGGTCAACAGTACATACCTACACTCTCAACCTGACATTTCTTTCGACTCGTGCCTTCTTAACTACGAAAACTTGACACCACAACCTTCTCTGAGAACTCTCAGGGAACCTGACGTTCCTTTAGGTTAGTCAGGTAGGATTTCCCTTAGTCAGGACTTGCAAGTAACCTTCCTGACTACAACTTCGACTTAGAGGTTATGAAACCGGTGGTCTATACTTCTCGACTGAGTAAACTTTTCTGGGACTACGATCCTTTCTAACTCCCGTCCTCCTCTCCCCTACTCCACCAACCTACCGTAGTGACTGAGTTCCCTGTACTCAAACTCATTTGAGATCCTCAATCACCACCAGTCCCTCCGGACCGCACAACGTCAGGTACCCCAGCGTTTCTCAGTCTATACTGACTCACTGACTTGAATTGACTTGGTCGTAGAAATTTAATTAATAAATTGGACTAAGTTCTACCTATGGACATTAAACGTTAATTTGTCATAAATTGTTGTAATAAAGATAACCATGAAAGTCTATGATAACTTTTATAATGACGTCGGACTACTTTCATAGGCAATAAAATAAAGTTTCATTGTCCTACAATCTTAAATGGTCATGTGGGTCCATACGTCCGATTCAGCGAAGTCAACACGGGTTGTGAAACACTGGGATACCTGACAACGGGGGGTCCGAGGAGACAGGTAGCTTAATAGGTCCGTTCTTAGAACCTTACCCAACGACACGGGAGGTAACCCCTACGAAGGTTTGGAACGATAACTTGGGTGTCGAGAATACAGAGGAGGTAGCCGTCCACACAAGAAATGGTGATCGCCGTGGACCCTTCGGGTGGTCACGAACGTTATCCGGGGAAAAAGTGGATTAGTTTCTAGACTCTAAACGGTTACGTAGGATACTCTCTTTTTCTCGGAACTGGAATACATTTGGACCGTTTTTCGTTACGACATCGTCCTTTCTGACATTTAGAACCAGTAGACAATGACAAAACATCTTCTATGTTATAAAAAGAAATCCGTCGTCTTGACGTCCGAAACGAAAAGACTGATGTCAATCATGGTGACTCTTCTTTATGTAGGTCCGTCTTACTTATACAAGATATATTTTTATAGACCTTCGGTCAATATAATATATCACATGACGAGAGGTACAAAACATTTACATTTAGTTCTCTTCCGATTAGGGACTGAAACACTATATATCTTTAACGATATACCTTACTAAAAAATAATATACTTTTTTCTTTAAAACGGAAAATATGTCGAGTACTTTCAATTTTACAACCAGGAAGGGTGTCTCATCTAGTAAAGACGTCTTATAGTCTTTTTTATACATGTAAAAAGACCCGAGACTTTCCTTCGACATTAAGTGTCTCAATCTCTACTTACTCAACCATAGTATCGGTGAATGTAAATTACGAGTTAATATACTTCAATGTTTGTAGTGTTAAAACATATACGACAATACCTATTACATACCAAGTTTACACACGTACTCACTTTATTTGAGGTAGGACATAACAGTCATAGGACGACTAGTAGTGTCTATTCTTTTTTTTTTTATCTTATATCATGTTCAAAACATTAACCAGGATAATTCATTTAGTTAAATTTTGGTTACTGACTATAAGTGATTATTTTGACTTAGATCATCAACCGAATTAGATCTCGATTTATGTAACTTAACAATTCTCAAAATTAGATCACAATATTATCCTCACTACTGTAATGTATACAGGTGAAACCTCGAAGACGAGTGTCACTTCTAAATGACATATAAATACTTAGACTCTAAAAAAGTTCCCATTGAAGAATTTCGACACAAGGTACTTTCGGTTGTAAAGTATAACGTTCGGAAGTTTAACTTTAATCCTTGGGATTTTATTCAATCTACTACTAGTTATCTCGACAACTAAATTTTCAATAAATGTAATGATTTCACTGTTCTTTTCCCCGAAGGACAACTCCCGAGAAAGCAATTTCTCGAAGAGTGTCATTTTATAGGTTCCATCAAATTACTGGTATTTGACCGATTAAACTTATTAGTTATTTGACTAATATAGAAAAAGAGTTGAGTTGTAAGTCGTTAAAAGATACTATATAGTCTAAAATACTATAAATATAAATAGAACAAACACTATATAACAAAGAACTTATACATTACTTATAGAAAATTTTAATAGAAAATTAAAACACCAATTATACGAAGTTATTAAATTTTTTTAACAGTCTTTCTTACGGGTCAAAGAGAAAAATTAATAAAAAGTAAAGATCTTAAAATTAAACTCATAAAAATTATTAAAAAGACAAACAGAAAATTTAGGACTCCCTGAGTCAAGATGTTGGAGTTCCTTGACTTAAGACGGGTGTTGGTACACTCCAATCTCCTCTGTGACTTGGAGTCTATTTTTATATCGGGACCGACAATGAAACTAATGTCGGATATCCTGGAACTAATCTCCTAAGCCAAAACAC
Organism: Capra ibex; assembly: GCA_006410555.1. Classification (NCBI taxonomy): domain Eukaryota; kingdom Metazoa; phylum Chordata; class Mammalia; order Artiodactyla; family Bovidae; genus Capra; species Capra ibex. The sequence continues at coordinate 33,430,772 of SJYO01004576.1, forward strand.
CACGGGCCTGAAGACACTTTGACACTCTGTTGTATACACATAAAAAACTTCAACGATTAAAACACCATTAACAATGTCTCATTATTTGATTAAAGAAACGTAACTAGCGACTTCTTCCAAAGAATAGAGAAGGAAAATCCTTTCTATATTCGTAGACTTACGTCTCAAGGTTTCTTATCGTTCTTCTATGTTCTTTCGGAAGGAGTCGCTAGTTACGTTTCTTTAGCTCCTTTTGTTGTCTTACCCTTTCTGATCTCTAGAGAAGTTCTTTTAATCTCTACGGTTCCCTTGTAAAGTACGTTTCTACCCGAGCTATTTCCTGTCTTTACCATACCTGGATTGTCTTCGTCTTCTACAATTTTTCTCCACGTTCTTATGTACCTTCTTGACATGTTTTTTCTAGAAGTACTGGGTCTATTAGTACTACTACACTAGTGATTAGATCTCGGTCTGTAGAACCTTACACTTCAGTTCACCCGGAATCCTTCGTAGTGATACTTGTTTCGATCACCTTCACTACCTTAAGACCAACTCGATAAAGTTTCGGACTTTCTACTACGACACTTTCACGACGTGAGTTATACGGTCGTTTAAACCTTTTGAGTCGTCACCGGTGTCCTGACCGTTTCCAGTCAAAAGTAAGGTTAAGGTTTCTTTCCGTTACGGTTTCTTACGAGTTTGATGACGTGTTAACATGAGTAGAGTGTACGATCATTTCATTACGAATTTTAAGAGGTTCGGTCCGAAGTCGTTATGTACTTGGTACTTGAAGGACTACAAGTTCGATCAAAATCTTTTCCGTCTCCTTGGTCTCTAGTTTAACGGTTGTAGACGACCTAGTACCTTTTTCGTTCTCTCAAGGTCTTTTTGTAGAGAAAGACGAAATGACTGATACGGTTTCGGAAACTGACACACCTAGTGTTATTTGACACCTTTTACGACTTTCTCAACTCTTATGGTCTGGTGGATTGGACGGAGAACTCTTTAGACATACGTCCAGTCCTTCGTTGTCAATCTTGACCTGTACCTTGTTGTCTGACCAAGGTTTATCCTTTTCCTCATACAGTTCCGACATATAACAGTGGGACGAATAAATTGAATATACATCTCATGTAGTACTCTTTACGACCTGACCTTCTTTGTATTCGACCTTAGTTCTAACGGCCCTCTTTATAGTTATTGGAGTCTATACGTCTACTGTGGTGGGAATACCGTCTTTCACTTCTTCTTGATTTCTCGGAGAACTACTTTCACTTTCTCCTCTCACTTTTTCAACCGAATTTCGAGTTGTAAGTCTATTGCTTCTAGTACCGTAGGTCGGGGTAGTGAAGTACCCTTTATCTACCCCTTTGTCATCTTTGTCACAGTCTGAAATAAAAACCCCCGAGGTTTTAGGGACGTCTACCACTGTCGTCGGTACTTTAATTTTCTACGAATGAGGAACCTTCTTTTCGAGACTGGTTAGATCTATCATATAAGTTTTCGTCTCTGTAAAGAAACGGTTGATTCCAGACAAATCAGTTCCGATACCAAAAAGGATACCAGTACATACCTACACTCTCAACTTGACACTTCTTCCGACTCGTGGCTTCTTAACTACGAAAACTTGACATCACAACCTCTTCTGAGAACTCTCAGGGAACCTGACGTCCCTCTAGGTTGGTCAGGTAAGACTACCTCTAGTTGGGACTCTAAAGAAACCTTCCTTACTACGATTTCGACTTTGAGGTCATGAGACCGGTGCAGTACGCTTCTCAACTGAGTGACCTTTTATGAGACTACGACCCTCTCTAACCCCCGTCCTCCTCTTCCCCTGCTGGCTCCTACTCTACCGACCTACCGTATTGCCTGAGCTACCTGCACTCAGACTCACTTGAGGCCCTCTACCACTACCTGTCCCTCCGGACCGCACGACGCTAAGTACCTCAGCGTTTCTCAGTCTGTGCTGACTCACTGACTTGACTTGACTCGACTTGACTAATTCGATTATCGTACGTTAAACCACGTGGTACGGTCTTCATTTACATTAATTATCTATCACTTAAACGTGTTTAGAAAGGTTCCATCGGTTCATGGTACTCATAAATGTAACGTATATCAATTGATAAACGTTTCGGTATAAGGAAGTCTCCAACGTCACCGAAACACGTACCGGTATAAAAAAGATTTGTAGGTTCACTGTCTCGAAAAAGACTGAGAACATGTAAGGCATCTGAAGTGGATAGTCACTCTTCCTTGTCCCGATTTATAATATTCTGTTTCACCTAAAGAATCTATTCCTTTAAGTTCTATAGTTCCGAAAACTTTAAGAATTGGGAATACTTGTCCTCTTCCACTACCCTCGGGTGAGGTCATGAGAACGGACCTTTTAGGGTACCTGCCTCTTCGAACCATCCGACGTCAGGTACCCAAGTACTTCTCAACCTGTGCTGACTCGTTGAAATGTAAGTGAAAAGTGAAAGTACGTAACCTCTTCCTTTACCGTTGAGTGAGGTCACAAGAACGGACCTATTAGGGTCCCTGTCACCTCGGACCTCCCGACGACAGATACCCCAGTGTGTCTCAGTCTGTACTGACTTCACTGAATCGTCGTCGTCGTCGTCGTACCTCCTTGGATTTCAGAATACATGGTGAATAAGTTCATAATTGTTTTAATATCGTTAGTCTTACGTTGTTGTGTAATTTTTTTAGTATGTGGTACTGGTTCACCCGAAATAGTGGTTCCTTACGTTCTTAAGAAGTTATAGGTGTTTAGTTAGTTACATTAAGTGGTGTAATTGTTTAACTTTATATTTTCGGTATACTAATAGAGTTATCTACGTTTCTTTCGGAAACTGTTTTAAGTTGTAGGTAAATACTATTTTTGAGAGGTCTTTCGTCCTTATCTTCCTTGTATGGAGTTATATTATTTTCGATATATACTGTTTGGGTGTCGTTTGTAATAGGAGTTACCACTTTTTAACTTTCGTAAAGGGGATTTCAGTCCTTGTTCTGTTCCCACGGGTGAAAGTGACGATGATAAGTTGTTTCAAGACCTTCAAAATCGGTGTCGTTAGTCTCGTCTTTTTCTTTATTTTTATTAGGTTTAACCTTTTCTCCTTCATTTTGAGAGTGACAAACGTCTACTGTACTAGGAGATGTACCTTTTGGTATTTCTAAGGTAGTCTTTTAAGGATCTCGATTAGTTACTTATATCATTTCAACGTCCTATATTTTAGTTGAGTGTCTTTAGGGAACGTAAGGATATGTGATTATTACTCTTTCATCTTTTTCTTTAATTCCTTTGTTAAGGTAAGTGGTAACATTGCTTTTCTTATTTTATGAATCCTTATATAGATGGATTTCTTTGATTTCAGGATATATATCTTTTGATATTTTGTGACCACTTTCTTTAGTTTCTTCTGTGATTATCTACTTCTTTATATGGTACAAGTACCTAGCCTTTTTAGTTACATCACTTTTACTTATATGATTGGTTTCTTTAAATATCCAAGTTACGTTACCGATAGTTTGATGGTTGCCATAAAAAGTGTCTCGATCTTGTTTATTGAAGTGTTAAACATACCTTTATGTTTTTTTGAACTTATCGGTTTCGTTAGCACTCTTTCTTCTTACCTTGACCTCCTTAGTTGAACGGACTGAAGTCCGAGATGATGTTTCGGTGTCAGTAGTTCTGTCATACCATGACCGTGTCTCTGTCTTTATATCTGGTTACCTTGTTTTATCTTCCGGGTCTCTGTTTAGGTGTGTGTATACCTGTGGAATAGAAGCTGTTTCCTCCGTTCTTATATGTTACCTAATTTCTGTTAGAGAAATTGTTCACCACGACCCTTTTGACCAGTTGGTGAACATTTTCTTACTTTGATCTTGTGAAAGATTGTGGTGTGTGTTTTTATTTGAGTTTTACCTAATTTCTAGATTTACATTCTGGTCTTTGATATTTTGAGGATCTCCTCTTGTATCCGTTTTTTGAGAGGCTGTATTTAGTGTCGTCCTAGGAGATACTAGGTGGAGGGTCTTATGACCTTTATTTTCGTTTTTATTTGTTTACTCTGGATTAATTTGAATTTTCGAAGACGTGTTGTTTCCTTTGATATTCGTTCCACTTTTCTGTCGGAAGACTTACCCTCTTTTATTATTGTTTACTTCGTTTACTGTTTGTTGATTAGAGTTTTTATATGTTCGTTGAGGACGTCGAGTTAAGGTCTTTTTATTTGCTAGGTTAGTTTTGTACGCGGTTTCTTGATTTGTCTATAAAGAGGTTTCTTCTGTATGTCTACCGATTGTTTGTCTACTTTTCTACGAGTTGTAGTGAGTAATAGTCTCTTTACCTTTAGTTTTGGTGTTACTCCATGGTAAAGTGTGGTCAGTCTTACCGACACTAGGTTCAGATGTTTGTTATTTACGACCTCTCCCACACCTCTTTTCCCTTGGGAGAATGGGACAACAACACTTACGTTTGATCACGTCGGTGATACCTCTTGTCACACCTCTAAAGAATTTTTTGACCTTTATCTTGACGGAATACTGGGTCGTCAGGGTGATGACCCGTATGTGTGACACCTTTAGTCTTGACTTTCTCTGTATACATGGGGTTACAAGTAACGTCGTGACAAATATTATCGGTCCTGTACCTTCGTTTGATCTACAGGTAGTCGTCTACTTACATATTCTTTCGACACCATGTATCGTGTTACCTCATAGTTAGTCGGTAATTTTTCTTATGTAAACTCAGTCGAGATTACTCCACCTACTTTGACCTCGGCCAATATGTCTCACTTCTTTCGGTCTTTCCTTTTGTGGTTATGTCATATGATTGTGTATACATACCCTAAATCTTTCCACTATTACTATTGGCACATACGTTCTGTCGTTTTCTCTGTGTCCACATATGTTGTCAGAAAACCTGAGACACCCCCTCCTTCTCCCATCCTACTAAACCTTCTTACCGTAACTTTGTACATATTATAGTATATTCTTTACTTAACGGTCAGATCCTAACTACGTCCTATGTCCTACGACCCCGACCACGGTTTTCACCCTACTGGGTCAGTACATAGACCAGTAGACCCTACTGGGTCTCTCTATCGTACCCCTCCCTCCACCCTCCCTCCAAGTCCTAACCCTCGTGTACTGTGGGCACCGCCTAAGTACAACTACATACCGTTTTGGTTATGTCATAACATTTCTTTTAATTTTTTTTTTTCTATATATATATATATATATATATTTTATGATTTTTCCTATATATATTTATTACGTATGTAAAATATTATATATATATATATATATAGTTAGTAAATGAAGTCAGTGAGTCAGCACAGGCTGAGAAACACTGGGGTTCTTAGCGTCGTGCGGTCCGGAGGGACGGGTAGTGGTAGAGGGCTTCAAGTGAGTCTGAATACAGGTAGCTGAGTCACTGTGGTAGGTCGGTAGGGTAGGAGCCAGCAGGGGAAGAGGAGGACGGGGGTTAGGGAGGGTCGTAGTCTCAGAAAAGGTTACTCAGTTGAGAAGAGTACTGCACCGGTTTCATGACCTCAAAGTCGAAATCGTAGTAAGGAAGGTTTCTTTAGGGTCCCGAGTAGAGGAAGTCTTACCTGACCAACCTAGAGGAAGTCAGGTTCCCTGAGAGTTCTCAGAAGAGGTTGTGGTCTCAAGTTTTCGTAGTTAAGAAGTCGCGAGTCGGAAGAAGTGTCAGGTTGAGAGTGTAGGTATGTACTGGTGTCCTTTTTGGTATCGGAACTGATCTGTCTGGAATCAGCCGTTTCATTACAGAGACGAAAATTTATATAATAGATCCAACCGGTATTGAAAAGAAGGTTCCTCTTTCACAGAAAATTAAATTACCACCGTCAGTGGTAGACGTCACTAAAACCTCGGGTTTTTTAATTTCAGACTGTGACAAAGGTGACAAAGGGAAAGATAAAGGGTACTTCACTACCCTGGTCTACGGTACTAGAAGTAAAAGACTTACAACTCGAAATTCGGTTGAAAAAGTGAGAAGTTAAAGTGAAAGTAGGTCTCCGAAAAATCGAGGAGAAGTGAAAGACGGTATTCCCACCACAGTAGACGTATAGACTCCAATGACTATAAAGAGGGTCGTTAGAACTAAGGTCGAAGACAAAGAAGGTCAGGTCGTAAAGAGTACTACATGAGACGTATATTTAATTTATTCGTCCCACTGTTATATGTCGGAACTGTATGAGGAAAAGGATAAACCTTGGTCAGACAACAAGGTACAGGTCAAGATTGACAACGAAGGACTAGACGTATGTCTAAAGAGTTCTCCGTCCAATCCACCAGACCATAAGGGTTGAGAAAGTCGTAAAAGGTGTCAAATAACACTAGATGTGTCAGTTTCCGAAACCGTATCAGTTATTTCGTTTTCATCTACAAAAAGACCTTGAGAGAACGAAAAAGGTACTAGGTCGTCTACAACCGTTAAACTAGAGACCAAGGAGACGGAGAAGATTTTGGTCGAACTTGTAGTCCCTCAAGTGCCAAGTGCATAACGACTTAGGACCGAACCTCTTAAAACCCGTAATGAAATGATCGTACACTCTACTCACGTCAACACGCCATCAAACTCGTAAGAAACGTAACGGAAAGAAACCTTAACCTTACTTGTGACTGGAAAAGGTCAGGACACCGGTGACGACTCAAAAGGTTTAAACGACCGTATAACTCACGTCGTGAAAGTTTCGTAGTAGAAAGTCCTAAACTTTCTCGAGTTGACCTTAAGATAGTGGAGGTGATCGAAACAAGCATCACTACGAAAGATTCCGGGTGAACTGAAGTGTAAGGTTCTACAGACCGAGATCTAATCACTAGTGTAGTAGTACCAATAGACCCAACACTTCTAGAAAAAACATGTCAAGAAGACACATAAGAACGGTGGAGAAGAATTATAGAAGACGAAGACAATCTAGGTATGGTAAAGACAGGATTAACTCGGGTAGAAACGTACTTTACAAGGGAACCATAGAGATTAAAAGAATTTCTCTAGAGATCAGAAAGGGTAAGACAACAAAAGGAGAGAAACGTAACTAGGGACTTCTTCCGAAAGAATAGAGAAGAACGATAAGAAACCTTGAGACGTAAGTCTACGTATATATATATATATTATATTTTATTGTTACATATATATATTGTATAAAATATTTTTACATATACATATGTGTAATATATATGTAAATATGTTAACATATATCTGTTTGTATATATTTATATATAAATATGTTTACATATATATGTATGTTAAATATGTTAATATGATATATATATGTGTGTAATATATGTCAAAAATAAAGTATTTTTATGGTTTTTATTTAAAATTCGAAACATCTCTACACTATCCTCTTTTAGGAGTACGATAACCATTGATTACAACTAGTAGACACACTTCTACTAAAAAATAACAGGAAAAAGTAACCTTTGTAAAATTAGTAACTTCTTTTATACAAAACCATTTTAATAAAAATATTTAATGAATACCTTCACGTATAAAGTCATGATTCTTTTCAACACTCGTTGCATCAATCGTATAAGTTTTCGTCTCTGTAATGAAACGGCTGATTCCAGACAGATCAGTTCCGATACCAAAAAGGACACCAGTACATACCTACACTCTCAATTTGACATTTCTTCCGACGCGCGGCTTCTTAACTACGAAAACTTGAGACCACAACCTCTTCTGAGAACTCTCAGGGAACCTGACTTCCTCTAGGTTGGTCAGGTAAGACTTCCTCTACTCGGGACCCTAAAGAAACCTTCCTTACTACGATTTCGACTTTGAGGTCATGAAACCGGTGGAGTACGTTTCTCAACTGAGTAACCTTTTCTGAGATTACGACCCTCCCTAACCCCCGTCCTCCGGTTCCCCTGCTGGTTCCTACTCTACCGACCTACCGTAGTGCCTGAGCTGCCTGAACTCAGACTCACTAGAGGCCCTCAACCACTACCTGTCCCTACGGACCGCACGACGCTAAGTACCCCAGCGTTTCTCAGCCTGTGCTGACTCGCTGACTTGACTTGACTTGACTTTCAATTTTCGAATAGTCAGGTCACTTTGTTTATCCCACTACACGTCTCGGTTCAACATTCACTGTCTCTTTACGTTTCCGTGACTCTGTAGACGCGTTTCCGACGATCTAAAGGCGTCCCTCTTCAGTCGTACTCCCTTTGGGGTGTTTTAAAGGGAAATAAGTAACAACTTTAGCATCCCAGAACCACTTACCGTCTCTACCTTTATCGGATAAAAATTAATGGATTCATCGAGTACGAGTTAAATTTCGGAAGACTGTAAGATATGTTAAAATTTCTCATCTCACAAATAGTAAACTTCAGTGGAGTTCTACTGAAGGTTACTTTTATACCGCTAGTAAAAATTTACATAGAGAATTTTATTGTAAATGAAAATTAGAATTTATTATAATATATATGAAAACTATATAAAAGACAGAAGGAACGGAGTCAATTGTTAAAGTTTAGATAAAAATACGAATAAGGTAAGAGAGAGAGAGTGTGTGTGTTTGTATGTGTGTGTTGAACTACGACTTCCACAATTTTAGAAGGTCAATAGATTAGGAGTCAAGTCAACGAGTCAGTATAGACGGAGAAACGTTGGGGTACCTGACGTCGTTCGGTCCGAAGGGACAGTTAGTGGTTGAGGGTCTCGAATGATTTCAGTACAAGTAGCTCAGCCACTACGGTAGGTTGTTTGAGTAAGACAGTGGGGGAAGAGAAGGACGGAAGTTAGAAAGGGTCGTAGTTCCAGAAAAGGTTACTCCGTCAAGTAACGTAGTCCACCGGTTTTACAACCTCAAAGTCGAAGTTGTAGTCAGGAAGGTTACTTATAAGTCCTGACTAAAGGAAATCTTACACTAACTGGAGGAACGTCAGGTTCAATGAGAGTTCTCAGAAGAGGTTTGGTGTCAAGTTTTCGTAGTTAAGAAACCACGAGTCGATAAAAATATCAGATTGAGTGTGTAGGTATGTACTGAGGACCTTTTTGTTATCGAAACTGTTCTGCCTGGAAACAACCGTTTTATTACAGAGACGAAAAATTATGCGACAGATCCAACCTTCATTGAAAAGAAGGTTCCTCGTTCGCAGAAACTTAAATTACCGACGTCAGTGGTAGACGTCACTAAAACCTCGACTTTTTTATCAGAGAGTGACAAAGGTAACAAAGGGGTAGATTGTGGGAAAAGGTTGTTGTGCTCTCTTCTGAGATGTGTACCTGTAGTAGTCTAACAGTTGTGCCTTTAGTCTAACTAATATAAGAAACGTCGGTTGTTACCTCTTCGAGATATGTCAGTTGTTTTTTTCTGGTCCTCGACTGACACCGAGTCTAGTACTTAAGGAATAATGGTTTAAGTCTGAATTCAACTTCTTTCATCCCTTTTAGCGATCTGGTATGTCTATACTAGATTTAGTTTACGGACACTAATAAGTCACCTTCACTCTTTATCTAAATTCCCGGATCTAGACTATCTATCTCACGGACTACTTGATACCTTACTCCAAGCACTGTAACATGTCCTCGGTCTCTATTTCTGGTAGGGGTACCTTTTCTTTACGTTTTTTCGTTTTACCGACAGGTCTCTCCAGAAGGTTTATCGACGCTTTTCTTCTGTTCGTTTTTCGTTTCCTCTTTTCCTTTTTATATTCGTAGACTCACGTCTCAAGGTTTCTTATCGTTCTTCTATATTCTTTCGGAATAAGTCGCTAGTTACGTTTCTTTATCTCCTTTTATTGTCTTACCCTTTCTGATCTCTAGAGAAGTTCTTTTAATCTCCATGTTCCCTTGTAAAGTACGTTTCTACCGGAGCTATTTCCTGTCTTTACCATACCTAGATTGTCTTCGTTTTCTATAATTCTTCTCCAACGTTTTGATGTGTCTTCTTGACATGTTTTTTCTAGAAGTACTGGTTCTATAAGTGCTACCACACTAGTGAGTAGATCTCGGTCTGTAGAACCTTTCACTTCAGTTCATCCGGAATCTTTCGTAGTGATACTTGTTTCGATCACCTCCACTACCTTAAGTTTAACTCGATAAAGTTTAGNCCCTTGTAAAGTACGTTTCTACCGGAGCTATTTCCTGTCTTTACCATACCTAGATTGTCTTCGTTTTCTATAATTCTTCTCCAACGTTTTGATGTGTCTTCTTGACATGTTTTTTCTAGAAGTACTGGTTCTATAAGTGCTACCACACTAGTGAGTAGATCTCGGTCTGTAGAACCTTACACTTCAGTTCATCCGGAATCTTTCGTAGTGATACTTGTTTCGATCACCTCCACTACCTTAAGTTCAACTCGATAAAGTTTAGGACTTTCTACTACGACACTTTTACGACGTGAGTTATACGGTCGTTTAAACCTTTTGAGTCGTCACCGGTGTCCTGCTCTTTTCCAGTCAAAAGTAAGGTTAGAGTTTCTTTCCGTTTCGGTTCCTTACGAGTTTGATGGTGTGTTAACGTGAGTAAAGTGTGCGATCATTTCATTACGAGTTTTAAGAGGTTCGGTCCGAAGTCATTATGCACTTGGCATTTGAAGGTCTACAAGTTCGACCAAAATCTTTTCCGTCTCCTTGGTCTCTAGTTTAACGGTCATAGACGACCTAGTACCTTATTCGTTCTCTCAAGGTCTTTCTGTAGATAAAGACGAAATAACTGATACGGTTTCGGAAACTGACACACCTAGTGTTATTTGACACCTTGTACGACTTTCTCAACCCTTATAGTCTGGTGGATTGGACGGAGAACCCTTTATACATACGTCCAGTCCTTCGTTGTCAATCTTGACCTGTACCTTGTTGTCTGACCAAGGTTTATCCTTTTCCTCATGCAGTTCCGACATATAACAGTGGGACGAATAAATGAATATACGTTTCATGTAACACTCTTTGCGACCTGACCTTCTTTGTCTTCGACCTTAGTTCTAACGGTCCTCTTTATAGACTCATTGGAGTCTATACGTCTACTGTGGTGGGAACACCGGCTTTCACTTCTCCTTGATTTTTCGGAGAAATACTTTCACTTTAACTTCTCACTTTTTCAACCGAATTTCAAGTTGTAAGTCTTTTACTTCTAGTACCGTAGGCCAGGGTAGTGAAGTACCCTTTATCTACCCCTTTGTCACCTTTGTCACAGTCTGAAATTAAAAAACCCGAGGTTTTAATGACGTCTACCACTGACGGTGGTACTTTAATTCTCTACGAAGGAGCAACCTTCTTTTCGATACTGGTTGGATCTATCATATAAGTTTTCGTCTCTGTAATGAAACGGCTGATTCCAGGTAGATCAGTTCCGATACCAAAAAGGACAAAAGTACATACCTACACTCTCAACCTGACACTTCTTCCGACTCGTGACTTCTTAAGTACGAAAACTTGACACCACAACTTCTGAGAACTCTCAGGGAACCTGACGTTCCTCTAGGTTGGTCAGGTAAGACTTCCTCTACTCGGTTCCCTAAAGAAACCTTCCTGACTACGATTTCGACTTTGACGTCATGAAACCGGTGCAGTACGCTTCTCAACTGAGTAACCTTTTCTGAGACTACAACCCTCCCTAACCCCCGTCCTCCTCTTCCCCTCTGTCTCCTACTCTACCGACCTACCGTAGTGATTGAGTTACCTGCACTCAGACTCACTTGAGGTCCTCAACCACTACCTGTCCCTCCGGACCACACGACGTCAAGTACCCTAGCGTTTCTGAGCATGTGCTGACTCACTGACTTGACTTGACCTGACTACCCTGGTCCACGGTACTAGAATCAAAAGACTTACATCCCAATTTGGTTGAAAAAGAGAAAGGGGAGAGTGAAAGTAGTTCTCAGGGAAATTATAAAGAAGTGAAAGACGGTATTCCCACCACAGTAGAATAATAGACTCCAATAACTATAAAAAGGGTCGTTATAACTAAGGGCGAACACGAAGTAGGTAGGGTCGTAAATCGTACTACATGACACGTATATTCAATTTAGTAGTCCCACCGTTATATGTCGGAACTGTATGAGAAAAGGGCTAAATCTTGTTCAGACAACAAGGTACAAGATTGACAACGAAGAACTTGACGTATCTCTAAAAAGTCCTCCGTCCAGTCCACCAGACAATAAGGGTAGAGAAATACTTAAAAGGTCAGACAACACTAGGTGTGTCAAGTTCCGAAACCGCATCAGTTATTTCGTCTTCATCTACACAAAACCCTCAGAGAGCGAAAAAGCTACTAGGTTACTTACAACTATTAACTAGAGACCAAGGAGACGGAAAAGATATAGTTCTAGGGAACTTATAGACCTTCAAGTGTTAAGTACATGACAACTTCGGAGCGAACATTTTAAAACGTGTAACGAAACGATCGCACACTCTACTCACATTAACACGTGATCAAACTTGTAAGATATATGTATATTAAATATATATAAATTTTCCATATATGGATTTTGAAAGTATATATGAACAAATTAACAGATTACATCCAACAAAACTATCGAGTGTGTGAAAGAGAGAAAAATCATAGGATTAGAATTAATTACCGTAGAAGACTGAGAATGAGTATAACATAAAAAAGAAGTACAAAATTCTAAAATGAGACATTCTACTAAAATTTCACGTATGACTAAAATAAACAAGTATCTCAGAAAATACCGGAGACAAAGACTTCACATCAAGGTCTTTTTAACTTGAATATAAAAAGACTATAGTAGTGAACAAACTCTGTTTAAGAATTCTATTGTGAAAACTTGGACCCCAACGAAATATTATTTAACCGTCTAAAAGTGAGGTTGAAACAATCTATACCAAAGTAATACGTATCCTATCAAAAAAAAGGATGGGTCATAGTTCTTGTAAGTAATCTATAACATATAAAAGACCCGGTTACATAGTACAAAAATAAGGAACAAATTAATCTTTATATAAGGAATTTCACGGAACTAAAAAAGTGTTCCTGAATTCAACATTTAGGTCCAATTGATACCTAACTTCGGACCAAAGAATAAGGAACCTCTTTACCTACAATTTTAGATTGGGAGAGGAGTAACGACTTAGATATCGACAAAGTACCGACCTCTTTATAGTCGAGTGTACGAATAACGAGATCAAAAGTAATATAAAACGTAAAACATGAACTTATAAAAACAAACAAAGAACTTGAAAGTCGATATTCAACTTTTTTTTTTTTCCTTTTGTGTAACGATAAAGATTTAAATTGTAGATGGAGAGATCCTTAAAAATCAAAGTTATGGTTGGATTAAGTAATTTAACGACTCTTCCTGTCAGGAAGGGAAAAGGTTTACCGACACGTTATAAAGAACTATCCATATACATTAAATAGCTAGCTGAATGAGTAAATCAAGTACTACCCATAAATTAAACAATAAAAAGATAAACGAAAAAAAAAGAGGAAGTTTATACCATTGTTTTTTATTATAAGAATATGTATAGGAATAGTAATAAAAATTTATTATTCTGACAGAGTACTTATTCTAATGAAAATTTCTATTACGTTAAAAGTTTATAATTATCCATTGTGATTATGATCAAAAAAAAGATTCTTGTGTTGTTAAATAAGAACCGACTTCCTAAATCGATAAATCATTCATAGTCCTTTTAAATTTTTTGAAAAAGAAACTCAAGACTATACTTACAATTATTAAATAAATGGATAGAAGGTTTAGTCCCTCCGATAAAAAAGGAAAATAAATTCGTTTTTTATTTAATATATTGTTTTTGTTTTCGTTTCGTATATCTCTCATGTTTTTTATACGGTTCAAACACGTACCGATTGGTCAATTTCAACTCTAATTCATGTGATAAAGACTCTGTCACTTATTTGTTATTGAGAATGGTACCACCAATAATAGAGAGTCGAGTAACCGGTTACTTCCCAGTAACATCCACACACCATCTTAGTAATCTCCTCGGTACCAGACATATTTACCGACACCTTATACTCATGTACCTGACCCAGTGAGAGTTCTTTACTCCATCTTATTAACCAAGAAACCCTAAAATTTTTATGAAGGGAGATTTTAAAAATCACAGTTCATTAGAGTCACAGACACCTTTTAAGACTTTCTCTACCCTTATGGTCTGGTGGATTGGACGGAGAACTCTTTAGATATACGTCCAGTCCTTCGTTGTCAATCTGGACCTGTACCTTCTTGTCTGACCAAGGTTTATCCTTTTCCTCATGCAGTTCCGACATATAACAGTGGGACGAATAAATTGAAGATACGTCTCATGTAGTACTCTTTGCGACCTTCTTTGTGTTCGACC
>SJYO01004576.1:33445115-33496249 GCA_006410555.1 Capra ibex
CTTTCACTTGTCCTTGATTTTTCGGAGAACTACTTTCACTTTCTCCTCTCACTTTTTCAACCGAATTTCGAGTTGTAAGTCTTTTGCTAGTACCGTAGACCAGGGTAGTGAAGTACCCTTTATCTACCCCTTTGTCATCTTTGTCACAGTCTGAAATAAAACCCCCGAGGTTTTAGTGACGTCTACCACTGACGTCGGTACTTTAATTTTCTACGAATGAGGAACCTTCTTTTCAATACTAGTTGGATCTGTCGTATAAGTTTTCGTCTCTGTAATGAAACGGCTGATTCCACACAGATCAGTTCCGATACCAAAAAGGACACCAGTACATACCTACACTCTCAACCTGACACTTCTTCCGACTCGCGGTTTCTTAACTACGCAAACTTGACACCACAACCTCTTCTGAGAACCCTCAGGGAACCTGACGTTCCTCTAGGTTGGTCAGGTAAGACTTCCTATAGTTGGGACCCTAAAGAAACCTTCCTTACTACGATTTCGACTTCGAGGTCATGATACCGGTGGAGTACGCTTCTCAACTGAGTAACCTTTTCTGAGACTACGACCCTCTCTAACCCCCGTCCTCCTCTTCCACTACTGACTCCTACTCTACCGACCTACCGTAGTGCCTGAGCTACCTGCACTCAGACTCACTTGAGGCCCTCTACCACAATCTGTCCCTCCGGACCCACGACGCTAAGTACCCTAGCGCTTCTCAGCCTGTGCTGACTCGCTGACTTAACTTAGAGTCACAGTTACGTCCAATGAAATAGGTACAAAGATAGTAACAACCGACATTTTAAAAGAAACTTTGGTCGGGTGAAATGGATAATTATTCCTAAAGATACCGACTACATCCTTAAAGGTCGACCGTGTTACCATTTCTTAAACGGATGGTTACGTCTTCGACGTTCTCTGTGTCCAAACTGAGGACCCGACTCTTCTAGGGGACCTCTTCCTTTACTGTTGGGTAAGTTCATAAGAACGGACCTTTTAAGGGACCTGTCTCCTTAGACCGTACAACGTTAGGTACCTTAACCTCTCTCAGTCTGGACTGACTTGTGTGTGGACCACATAAGAGTGACTGTCTCTAGAAGATGTGAAAAGTATAGTACGTAGTAAACAACAGCAACAAAAACAAGTCAGTGATTTAGTACAGACTGAAACGTTAGGTAACCTGACATCGTCGGTCCGAGGGGACAGGAAGTGATAGAGGGTCTCAAACAAGTCTAAATACAGATAACTCAACTACCATGATAAATTGGTAAAGTAAGAGACAACGGGAGAAGAGGAAAACGGAAGTTAGAAAGGGTCGTACTCAGAAAAGGTCACTCAGTCGAGAAGCGTTGTCCACCGGTGATTCATAACCTCGAAGTTGAAGTCGTAGTTAGGAAGGTTACTTAGAAGTCTCAAACAAGGAAATCCTAACTGACGAAACTAGAGGGCACTGTCAGGTTCCCTGAGACTTCTCACGAGATGTCGTGATGTTGAGTTTCCGTAGTTAAGAAAACGTGAGTCGGAAGAAATACTAGATTGAGAGTGTAGGTGTGTACTGATGACCTTTTTAGTATCGAAACTAATATACCTGGAAACAACCGTTTGACTACAGAGACGAAAAATTATACGACAGACAAACAGTATCAAAAGGAAGGTTCCTCGTTCGTAGAAAATTAAAGTATCAACGTCAGTGGTAGACGTCACTTAGTGCACAACAGAAAAAGTCATGAATTCTCATCTTACCGACCCAATATACTATTTACATATTCCGACGGTCTGTAGAAAATGTTTACCGACATGAAACATAAGGATGGTCTTCTTATAATCACAAAGGAAAGGAGGGGTAGAATGGTTGTGAACCATACCCATCAGTAAAATCAGTGAGATTATTCAAACATCACATCCTAGTAATATCAAAATTAACCGAAAAGGGATTACTGATTACTACAACTTGTAGTAAAATAAAAAAATACAAAGACAAGTTTAGAAAATAATTGAAAAAAAAATTTAAAATAAATAAAAAAAAATAAAAAATTTAAAATTTTAGAAATTAAGAATGTACGCAAGGGTTTGTACTTGGGGGGAGGGTGGAGGGAGGGGTATTGTAGAAAGACCCAGTAGGGGTACGTGGTCTTTTAGAAAATAATTGAAAAATAACCTAACAAACAAAAGAAAACTAATGAAAATTCTCAAGACAGATATTAAATCTTATTTCAAGAAATAGTCTATAGTAAACGTTTATAAAAGAAGACTAGTCCTCAAATATAAATGGAAGAGAATCGTAAAAGAAAGTATTCCTCTTCGAGAATCTCAAGTTATACAGTTGAAGAAAGAAAATACATAACACGTAAATCACAGTTGAAATTCTTTACAAACGGTCTTGGTTCCATTTTTATAAAAGGTGATACAAAAGGAGGTATTTAAAATATCAACTCTCTGACTCCTATGTTTACCTGTGAGTGATCTGGTGTATATTTTTGTTTTGAGATTGAGTGTTGGAGATTTCACTGGTTGACCCTTTCAGTTTGGTGTTGAAAATTTCGTCAACCGGTTTTTAACAATCCTGAACCCGAAGTCTACCAACTTCTACCATTTCTTAGGTGGACGTTACGGCCTCTGAACCTAATTCTGAATCATTGAGGGTTGTAGACATTGAAAACAAGAGTGAAGGTTGAGTCCTGGTGGGTCTCTTTCTATTTACGAAGTGTCTGGTTAGTGTATCCTACGGGGTAAAGGTGAAATGAAAGGAGGTCTAAGGGTACGGTCGTTGGAGTTTAGTCCCGTATGGACTTGGACAGGAAAAAAAAAAAAAGGGGTGATATTTCGAAAGGGTCAGAGGAGGAACGGAAACTCAGAGACGGTTTGTATATATTACTATCGACTAAGGAACAATATCACTAGAGACACATCTATTGGAGTAAACCCACTAGAACTAAAAACATCTGAAGGACCTCCAAGGTGGTTGTGGCGTAGACGTAACGAAAACGACACTTGGCGTCGGAAAGAGGTCCATACAATGGGTGTCTCCGAAGAACAAGGAAGGACACTCACCGAACTACTCAGATATGACTATACCACTCAGTTATACCCGAAACATGGGGAGGAGAAAGAAAACACTACTCAAGGAAATAGTCATTTGACGATAACTAAACATCAAGCCATGGACCGAAAACGATAACCAAAGGTACACAAACCGTAGAAACCACCTTACTCCGTAAGGAAAAGTAAAGAAGAACGAAAGAAACCATGATCGAACACAACACGATAAAATTTTATAAATGGTATTCTTCTTCTTAGTGTTCCATCCTGTATCTATATCCCGTGTTTGGACAAGTTCGACCAGAGTGTCTGGGTCTGGTTATTCAAACGACAAGAAGGATTAGACAAACCTTAAAACGACTCAGTAGTTATGTTGGTCTTTTCCAAAAGGAAAGTGGACCACAAAACCAGGACTCTAGAACCGAAACTAGGTTTCTCTCACAAGAGAAACCAAAAGACGAGACGACCCCGTACGTCTAACGGTAAACACAACTCTCTACTGGTTGACATTCTAACCCCTGGACTCTGAGTTTCACGTGTTCGTAATATTAGGAAGGTTACCATCGGTCAAAATACTCTAGTAACTTCTGGTTTATAAGAGGGAAGGTCCCTTTTGATTATATATATACATACTTAAGAACGTAAAGAAAAAGATTTATCGTATTGGAGTGAATTCATACTGAACCCAGAAGAAGAGAGAAGATCTCTTATAAATTAAACTTGTTTGGACAAGTAAATCCTTCGGTAATTTAACTTTCTACGAAAGAGGAACCTTCTTTTCAATACTGGTTGGATCTATCGTGTAAGTTTTCGTCTCTGTAACGAAACGGTTGATTCCAGGCAGATCAGTTCCGATATCAAAAAGGTCATCAATACATACCTACAATCTCAACCTGACACTTCTTTCGACTCACGACTTCTTAACTACGAAAACTTGACACCACAACCTCTTCTGAGAACTCTCAGGGAACCTGACGTTCCTCTAGGTCGGTCGGGTAAGACTTTCTCTAGTTGGGACCCTAAAGAAACCTTCCTTACTACGATTTCGACTTCCAGGTCATGAAACCGGTGGAGTACCCTTCACAACTGAGTAACCTTTTCTGAGACTACGACCCTCCCTAACCCCCGTCCTCCTCTTCCCCTGCTGTCTCCTACTCTACCGTCCTACCGTAGTGACTGAACTACCTGCACTCAGACTCACTTGAGGCCCTCAACCACTACCTGTCCCTCCGGACCACACGATACTAAGTACCCCAGTGTTTCTCAGCCTGTACTGACTCGTCGGATTGACTTGACTTGACCCGAAGGAAACACCGAGTCGACCATTTCTTAGGAGGGTGTTACACCCTCTGGACCCAAGTTAGGGATCCAACCCTTCTAGGGGACCTCTTCCCTTTCCAATGGATGAGGTCACAAGACCGGACCTCAACGTTTGTCAGGTTGTACTGACTCACTGAAAGTGAAAGAAATTGAAATCTTTTCATCTCATTCTAAAGAGTCCTGGTCGACCCGTCGTCAAGACAACCGTACTTCTACACTGTCTCGTGCACCCGAGGAACGAACGGTAAATTACAGATCTTGTTTATGACTCCGTTGTCGGAAACGTCACTTTTTTTTTTTTTCGAAATGACACCCCACCCACCAGTTCGTTTCTTCTGTCCCTCGTTACTAGTCTAGACAGAGAAGTCGACCGAGAAACTCACTCTATAAATAATGGAATTCATCCCACATCCTCCACCTCTTCCGATCCTTTCATTATTATTTAAAGTTCTCAAGGGACTTGTTGGTACTGACAAAAAGTACCCAAAGTACTCGATTAAAAGTCACCACTTTAAGTCACAAATGTACACTAGGGACACATAATATATGTCATCTAAAAACTGGAAACTATAGATTTTAAGTAATAGTCAAAAAGAAATAGATGTTTTACGGAGGGTCTCCATAACGTCTTCCCCGACAGTCGTTCAACAAAAGAATACACAATAAAAAGACCATGAGACGTTTCGTTCGAACCCTCCCAGAACCACTTAGTAAATGAAGATAAAACAAACAATAGAACACCAAAACTCACATTTGTTATGTTCCACGTCAAAGTGTTTCAGGAGGTTTACTTTAAGACTTAGATTTTACAGAAGTGATTCTAAAAAACGGATTCAGTCAAGTCAAGCCAACGAGTCATCACAGACCGATAATCGCTAGGGTACCTCACGTCGTACGGTCCGGAGGGACAGGTAGTGGTTGAGGGTCTCAAATGACTTTGAGTACAGGTAACACAGCCACTACGGCAGGTTGGTAGAGTAGGAGACAGCAGGGGAAGAGGAGGGTGGAGGTTAGAAAGGGTCGTAGTCGCAGAAAAGTTTACCCAGTCAAGAAACGTAGTCCACCGGTTTCATGACCTCAAAGTCGAAGTCGTAGTCAGGAAAGTTAGTTATAAGACCTGACTAAAGGAAATCCTACCTGACTAACCTAGAAGAACGTCAGATTCCATGAGAGTTTTCAGACGAGTTTGTGGTGTCAAGTTTTCGTACTTAAGAAGTCACGAGGTGAAAGAAATATCAGGTTACGAGTGTAGGTATGTACTGATGACCTTTTTGTTATCGAAACTGATCTACCGGGAAACAACCGTTTTATTACAGAGACGAAAAATTATACGACAGATCCAACGAGTATCGAAAAGAAGGTTCCTCGTTCACAGAAAATTAAATTACCGACGTCAGTGGTAGACGTCACACAAACCTCCGGGGGTTTTATATCAGAGAGTGACAAAGGTAACAAAGGGGTAGATAAACGGTACTTCACTACCCTGGTCTACGGTACTAGAATTAAAAGACTTACATCTCAAAATTCGGTTGAAAAAGTGAGAGGAGAAAGTGAAAGTAGTTCTCTGAGAAATCAAGAAGCGAAAGACGGTTTTCCCACCACATTAGATGTATAGACTCCAATGACTATAAAGAGGGTCGTTAGAACTAAGTCCGACACGAAGTAGGTCGGGTCGTAAAGAGTACTACATAAGACGTACATTCAATTTATTAGTCCCACTGTTATATGTCGGAACTGTATCAGGAAAGGGACAAATCTTGTTCAGACAATAAGGTACAGGTCAAGATTGACAACGAAGGACTAGACGTATGTCTAAAGAGTTCTCCGTCCAGTCGACGAGACCGTAAGGGTAGAGAAATTCTTAACAGGTGTCAAACAACACTAGGTGTACCAGTCTCCGAAACCGTATCAGTTATTTCGTCTTTATCTACAAAAAGACCTTGAGAGAACGAAAAAGTTACTAGGTTTCCTACAACCGTTAATTCGTTAATCGTTTGATCTGAGAAAAGGATCGTTTGAGAGGGGAAGGAACAGGAAGTCAACGGAGAGAAATAAGGTGTAAGAAAAAAGGGAGAAAGGAAGACTAGACGGAGAATGTGGAGTCAGTTCAAGAGGGAAGAGAAGGGGAACAGGTCTCAAGGACGGAAATTAATCACTAGAGTCTTTTGGTGTTTATGGTCAATGATTATTTCTAGGTAGGGAGGGTACTCGGTCCACATGTCCGTTGATGTCTCAATTGTGGAACCTTCACCCGACTTAATTCTCAATATAAATTTATAAACAGATTTAGATATCTGTCTCCTATGATAACCCGAGGTCTGGTACCTCGACGTTTCTCGACCTGTGTTGAATCACTGACTCTTAGGTGAGTGATTTAGGTAATTCATGGTCGTATATACATATCTTCTAAAATCTTAAAAAATCCGACGTATACCAATAAGTTGCATTTAGCTGAATATGCGGACAACCAATTTTTGAGTTTACGATTTAGGTTTACCGTTTTCGAATAAGTTGTTTGAGTCTTCCTTCGATTTTACCTGGACTCCAAAGAGAAACGTATTATTTGGGTTCCCAGGTTTTTTTTAGGGGGTTTCATCCGTTTGAAGGATTTTCGTTCTGGGTTTCGTAAAGGTTATTTTTAGTTGACCTGGTATTAAATTAGTACGTTTGTCTTTTCTACTTTATCATCTCAACGAGTTCTGATCTTTTTATGGGACGTCGTTGTAAGTCTTTAATTGTTTCCACGACTACATCGTTCTCGGAAAGTTTGGACCTTAATTAAATTAAAGGTTAAGATTTTGTCTTTAATCCTACCCTTTACCGAGGAAACAGAGTTGATGTCGTAGGAATCCTTGTAAAAGAAAAAATTTTTTTAATTAATTAATAAATAAAATTAACCCCCGATTAATGAAATGTTATAACATCACCCAAAACGGTATGTAACTGTACTTAGTCGGTACCCACATGTACACAAGGGGTAGGACTTTGGGGAGGGTGGAGGGAGGGGCAAGGTAAGGAGTCCCGGTAGGGTCACGTGGTCGGGACTCCTAGGACAGAGTACGTAGTTTTGACCCGACCGTTAGATAAAGTATATACTATTATATGTACAAAGTTACGATAAGAGGTCTAGTAGGGTGGGAGTGGAAGAGGGTGTCTCAGGTTTAAGACAAGAAATGTAGACACAGAGAAGACGACAGAGTGTATATTCCAGTAACAATGGTAGAAAGATTTAGAGTGTATACACACAATTATATAACATAACGAAAAAAAAAAGACTGAATGAAGTGAGACATATTATCCGAGGTCAAAGTAGGTGGAGTAATCTTGACTAAGTTTACACTTGCAAAAGACAATAATTCCATGTTAACTATATTGGAACATAATCAAGTTCCACGTGTTATATCACAAAAGTATAAACAAATATGTCAGGACCGTTAGGATTGAACACTAACAAGTAGAATAGTAAAAAGTTTAATGTTCCCATACTCTTAATGTGTGTAATAAAACTGAAAAATTAAAAATAGAAAATAGACACATAGTTATTCGTAATGACATGAGAAAACGTTACTACCCATCGTCGTCACCGTTATTCGATGTCGAGAGTCAGTCTGTGTCCTGGAGCTCCCACTTGCTGACTAAGTAGATGGCGGTAAGACATGAGTATGTTAGTAAGACAAAAAGTAGAAGTCATCTCGTAAGTCAGTAAAGTCAAGTCAGTGAGTCAACACAGACTGAGAAACGTTGAGGTACTTGACGACGTACGGTCCGGAGGGACAGGTAGTTTGAGGACCTCAAATGAGTTTGAGTATAGGTAACTCAGACATTACGGTAGATTGGTAGAGTAGGAGACAGTAGGGGAAGAGGAGGGTGGAAGTTAGAAACGGTCGTAGTCCCCGAAAAGTTTACTCAGTCAAGAAACGTAGTCTACCGACTTGATAACCTCAAAGTCGAAGTTGTAGTCAGGAAAGTTACTTATAAGTCCTGACTAAAGGAAATCTTACCTGACTAATCTAGAGGAACTTCAGATTCCCTGAAAGTTCTCAGAAGAGGTTGTGGTGTCAAGTTTTCGTTACTAAGAAGTCAGGTTGAGAGTGTAAGTATGTACTGATGACGTTTTTGGTATTGAAACTGATCTACCTGATAACAACAGTTTTATTGCAGAGACGAAAAATTATACGACAGCTCCAACCTTCAATGTAAAGAAGGTTCCTCGTTCCAGAAAATTAAAGTACCGACGTGTACGGTAGAAGTCATGAAAACCTCGGGGTTTTATTTCAGAGAGTGACAAATGCACCAAAGGGGTAGATAAAGGGTACTTCACTACCCTGGTCTACGGTACTAGAATTAAAAGACTTACATCTCTAAATTCGGTTGCAAAAGTGAGAGGAGAAAGTGAAAGTAGTTCCTCGAGAAATCAAGAAGTAAAAGACGACATTCCCACCACAATACACGTATAGACTCCAATAACTATAAAGAGGGCCGTTAGAACTAAGGTCGAACATGAAATAGGTCGGTTCGCAAAGAGTACTACATGAGACGTATATTCAATTTATTCGTCGCACTGTTATATGTCGGAACTGCACGAAGAAAGATCAAACCTTGGTCAGATAACAAGGTACAGCCCAAGATAGACAACGAAGGACTGGACGTATGTCTAAAGAGTACTCCGTCCAGTCAACCAGACCATAAGGGTAGAGAAATTCTTAAAAGATTTTAAACAACACTAGGTGTGTCAGTATCCGAAACCGTATCAGTTATTTTGTTTTCATCTACAAAAAAAGACCGTGAGAGAACGAAAAGGTTACTAGGTCGTCTACAACCGTTAAACTAGAGACCAAGGAGACGGAAAAATTCAGGTCCAACTTGTAGACCTTCAAGTGTCAAGTGCATGACGACTTCGGACCGAACGTCGTAAAACTCGCAATTAAACAATAACACACTATACTCACGTTAACATACCATCAAACTAGTAAGAAACCGTAACGGAAAGAAATCCTTACCTTACTTTTGACTGGAAAAGGTCAGGACATCGGTGATACCTCAAAAGGTCTAAACGACCGTATAACTCACGTCGTGAAAGTGTCGTAGTAGAAAGTCCTAAACTTTATTGAGTTGACCTTAAGGTAGTGGAGGTGATCGAAACAAGTATCACTACGTAGGATTCTGGGTGTAGAGAAACATAAGGTCCTACAGACCGAGATCCACTCACTAGTATGGTAGCACTAATAGACTCAGTACTTCTAGAAAAGAAAAACGTGCCAAGAAGACACATAAGAACGGTTGAGAAGAATTATAGAAGTCGAAGACAATACAGGTATAATAAAAACAGGAAATAACACGGTTAGAAACGTACTTTATAAGGGAACCATAGAGATTGAAAGAACTTCTCTAGAGATAAGAAAGGGGCAGATAAAAAAAAAAAAAATAATGAAACCTAACTAGAAACTCCATCCGAAACAATAGAGAGGAACGACAAGAAACCTTGACGTAAGTTTAACCATACAGAAAGGAAAAGAGGAAACGGAAACGAAGAAAAGAAAAGTGTCGATAAACATTCCGGAGAAGTCTGTCGGTAAAACGGAAAATCGTAAAGAAAAAGAACCCTTACAAGGACTAGGGACGGAGGACATGTTACAGTGGTTGGAGACAAGTAACAAGAAGTCCATGAAACAGACAGTCTAGGTTAGGGAACTTAGGTAAACAGTGAAGGTGACATATTAGACTTTCCCAAACTAAATCCAGAATGGACTTACCAGTTCACCAAAAGGGATGAAAGAAGTTAAATTCCGACTTAAACCGTTATTGCATATGTATTAGACCCGGTGTCAGTCGAAGTCCAGAACAAAAACACAGACATATCTCGAAGAGGTAGAAACCGACGTTTCTTATATCAGTTGAACTAAAACCATAACTGGTAGACCACTACAGGTACACATCTCAGAAGAGAACACAACAACCTTCTCCCACAAGCGATACTGGTCAAACAAGAGAATCGTTTTTAGATAATCGGAAACGGGACGAAGTAAGACATGAGCTTCCAGTTTAAACGGACTATGAGGTTCATAAAGAACTGCACGATGAAAACGTAAGGACAGGCGATATTACTTTTCCTACCCAAAAAAAAAAAAAAAACCCACAATCAAAGTCTTCCAGAATGTCCAGAAGTATCTTGGCAAGTTGAAGTTGAAGAAGTCGTAATGACCAACCCCGTATCTGAACCTAATGACACTATAACTTACCAAACGTAACCTTTACTTGTCTCTAGTAAGACAGTAAAAAATCTAACGTAGGTTTATGACGTAAAACCTGAGAAAACAACTAATACGAGTAATGAGGTAAAGAAGATTCCCCAAGAACGGGTGTCATCATCTATATTACCAATAAACTCCATTTAAGTGGGTAAAGTCAGGTAACATCAAGTGACTAAGGATCTTACAGCTGTAAGTGAGAACGATAGAGGACAAACTGGTGAACGTTAAACGGAACTAAGTCCCGGATTGTAACGTCCAAGGATACTTTATAACGAGAAATGTCGTGACCTGGAATGAAGGTAGTAGACAGTGTAGGTGTTGACCCACCACAACAACGAAACCGACAAAGAAGAAAGAAAGAAAGAAAGACCCCAATAAAGAGGTGACTAGAGGTTATCGTATAACCCGTGGATGGCTAGACCCAATCCTCTACTGTGGTGGGAATACCGTCTTTCACTTCTCCTCGATTTTTCAGAGAACTACTTTCACTTTCTCCTCACGTTTTTTCAACAGGATTTCGAGTTGTAAGTCTTTTGCTTCTAGTACAGTAGGCCAGGGTAGTGAAGTACCCTTTATCTACCCGTTTGTCACCTTTGCCACAGTCTGAAATAAAAAAACCCGAGGTCTTAGTGACGTCTACCACTGACGTCGGTACTTTAATTTTCTGCGAATGAGGAACCTTCTGTTCAATACTGGTTGGATCTATCGTATAAGTTTTCGTCTCTGTAATGAAACGGTTGATTCCAGGCAGATCAGTTCCGATACCAAAAAGAACACCAGTACATACCTACACTCTCAACCTGACACTTCTTCCGACTCACGGTTTCTTAACTACGCAAACTTGACACCACGACCTTTTCTGAGAACTCTCAGGGAACCTGACGTCCCTCTAGGTTGGTCAGGTAAGACTTCCTCTAGTTGGGACCCTAAAGAAACCTTCCTTACTACGATTTCGACTTTGAGGTCATGAAACCGGTGGAGTACACTTCTCAACTGAGTAACCTTTTTTGAACCTACGACCCTCCCAACCCTCGTCGTCCTCTTCCTCTGCTGGCTCCTACTCTACCGACCTACCGTAGTGACTGAGCTACCTGTACTCAGACTCACTTGAGACCATCTACCACTACCTGTCCCTCCGGACCGCACGACTCTAAGTACCCCAGCGTTTCTCAGTCTGTGCTGACTCGCTGACTTTACTTGACTTGACTTGACTTGGCTAGACCCTTCAAGTAGAAAAACGGAAAAGTATGATAAGTACCCCAAGAGTTCCCTTTTTAAGCTTCAACAAACGATAAAGAAAAAGGTCATCTGGTACAAAACGGGTTTGAGAGGTGGTACTGCGTAGACAGAACCCACCGGGATATACCGTACCGAGTATCAAAGTGACTCAATCTGTTCAGACACCAGGTACACTAGTCTAACCAATCAAAAGACATTAACACCAAAAGTCAGACAGACGGGAGACTACCTATTCCTATTCTTCGAATACCTTCGAAAGACTACCCTCTCTGACTGGCTCTCCCTTTGACTCAACAAGACTACCCGTCCCGGTACGAGTCATTTAGTAATTGGGTTAAAAGACAACTAACCACCTCGACATATAAGTTATTTAATAATATTTTATACGTGAAATAATATTTTAACCGAAACACAATTTAATAAAACAGGTCAACAACCGATTACATTTATTAGAACTGTATAAATTCTTTCCCATCCAATTCGATATTACGAGTCGTCAAATTCACATAATTTTTGTAAAAATTGAATCCAATAAAAGTTGAATGTTTCTCAAATAGTCAAACATTGGGGTAGAATACAACTCTTTTTATACAAACGTTTTCATGACGTTGTCATACAGGTCAATTGTAGACAGTGGTGTGTATCGATTAAAAAAAAAAAAAGAACACTATCTTTGATGTCTAAGTGACAGACGACGACGATTCAGTGAAGTCAGCACAGGCTGAGAGACGTTTGGGTATCTGCCGTCGGATGGTCCGAGGAGACAGGGACCTTAAGAGGTCCGTTTTTATGACCTCACCCAACTGTAAAGGAAGAGGTGTCTAAGTGAAAGATCGACGAAAATTTATACCTTATGCCACAATAATTGATATCAGTGGTACAATACGTAGTATATAGATACTGAATGAGTAAAATATTGACCTTTAAACGTGGAAACCTTGAAAAAATGGGTAAAACGGGAGGGGTTGGTAGGTAACGGTTAGTGGTTAGAAAAGACAAAAGAAATAAGTACTTAAACCTAAAACAAAATAAATCAAAACCAAAACTAAGGTGTACACTCTAATATTCCATAAATAGAAAAGGAAAGATTGAATCGAGTAAATTGTATTACGGGAGTTCCAAAAGGTGTAACACGTTTACAGTTCTAAATAAGAAAAAAAAAAAATACCAACTTACAATAAGAAACCATATATAAACGCTGTAAAAGACATATGTAAGTAGCTAGTTACCTACAAATCCAAAAAAGGTACAGAAACGATGAGATTTGTTACAACGTTACTTGTATCTTCACGTACAGGAAAGTTTAATAACAAAAACATAACGAAATATCATATTTAAACCTTGGGGAACGTAACTCTCCCACACAGACTTTATAAGACATAGTACGTGGATGGAGTTACGTGTGTGATCTACGTGAAACGAATCCTAAACCGTGTATCATGTTATAATTATGTATCCAACAAATTAAAATCTTTCATTACAAAGTGTACTTCACTTTCAACGAGTCAGTACAGACTGAGAAACACTAGGGTACCTGATACGTCAGTTACCTTAAGAGATCCGGTCTTATGACCTCACCCACCGACAAATGAAGAGGTCCCCTAGAGGGACTGGGTCCCTAACTTGAGTTCAGAGGGTGTAACGTCCGTTTAAGAAAAAAATTATATATTTAGATAAATAAAATTAACCTTCGATCAATGAAATGTTATAACATAACCAAAACGATTCGGTGATCCCTTTGGGTTCACCGAAGTACCACAAAGTATGTCACTTCTATTGTAACCCATAGGGAGTTCCAGTCTTATAACGAGATCATTTTTCCGAACCTCATTGAATTAGTTACGGAAATATAAAAGGAGTCAAAACCTCTACTAGTGTACTGTCTTATTACGGACGTCTTTGTTTTTTATTTTTTTGTTTGAAAAACAGGGATAACACGTACTTTAAAACACGATTCATGAAACGTTTATAATCCATAAGTTCATAAATCTCGTTAGGATATCCTATCTATATAAGAAATAATGAGTTAAAAATGTAAATTCCTTTATTTAAATATCTCAAATGAACTATCTGAACTTAACGTATCGACCAATCACTGCTTCGAAGAACTCAGATATTTTGGATTCAAGTCCTAGACATAAGTGTCAGTGACACATTATAACAGAGAAATGGAAGAAAGTAGGGGAACTTCCGTTTTAACGTTAGAGTTCTAGATCCCTCATATGGTATCGTAAAAGTCGGTCTTAAATAATATGAAACTTTTCCTATTGTAATAGAACTGTTATAGTTATTTTTTCCGGTTTTGATATGAAGAAAAATTATTTGAGAACTAATAACTAGTTAGACGATAGTTATATGGTTTCAGATAAAGAGAAGGGACGGACTGTTTCGGTTAAATCTCTACCAGTCACTTTTTCTTTAGTTCCGTGAAAGTGTCAAGAGATTTATAAATACATAGAACAGTTCATATCCATTAAGATCGTAATTACGATAACAAGGTCAGTAATATCAATCACATATTAACTTATCATAATATTATTGAGAAAATATCTAATTATTCGGATCTCGACCTTTATGATTAAATAGTTCCACACATTGATCATTTAATCTATAAACCATTAGTTTAGAATAAATACTGAAATAAACAAGTAAGTGTTTTATAAATAATATATGGAGTGTTTCTAGTATAATTATTTTGACTGGTTTTTTAGGAATAGGAATATTTTGTATAAAATAACGTCGATATAAACACACATCTAATTAATATGACATATAGACAATCGTTATACAAAATATTTTTATTACTTTATCCTTTATTCTCATCCATATCAAACTTCCTTCCACTACACCTCCACCGATCCAACGTTAAAATTTGTTCGACCAAACCTTTCATGATTGATTCTAACGTAAATCCTTATCTTAACTCCCTCCATTCTCACTCCGTACACCCATATACATGGATTCTAGCAATTAAAATACACACTCAAACCGATCCCTTAAAACAGGTAGACAAACCAGATTGTGATCGGATCTACAACGACACTTCTATAAAAATTTTTACACTAATCGTAAAGTTAGTCATCTGAAACTCGTTTCATCTGATGACAGACACTACACTCATCCAAAATGAGTCAGTCTACTTTAGACATTCTCCGGTCACTGGAGACTTCTTCTGGATGAAGACAGAGATCTGACGTTGTGTCTTTAAGATGAACTCAAAAGTAGAAAGTTCGACAGTCCCTTCCGAAGGGACACTTCATATTGAACCCGAGTATATACTTCCCACTTATTTTAATATGGTGTATTTCCCATAACTTTCGTCCCTAACCTCATACACATATTCTGAGACCTTTTTTAGTATGAGGTCCATTTCTTGACGTACACGTTTTTGCTAAGTGTTCTCTTTCGTACGGAACCCTTTGTCTTGCCTCCGTGCGCACCGACTTCGGTCTCCTCGTCATACCACACTTTACTCTACACACTCCCACACACCCCGGTCTGTCCGTTCGAGTGGTGTAAATGACGATGATTGAATGGGAAACGGTTGTTTCCAGGCAGATCAGTTCCGATACCAAAAAGGTCACCAGTACATACCTACACTCTCAACCCGACACTTCTTTTGACTCGTGGCTTCTTAACTACGAAAACTTGACACCACAACCTCTTCTGAGAACTCTCACGGAACCTGACGTTCCTCTAGGTTGGTCAGGTAAGACTTCCTCTAGTCAGAACCCACAAGAAACCTTCCTTACTACGATTTCGACTTTGAGGTCATGAAACCGGTGGAGTACGTTTTTCAACTGAGTAACCTTTTCTGAGACTACGATCCTCCCTAATCCCCGTCCTCCTCTTCCCCTGCTATCTCGTACTCTACCGACCTCCCGTAGTGGCTGAGATACCTACACTTAAACTCACTTGAGGCCCTCAACCACTATCTGTCCCGCCGGACCTCACGACGTTAAGTACCTCAGCGTTTGAACTGACTCGCTGACTTGACTTGACTTGACTTGAATGGGAACATTTCGTATGACTGTAAAAGTTTCGTATACGTGTAAATAAAGGAGTAAAATCGAAGTATAAGGTACACTATGTCTACCGAATCACATCTCAACTGTCCGTCGTAGTCTCTAAGCTCAATTGTAGGTCACAGGATGTTAGTCAATTACAACCAAGACTTTTAGTTTATAATATTTAAGGTTACGACCTTTTAAAGAGAGTCTAGTACGACTTGAAAATTTTAATGTAAGTCTAGAGAAAGAAGAAAGAGTTGAAAACTACTATTATAAACTAACACGTAGGTTTTTAGTGTATTTTACATGTTTTAATCAGCAAAACATCAGAACCTTAAATTTTGGGATAAAAAACCAGACCACAAAAACCAAATTATCATTTACTGATAATCATTTCAAATGTTGTGAAAAAAGTAAGTATTCAAATTTTACTTTTAGGAGCATGTTAGTCCAAAAAGTTGATAAAATAAAATTTAACGATACAATGCAAATTATGTCAACACTCTAAGATCTTGAAATAATATGAAACATTGAGACTTAGAGAGGAAAATATTGTTAAATAAAATAACTCTAACGGAAGTTTAATATCATAGTCAAGTCAAGTGAAGTCAGCGAGTCAGTACAGGCTGAGAAACGCTGGGGTACTTAGCGTCGGGAGGTCCGGAGGGACAGGTAGAGGTAGAGGACCGCAAGTGAGTCTGAGCACAGGTAGCTCAGGTACTACGGTAGGTCGGTAGAGTAGGAGCCAGCAGGGGAAGAGGAGGACGGAAGTTAGGGAGGGTCGCAGTCTCAGAAAAGGTTACTCAGTTGAGAAGCGTACTTCACCGGTTTCATGACCTCGAAGTCGAAATCGTAGTAAGGAAGGTTTCTTTAGGGTCCCAACTAGAGGAAGTCTTACCCGACCAACCTAGACGAACGTCAGGTTTCCTGAGAGNGAAAGAGTTGAAAACTACTATTATAAACTAACACGTAGGTTTTTAGTGTATTTTACATGTTTTAATCAGCAAAACATCAGAACCTTAAATTTTGGGATAAAAAACCAGACCACAAAAACCAAATTATCATTTACTGATAATCATTTCAAATGTTGTGAAAAAAGTAAGTATTCAAATTTTACTTTTAGGAGTATGTTAGTCCAAAAAGTTGATAAAATAAAATTTAACGATACAATACAAATTATGTCAACACTCTAAGATCTTGAAATAATATGAAACATTGAGACTTAGAGAGGAAAATAATGTTAAATAAAATAACTCTAACGGAAGTTTAATATCATAGTCAAGTCAAGTGAAGTCAGCGAGTCAGTACAGGCTGAGAAACGCTGGGGTACTTAGCGTCGTGCGGTCCGGAGGGACAGGTAGTGGTAGAGGGTCTCAAGTGAGTCTGAGCACAGGTAGCTCAGGTACTACGGTAGGTCGGTAGAGTAGGAGCCAGCAGGGGAAGAGGAGGACGGAAGTTAGGGAGGGTCGCAGTCTCAGAAAAGGTTACTCATTGAGAAGCGTACTTCACCGGTTTCATGACCTCGAAGTCGAAATCGTAGTAAGGAAGGTTTCTTTAGGGTCCCAACTAGAGGAAGTCTTACCCTACCAACCTAGACGAACGTCAGGTTCCCTAAGAGTTCTCAGAAGAGGTGGTGGTGTCAAGTTTTCGTAGTTAAGAATCATTTAATGTTTTTTATACTTTTCAAAAGTTTTTGATTCTTTATGAGATAATTTCATAAATTGTTCTAATTGAATACGACCAAGTCATAAAAAGACGTTCAAAAGGGACTTAGATTAACCATTAGTACCTACGAATGTATCATGTCCACGTATAAATTGAGTCAACTTAAGTATAAGGAGAGTTTTTATCTTAGGGGTCCCATTTTAGTTGGTTTTTATGGTACTGATTAATATGGTACCTACTTAACATTTACGTATAACTTCAACTAGACTTCTCCGACGTATGAAATATTAATTTTAATATACTGTAAAACCTTTACCGTTTTGATATTACTGTACAGAGTCCTCAAGGTCCCCCACGCCTTCTCCCAATTTGTCCCCTTCGTGTCCCCTAAAAATCCCGTTATTTTGATTAGACATACGATAACATTATCACCTATGTACAGGTATACATAGAACTTTGGACATCTTTAAATGTTGTGTTACACGCTTGGAATTCCATATATGTAAAATGTTTAGTAAAGTCTCTAACCTCTTAGAGTCCTTCTTTACGTCTTCACTAGTGTGTTAGTTAGTTGCATATAATTTTTATATACTACGTCAGAGTGATCTCGTCCACTCCTCTTTACCATACTGTTCCACTGACACCTTTATTCAGACATTCTGATTTCTGTTTCCTTTGATATATTTGAAACATGACATCAACTCTTTTAACAAAAGGTATCCTCGTGTCGAAGTGTTAAGACTATCGTAAGATATTAATGTGACAATAACT
Source organism: Capra ibex (assembly GCA_006410555.1). Classification (NCBI taxonomy): domain Eukaryota; kingdom Metazoa; phylum Chordata; class Mammalia; order Artiodactyla; family Bovidae; genus Capra; species Capra ibex. Next base: position 33,463,408 of record SJYO01004576.1, read on the forward strand.
TGTTAATTTAATTACTTAACACTTACAGTCTAAAGAGTAATAACCTTATAATCGAATATCTATTATTACCCATCTCCAATCTTACTAGGTACACTATTGAGGAATCTTAACCTCTGGGACGATGTGTGAGTACATGAAATCGAGTGTGTATTTTTGTCTACCAAATGTTTTCATGAATAAATATCTCTACACACATATTCACCCTTATATACATTATATGGATGTACATAAAAGAACAAGACAATAGACTATTAGAATCTTCGTTACTATGGAGTCATCGTATGGATCACGGGTATAGAACTAAAAATTATGGTAAGTTTTATCCCTCGATCACCACGAACTCCTTTATTGGCTGAGATTCTGACCCTGTCCTTTATAAGTCCCACTGAAACGTTACTCCTTCACGCGTTCTTTCTTCAGGCGTTACCACCTCATATAGTTTGTTTGCGTCCTTGGTTCACTTTCTCGTGGGACTTTGTTAAACTTGTAGTGTTATGTATTAACATCACAATCTAATATTCACTTTCATATTTTATTTATGGGTATCAGGTACGACCATATTTATACACTAACCTGTCTACTTACCTATATTTCTTGTCCGTTTAGACACGTCTTCTTCATTATGAAAGGAAGGATTCACGCCCAACGGACGACACTGATAGAAGATTTCACATGTCGTACTTTGGCATACTTTTTCTCATTGAAAAGTCTACTCTTTGGACCGTTTGACGAAGTTGGTCCACTAGTTTTAATTACCAAATAATTATGTACTACACTACTTCAACTATGAAGTGGAGACACGAGAAGGAGAATTTTTACGTATTGGGTAGGATAATATTCTTTTGGTTGTCCGTTTATATTACACTTCTTATCAGATGTTTTATTGACTGGTCATGAGGAGTTTTGATAGTTTCAGTGATTTTTGTCCTTTTTAGACTCTTTTACAGTGTCGGTTTCCCTCTGTCTCCTTTACATTACCGATTTACATTACACCATAAACCTCTCCTGGGACCTCTTATTCCCCGAAGGGACCACCGAGTCTCCAATTTCACAGAAGAACGTTATGTCCTCTGGACCCAAGCTAGAGACCCAGCCCTTCTTGGGGACCTCTTCCTTTACCGTTGGGTGAGGTCCTAAGAACGGACCCCTTCGGGTGCCTGTCTCTTCGGACCACCCGATGTCAGGTACCCCAACGTTTCTCAACCTGTGCTGACTCACTGAAGTGAATGAATAAATGAATGACCTCTTATTTTCCCCTTTATTTATTTTCTTTTTATTATTTCTTTAGACTCTCTTCATACTTGAAATCAATTATTATCACATAGTTATAATAAAGAAATTAACATTGTTTACCCGAAGGGACCACCAAGTCGTCTTTTATTGAACTGACGTTACACCATTTGTACCCGAACTAGGGACCCAGTCCTTCTAGTAGACCTATTCGTTTACCGTTGGGTGAGGTCATAAGAACGGACCCTTTAGGGTACCTGTCTCCTCGGACCATCCGATGTCAAGTACCACAACGTTTTCTCACCTGGTACTGAATCACTGATTCGTTGTTGTCACATTATACAATTATTATCCCCTTTTATCCGGACCCCATATATCCCGAAGAAACATGATAGATACGTTAAAAACATTTTGACGACATTTTATTTTTACTCGACCTTAGACTTCTTATTATTTCCGTCTTTTTAGTGTTCATTTAAAAAGGTCAGTCTTTTATGTTCTTAGTTCATTGATTCTTTCCTTATTTTTATTGTTTAAGTCGTTATCTTTATTTTAGTAAGACGAATCTTCCCATTTCCATTATATTGATAGAGATCTCCACACTTAATCTACTAATATTTCTTGAACCTTACAAATCGATTTAGTGATATCTGAACGTGGGACAATAGTAAAGAACTTGTATACAGGACCCCAAGAAACATTGTTACTATCTTGACATTTAAGAGGTCAACTAATTTGACATTCAATGATGATGATGATGATGATTCAACGAAATCAGTACAGGCTGAGACACGCTGGGGTATCTGCCGTCGGGTGGTCCGGGGGGGCTAGGGACCCTAAGAGGTCCGTTCTTGTGACCTCACCCAACGGTTCAAACTTCGGAGCTATCGATATAAACAGTACGAGTGTATTTCAAATTACTAAGTCTTCGTACTAACGAGTGAACCTATCGTAAGGAACTACCGTATTAAGTTTAAAGTCATTACACTGTTCAATTAGCTCTTTATTAAGTCTGAATTGAGAAATCTTTTACTTAAACCGTAGGTTAAACTATGTCGTTTCATTTATAATTTTCTGTGCCTTCTCACAGACTATCCTGATATTTTTACGACTGTTTACCCTAATATATCATCGAAAGGTCAAAAGACAATAAACCGTTCTTTTTAAGTCACCCGGTAAAAATACGGATCCAGAATATTATCTATATATTTTCTTACATTCAATTTTTAGTCTTTTGATGTGTGTGTAAACTAAATATTTATTAGAAGTAAAAGACTTCTTATAATTTTAAGAATACATTAAAAATTGTTAAGATCAATCACGAAAACCCTTTACACACTGTTTATCTTTAATTATCATAAGACTTGTTAAAAATTAAATTAAATTAAAGTATATTGAGACAAGGTTTTAACCGTATTGAACTGAACCTGATGTCTGATATAAACTAAATTGTGTAGAATACAAAAAATGTCTACAAATATTCAATAAAATAAACTTTTGTACACGATTCAACATCTAAGAAATTTCCGTCTCCTATATATATCCGACCAATATTCATTTGAGCTATGTGAACGTCTCGGTTATCTTAAAGATGATGTCAAAATAATCCGTGTATTTAATATAATACAAGTCAAGTCAAGTCAGCGAGTCAGCACAGACTGAGAAACACTGGGGTATTTAGCGTCGTGTGGTCCGGAGGAACAGGTAGTGGTTGAGGACTTCAAGTGAGTTTGAGTGCAGGTAACTCAGCTACTGCGGTAGGTCTGTAGAGTAGAAGACGTCGGGGAAGAGGAGGACGGGGGTTAGGGAGGGTCGTAGTCTCAGAAAAGGTTACTCAGTTGAGAAACGTACTCCACCGGTTTCATGACCTCAAAGATCGAAATCGTAGTAAGGAAGGTTTCTTGTGGACCCTGACTAGAGGAACTCTTACTTGACCAACCTAGAGGAACGTCAGGTACTCTGAGAGTTCTTAGAAGAGGTTGTGGTGTCAAGTTTTCGTAGTTAAGAAGCCACGAGTCGAAAGAAGTGTCAGGTTGAGAGTGTAGGTATGTACTAATGACCTTTTTGGTATCGGAACTGATCTGCCTGGAAACAACCGTTTCGTTACAGAGACGAAAACTTATACGATAGATCCAACCAGTATTAAAAGAAAGGTTCCTCATTCATAGAAAATTAAAGTACCGACGTTAGTGGTAGACGTCACTAAAACCTCGGGGGGTTTTATTTTAGACTGTGACAAAGATGACAAAGAGGTAGATAAACGGTACTTCACTACCCTGGTTTACGGCACTAGAATCAAAAGACTTACAACTCGAAATTCGGTTGAAAAAGTGAGAGGAGAAAGTGAAAGTAGTTCTCCGAAAAATCAAGAAGAAGTGAAAGACAGTATTCCCACCATAGTAGAAGTATAGACTCCAATAACTATAAAGAAGGCTGTTAGAACTAAGGTCGAACACGAAGGAGGTCGGGTCGCAAAGAACATAATACAATGATCTTATTTTACTTAAAACAAAAGGAAATGTTCAAATACGTAAACCACTCTTACGTATTTAAGTAAGTATAAAAGTAGATTATAAAAATGATAAAAGTAAAATACATATACAAATATAACTATACGTTTTATGTCTTTATGTGTAGTGAGACGTCTAAACGTGACAGAATCGAACATTTAACACTCAGTAATTTATTTTTTCTGAAAATTTTTGACACGGACTGAAATTTTTAATATAAATCTAAATTAGACAAATAAAAGTAATAAATGAAGAAGTGAACTGTTTACCATTTTTAAGTTTGGTAACGTACTTTATTGGTAATGATATATTGATTTTATTAACTTTCTTGTTAGTGTCGTGAGATCTCAATAATTTAGATATTTCGGGAACCCTTAGACATTACTCGTTCCTATCAGTAGTTATACACTCGACTAAGAATTACTTAAATGATTTTTATAGAAATCTTTCGTTTTGGAATCGTATCGAGTAATAAAACTTCTTAGAATAAACTTTATTACTGGATTCTTCATGAACAAAAGTGATAGGTAATCTTGTAAACAAATAAATAATACGTTGGGTTCTTTTACAAATTAAGACCCATTACCATCTTTATACCGGTCATCCGGTATAAAATAAATATTTGTACAGGTCTGTTGTTAGAGGTCCCATAAACCTTTTAAGTTATATTATGACTATTATTAGGTATCGTAAAAGACAGTGGTTTAGTTTCCTAATAAAGACGTGTGACCGACTCTTCACTAGATATTATTTTGAAGAAGTTGTAAACACAAAGTGGTATTACCAAGGACTTGTGGTCTAATAATTTAGTGTAACTTCAGAAGAAGAAGGACATTTACTCCAGTGAAGAAACCTTTACTGAAAAAGGAAATTATCGGAAAAGTTCGACACACTTGAATCTGTCGAACGTTTTAGAGTTCCTATTTTCCTTAAAGTTTGTGACTTAACAGGTCGATAAACGTCTTAAGTATCTAAAAAAAAGGAATAAGTCGTGAGGGTGTTTTATCGGTAAGACCAAGTCAAATTGATAAAAGTCCTTTGTCCCTTGAGTCATGCTGGGTCCCTTGATTTTAACCAGAGTCCGTTGAGACTCAAAGTTCTTAAGACGAAACAAGTGGAACCAGCAAACTTAGTCGAACGAATGTAACTTACACCTCTATTACTATCGACAGATAAAGTGTATTGATAACGTTCCTATTTATATATTACGTACATCTTTTATATCACATGTATCACTTCGACCCTATATGGATATAAGGGTGAGTCACATTATTTAACATACTAATAAGTGTTTATAAGCGTAGATATGAGGTCTCCTTTTTTAATATGAAGTAACGGGTAACTATTATTTGAATCGGTTCTTTGAATCCAGAAACCTTATTCTTAGATTCATTGCACAGTGAAAGCTCCTCTTTAATACTTTCGGTCGTACACCAGAGTGAAAAGGGAAAATGAAGACATGGTGACTGATCGTTATGTGAGTGTATTTCAGACGAAACTGACTTACCGAAATCCTAGCTTCTATTATATCTCGTCACGAGATTAACCAGGGTCCACAATCAGTGACTCAATCCAGACTTAGAAACACTGGGGTACCTGATACTGGGAGATCCGAGGAGACAAGTACCTTAAGAGGTCCGTTCTTATGACATCACCCAACGTAGAGGGAAGAGATCCCCTATAAGGGTTGGGTCCCTGACTCGGGTCTAGAGAATGTAACGTCCATCTAAGAAATAGTAGACTCAGTGGTCCCTTGGGACCAACCAGTGTTTCCCAGTATATTAAGTGACTCTTAAAAGAACCAAGATCGGTTTACATTAAAGTCCGACTCCCTCGTTTTGAGTCATGTCACTTTAGTTTATTTTAGGTATATTATTTAATGTTCCAAAAGGAACCACCAAATCTACCATTTCTTAGACGAACGTCACACCCTCTGGACCCAAGGTAGGGACCCAACCCTTCTAAGGGAACTCCGTCCTTACCGTTGGGTGAGGTCATAAGAACGGACCTCTTAGGGGTACCTGTCTCCTCGGACCGCCCGATGTCGGGTACCTCAACGTTTCTCAGTCTGTGCTGACTCATTGATTCTGTTCGCTATTTAATGTCTGTAAAATTTCATATCTAAGAATATTTTACTATTATAAATTTTATATGACGTTAAGAGATTTGGATCACATTCACTTAACTTTTATCATACAAGAAACCCTATTTACTCCGTTTAGTCTTTTAAATTTTTTTTTTCTACGTAATATACCTTAAGTAATCCGTAAATGATCTAATGGTTGTAAATGTACAGGACAAATAAAGTTAGAGTTTTGTTCGAGACTTCATATATAATAATTTTTGGAATAAAAATACACTTTAAATTCGAATTTCTCTAATATAAACGGGTTATAATGTATCGTCCATTCACCCTCCTGGTTTGAAAGACGAGTTCCGTCAGAGTTAAGTCTGATGTCTCGAGTCTTCACTTTACAATATAACAAGAAGCAGATTTTACAACTTAATACATTTATACCCTTCATCGTGATACATGTCCATTCTTGGGTCTCAGACTCAATAGAACGGTCTCGTAAAAATCCACTTTCTAGTCAGACCAATCGTATTCTAAAAAAAAAAAAAAAACGAACACATATACACACGCGTACACACACACATAAATATGGTTTCCAAGTACACTTTAAGTTGTAATTTTTGTTTCGTTCAATTACCGTAGACCAAGGTAGAGAAGTACCGTTTATCTTTCCCCTTTACACCTTCACTATTGTCTAAAATCAAAGAACCTGAGGTTTTAGTGACGACTGTTACTGACGACGGAATTTTAATTTTTAGTGAGGAACCTTCCTTTCGACACTGTTTGAATCTGTCACATAATCTTTCGTCTCTCTCTCGAAACGACTGTTTCCAGGTATATCAGTTTCGATACCAAAAAGGTTATCAGTACATGTCTACGCTCTCGACCTGGTATTTCTTCCGACTTTCGGTTCTTTAACTACGAAAGTTTAACACTACGACCTCTTCTAAAAACTCTTAGGGAACCTGACGTTCCTTTAGTTTGGTCAGTTAGGATTTCCTTTAGTTGGTACCGATGAGTAGCTTTCCTGACTACGACTTCTACTTTGAGGTTATGAATCACCGGTGGACTACACTTCTCAGATGAGTGACCTTTTCTGGGACTACGACCCCATCTGACCTCCGTTATCCTCTTCCTTCATCGTCTCCTACTACTCTACCAATCTATCATAGTGGCTGAGTTACCTGTACTTTATCTCGTTTGAGGTCTTCTATCACCTCCTGTCTCCTGGGACTACACGGTGTCACGTACGTCAACGTTTCTCAGTCCATGATGAATCACTGACTTTTTGTTGTTTTTAAGGTTTTACAAAAGGGAGACTGTCTGAAACAATCCTTCTTTAATAGAATCCCGTCTTGGAGACAAAGAGACACGGACACGCTAACGAAAGTGTAAAGTCCTACCGAAAGTATCAATATGATCATACTATAATAAACTTATTTTCATAATCCTGTATGATATTAAAAAAGGAAAACTAAAACTAGATAACACTTGTAAAATTCGTCCTAGACAATAAATTATCCACGAGTTTTATAACTTATTTATGAAATTGATTATTGTACACTCTTTGACAAGTCGAAGACCACGATCAAGAGACTACCCCGGAGGACTGACATTCGTGTGAAGTTTTAAAAAAGTTATTATTACAGTTACTTTTGAATCAACCCGGTAAAACCGAATACATGAGTTGTCCTACTGGGGCGACATTGTATGCCTATAACCGATAATTCTTTAATAAGTAAAAGATTTGTATAATCTAACTCAAATACACAAAATCCAGGGTCTCCTTACTTATTTTTTTTTATAGGACACATTATTATTTCTCTTTCTTCCTTCAAGTTATGGTCTTATATATCAGTCGTGACATAAACTTCAGTCTTTAACATACTTCTGTTCAGTTGTCTATTGTAACGACTCTCACACCTACTCCTACGAAATACCCTACATCTAAACCATATTTGAGTCGTGTTTTTATTCTCCACCTCGAGTTTTATTAACCTAATTGACCTGGAGACACACTTCTTATCGACACGAGAAGTCGGTATAATAGATCCAAGAGAAAAGGAGGAAAGAAGTACGTAGGACCTGAACTGTTAATTAAATCTTTTTTGTATTCTCTTTTTTTGTGTCTGATTTTCTTTCTTTCTCTCTCTCTCTTTTTGTTTTGTTTTGTGTGTGTGTGTGTGTGTGTGTGGTCTCCTAAAGAGAGATTTCCATAAATTTATTGGTGATGTCTTTACAACACCTACAGTCCTACGTCCAATCATGGACTCTCATTTTTGAGTCTATACGGACTTCGACCTCCTCTGTCTGAACAGTCGACTGAAGGACTAGGAAATCTAACGTAGATTTCGTTAGGAGGGTCAGGTTTTGGAGATTGTACACATGAACCTTTATAGGAAATCGAAAGGTCAGACTCTTCTCCATATGATCCCTTCGTTTCGGAAAATATGGAAATTCTCAATCACTTTGTGTTTATCTATATATCTTATTATAAAAACGAACAAAGTAAAAACTTATATTTTCGTTAATTCCAGGAGTTCGTTTACTTTTTCTGACCAATTATTTGTTTTATTGAATAGAATCTCTTGAATTTATGTTCCGTCTCATCTCTTTTTTTAAATTAAGACTGGGAGTCAGTAAACAGTTCTATAAAGTAAGTATCTTTCGTACGACGACGACGTCAGTTGAGACACGTTGGGGTACCTGACGTCGGAAGGTCCGAGGAGACAGTTACCCTAAAAGGTCCGTTCCCATGACCTCACCCCACGGTAACGGAAGAGGTTATCTTTCGTATTATACGATGTTTTTTATTTATTGTGTTTTCAAGAGAACTTTTAATTTTTATATTGACAGTTACAAATTCGTAAACAACCCAAAGGGTCCTCCGAGTTATCATTTCTTAAATAGACGGTTCGTCCTCTGTGTCTAAGACAGAGACCCAGTCCTTATAGTCTTTACCGTTGGGTGAGATCCCAGGAACGGACCCTTTAGGGTCCCTGTCGACGGATTACTCGATGTCAGGTACTCTCAGTGTTTCTCAACCTATACTGAATCGCTTATTTGTGGTTATTTTGTAAATAATACACTCAACTTTACATTTCAAATTCTTTGAAAGGTCTTTTAATTTTTTTAACTTTAATGATCCCTTTCTTTTCTTTGAGTTCTCCGGATAAGACCTTATCCTCTAGACACTTACGAGTCATCGAGTCAATACAGACTGAGAAACTTCGGGGTACCTGACATCGGACGGTCCGAGGAGTGAGGTACCTTAAAAGGTCCGTTCTTATAAATTTTCCCAACGGTAAAAGATGAGCTTCCTCTAGACACTTAGTAAAGTCGAGTCAAGTCAGTGAGTCAGCACAGGCTGAGAAACGCTGGGGTACTTGACGTCGTGCGGTCCGGATGGACAGATAGTGGTTGAGGACCTCAGGTGGGTTTGGGTACAGGTGACTCAACCACTACGGTAGGTTGGTAGAGTAGGAGACCACAGGGGAAGAGAAGGACGGAAGTTAGAAAGTGTCGTAGTCTCAGAAAAGTTTACTTAGTCGAGAAACGTAGTCCACCGGTTTCATAACCGTAAAGCCGAAGTTGTAATCAGGAAGGTTACATGTGGGCTCTGACTAGAGGAAATTCTACCTGACCAACCTAGAGGAACGTCAGGTTCCCTGAGAGTTCTCAAAAGAGGTTGTAGTGTCAAGTTTTGGTAGTTAAGAAGCCACGAGTTGAAAGAAATATCAGGTTGAGAACCCGAAGGGACCACCGAGTTTCAAATTTTCGTAGATGGACGTTACGCCCTCTGGGTTCAAGCTAGGGACCCGGTCCTTCTCGGTGACCTGTCCTTTACCATTGGGTGAGGTCATAAGAACGGACCTCTTAGGGTACCTACCTCCTCGGACCACCAGATGTCAGGTACCCCAACGTTTCTCAACCTGTACTGACTTACTGTAGTGAAGAAGAGTGTAGGTATGTACTGATGACCTTTTTGGTATCCGAACTGATCTACCTAGAAACAACCGTTTCATTACAGGGACGAAAACGTATACGACAGACCCAACCGGTATTGAAAGGAAGGTTACTCATTCGTAGAAAATTAAAGTACCACCGTCAGTGGTAGACGTCACTAAAACCTCGGGGGGTTTTATTTTCAGTCAGTGACAAAGGTGAGAAAGGGGTAGATAAACGGTACTTCACTACCCTGGTTTACGGTACTAGAAGTAAAAGACTTACAACTCGAAATTCGGTTGAAAAGGTGAAAGGAGAAAGTGAAAGTAGTTCTCCGAGAAATCAAGAAGAAGTGAAAGACGGTATTCCTACCACAGTAGACGTATAGACTCGAATGACTATAAAGAGGGTCGTTAGAACTAAGGTCGAACACGAAGGAGGTCGGGTCGGAAAGAGCACTATATGAGACGTGTATTCAATTTATTCGTCCAACTGTTGTATGTCCAAACTTCATGATGAAAAGGTTAAACCTTAGTCAGACAACAAGGTACGGGTCAAGATTGACAACGAAGGACTGGACGTATCTCCAAACAGTTCTCCGTCCAGTCCACCAGACCATAAGGGTAGAGAAAGTCTTAAAAGGTGTTAAATAACACTAGGTGTGTCAGTTTCAAGAAACCGTATCAGTTATTTCATCTTCATCTACAAAAAGACCTTGAGAGAAGGAAAAAGTTACTAGGTCTCTACAACCGTTAAACTATAGAACAAGGAGACGGAAAAGATTTTGGTCGAACTTGTCGACGTTCAAGTGTCAAGTGTATGACACCTTTGGACCGAACCTCTTAAAACTCGTAATGAAATGATCGGACAGTCTACTCACGTTAACACACCTTCAAACTCGTAAGAAACCGTAACAGAAAGAGACCCTAACCTTACTTTTGACTGGAAAAGGTCAGGACACCGGTAACGACTTAAAAGGTTTAAACGACCGTATAATTCACGTCGTGAAAAAAAAGTCGTAGTAGAAAATGATAAACTTTATCGAGTGGACCTTAAAGTAGTGGAGGTGATCGAAACAAGTATCACTACGAAAGATTCCGGGTGAACTGAAGTGTAAGGTCCTACAGACCGAGATCTACTCACACTCACTAGTGTGATAGTACTAACAGACCCAGTACTTCTAGGAAAAACATGTCAAGAAGACACATAAGAACGTTGGAGAAGAATTATATAAGACGAAGATTATCCAGGTATGACAAAGACAGTAAGTATCTCGGATAGAAACGTACTTTATAAGGGAACATAGAGATTAAAAGAATTTCTCTAGAGATCGGAAAGTGTAAGACAACAAAGGGAGATAAAGAAACGTAATTAGTGACTCCTTCCGAAAGAATAGAGAGGAACGATAAGAAACCTTGAGACGTAAGTTTACCAATATAGAAAGGAAAAGAGGAAACGAAAAGTGAAGAGAAGAGAAGTGTCGATAAACATTCCGGAGGGGTCTGTCGGTAAAACGAAAAAATGTGAAGAAAAAGAACCCCTACCACAACTAAGGACAGAGGACATGTTACAGTACTTAGAGGTAGGTATTAAGTAGTCCGTGAGACGGATAGTCTAGATCAGGGAATTTAGATAAAGAGTGAAGGAGACATATTAGTATTCCCTAAACAAAATCCAGTATCGACTTACAGATCACCAAAAAGGGTGAAAGAAGTTAAATTCAGACTCCTCTAGGATTTCCTCTCTTGTTCCTTTTACTTTTTTTCTTCTCAATGAGTTTATTCATTGTCCCGTAAATATTTTAAAGTTCTTCCCTTATTTGAAAACATACATTTTTTAAAAAAATTATAGGGTCAAGAAATGAGACATACTACTTATAAAGTTTAAGGTTCCATTTCTTGTAAGTAAGACTTTTCAAAACCCTTTTTTTAGTAGACGTCAGTTTTCTATTCGGTATTTTATCCTATGGTGTTAATTTAACATCTTTAGGTTTAAGATACACTTTTATTAAATGAAAATAAATAATTTTTCAGTTAGTTTGTTCTTCTATTTTATTTCTTTGAATTCCTAAGTCTTTTACATTGAGTACATGTACAAAGGACTCCTTCATTGACTATTACTTAAGTTCTTTACGTTGTATCTTTTGATTGCTCTCAGAATCTAAGATCCTTTATTCTATGACTAAGTAGTCAACTTATTTACCTTTAATAGTGTAATATTCCTCTACTATTATATTTTGACCGTTGTCTGTCTCAGTAAAGTACCAAGTAGTTTCACTAACTTTTTTTACCTAAACCCCACTATATAATTCCCTACTCTAAGTCCTTGAAGTATTGTAACATAATGTAAAAATAGTCGTTCTTTTTACTTTCTAGTAACCTCTAAACACTCCTTCTCCCCTTTATATACCAATTCGAAGCGAGGTTGATTCTTCACCTGATCTTGTACTGTACTAGTTGACTATTCAACATCCTTTATTCCAGATGAATTGAAATACGGATGTTTGTCAATAGAATTTTATCGTAGTTACATTCTAGATTGGAATCTTAGAATGTATTCTAATATTTTATAATCATATAGTGAACCAGGTATTCACTAGTCATAAACATATATGTAATTACATTTTAACGTAAATATTAAATTTTAGTTAAAAACAGTTTTAGACATTGTATGAAAACAACAGTTTCTTTATACACTAGTTAGAATTGTGAGATTTTTTTATTTCTATTTTAACTGTCTTTCCCTGAGAGTTTACCGATCATCTGTGGTTTCCTTCTTTATTTTATGGTAAAATGTATTACTTCTCTGTCTTTAATAACAAATTCGTTGTTTTATTTCAACACTAGTATATTAAAAATTTTTCATAAAATAAAAACCGACACGACCCAGAAGGTACGACGTACCTAAAAAGAGATTAACACCACTCTCTCCGGTGAGGGATCAACACCACACGTCCGAAGAATAACTCCCCCAACGAGAAAAATATCGCTAGTGAGTGGATCTCGGTCTGTAGTACCTTACACTTCAGTTCACCCGGAATCTTTCGTAGTGATACTTGTTTCGATCACCTCCACTACCTTAAGGTCACCTCGATAAAGTTTAGGACTTTCTACTACGACACTGTCACGGAGTGAGTTATACGGTCGTTTAAACCTTTTGAGTCGTCACCGGTGTCCTGACCTTTTCCAGTCAAAAGTAAGGTTAGAGTTTCTTTCCGTTACGGTTTCTTACGAGTTTGATGGTGTGTTAACGTGAGTAGAGTGTACGATCATTTCATTACAAGTTTTAAGAGGTTCGGTCCGAAGTCATTATGCACTTGGTACGTGAACGTCGACAAGTTCGATCAAAATCTTTTCCGTCTCCTTGGTCTCTAGTTTAACGGTTGTAGACGACCTAGTACCTTTTTCTTTCTCTCAAGGTCTTTTTGTAGATAAAGACGAAATAACTGATACGGTTTCGGGAACTGACACACCTAGTGTTATTTGACACCTTTTAAGACTTTCTTTACCCTTATAGTCTGGTGGACTAGACGGAGAACTCTTTAGACATACGTCTAGTCATTCGTCGTCAATCTTGACCTGTACCTTGTTGTTTGACAAAGGTTTATCCTTTTCCTCATGTAGTTCCGACATATAACAGTGGGACGAATAAATTGAAGATACGTCTCATGTAGTACTCTTTGCGACCCGACCTTCTTCGTGTTCGACCTTAGTTCTAACGACGCTCTTTACAGTTATTCGAGTCTATACGTCTACTGTGGTGGGAATACCGTCTTTCACTTCTCCTTGATTTTTCGGAGAACTACTTACACTTTCTCCTCTCACTTTTACAGCCGAATTTCGAGTTGTAAGTCCTTTGATTCTAGTACCGTAGACCAGGGTAGTGAAGTACCCTTTATCTATCCCTTTGTCACCTTTATTATAGTCTGAAATATAAAACCCCGAGGTTTTAGTGACGTCTTCCACTAACGTCGGTACTTTAATTTTCTACGAATGAAGAACCTTCCTTTCAATACTGGTTGGATCTATCGTATAACTTTTCGTCTCTGTAATGAAACGGTTGTTTCTAGGTAGATCAGTTCCGATACCAAAAAGGTCATTAGTACATACCTACACTCTTAACCTGACACTTCTTTCGACTCACGGTTTCTTAAATACGAAAACTTCACACCACAACCTCTTCTGAGAACTCTCAGGGAACCTGACGTTCCTCTAGGTTGGTCTGGAAAGACTTCCTCTAGTCAGGACCCACAAGAAACCTTCCTGACTACGATTTCGACCTTTGAGGTTATGAAACCGGTGTAGTACGCTTCTCAACTGAGTGACCTTTTCTGAGAATACGACCTTCCCTAACCCCCGTCCTGCTCTTCCCCGGAATCCCTATTCTACGGACCTACCGCAGTGGCTGAGCTACCTGTACTCAAACTCAATTGAGGTCCTCACTACACGACACTAAGTACCCCAACGTTTCTCAACCTGTACTGACTCGCTGACTTGACTTGACTTGATCCCGTACCCCCGAGACCCTACACGTGCGAAGCAATCGACACGGACTGTCCGTGAGCTAGTACCCTAGTCGTCAAAACCGTGTGCCCGGGTCGACGATCTGTCGTACACCCTAGGAGGAGCTATACCTTAGTTTGAGCATAGAGGATGTAACCGTTCCCCATAAGAAATGGTGACTCGGTAGTCCCTTCGAGTGATAGTATAATAAAAGAAAACGATCAATTAGTCTTCTCCTTACCTTTACTAATTTTTTATTTCTTCCTTTTCTCCTTTTCCCAATATATTATCTTTGTCTTTATGGATTTTCGTAAGAAACTCTCCACTGTGACCACGAAGAGTCATGTTTTGTAAATTGAGAATTGACAAGCTAAGAGATTTAAAGATCAACTTAATAATAAGAGAAATTTTCAAAGATTTTCTCCCTCCACAAACCCCCACCCACTTTATTCGCTTCCTCCACTGAACAAACCACTGTCCAACATTGATCTGAAAACCAACACTAGTGATAAAATTACTTATGTCAACAGTCTTACATAACAACATATGGATTTTCTATTTAAAAATTTGACTAAAATAACGTTATTTTGGGGTTACTTTATTTTTTGTTGTTTTCACTAAAATTTACTCCAGTATTCCCCTCCCTACACTAGGATATCCTAATCACAGGATTATTCTTTTCTATGGTTACACGAGTAATAAACTCTCAAGTCCGTAACGTCTTTCCAGTACACTCCTAACCAAAGGGACCACCAAGTCTACCATTTCTTAGACGGACTAACTTGAGTCCAAGTTAGGGACCCAACCCTTCTAGGGAACCTCTTCCCTTACTGATGGGTGAAGTCATAAGAAACGACCTCTTAAGGTACCTGTCTCCTCGGACTATCCGACGTCTGGTACCCCAACGTTTCTCAGTTTGTAGTAACTCGAAGATGTCTGTACTGACGACAAAGTGATGTGAAGTAACACTCCTAAATGGACCTTTCCTGGTAGATATTCGGTCTCTCTGTCGGGATTGGTTTTTTCTTTTACCAGTATTAAGAAATCAGTGGGATCATCTGGTACATTTTATTTCTTCGGGCTAGTATAAGTCGAAGTCTCATACGGTCATTAAACGAGATTTTTGATGAAGTACAGAACGTCTTTCGTTATGAAAATCATTCTACTAATAAGTGAACACTTGCCTAAAATAAAGTACATAAACTTTCTGACGGTTCTAAACTGTTAAATATAAACAGGTCGTAAACTTTACAATAACAATAAAAACAACCTTAAACACCCTCTTTTTTTTGATATTTTCAAGTTAGAGAATACTTTAACAAACTTTAATGGAAAGTGAACCGACTTATTCATCTCATAACTAAAGTGGGAAGATATTTTATTTTCCAATTACTTGTTTTTAGTCTGTCACGAATAAAGAATATATATATATATATTAAACTATAGAATATAGTATATATATAGAATATAGAATATATATATTTTAAACTATGGGAAGAGAAGATTTTTTTCAATTATAAAAATGTGGTTTAAGTACTCAACATTGTTACAATACTATCCCTTACTCCTCGTAGTATAGAAATCGAAGTGTTAGGACGGTTAAATACTAACGCAACCAAATGTAACATCCACTGATAATAAATGATACCTCCCGGAGAATGAATTCACATCCGATTGTTCTTCAAAAGAGACAGTTAACTATATTGGACCGACTCTTTCACTACTTTGTCCGTGTAAAAAGGAAACGATAACTCCTATTTCTATCTTTATACCCGTTTAATTTATACGGTCATAATGTTAGGAAAACCATTACGGGTTTAAAATTCCTTAGATGACTAAAGTCCATCTTTCATGGTACACTCACAATCAACGAGTTAGTACAGGCTAAGAAGTCCTTTGCGACTTGACATCGAGTAGGCCGAGGAGACAGGTCCCTTAAGAGATTTATTCTTATGACCTCACCCAACGACAAAGGAAGAGGTCTCCTACAAGGGTTGGGTCCCTGGTTTGGGCCTAGAGGACGTAGTGTCCGGTTAAGAAATGGAAGACTCTGTGGTCCTTTCACGGTATGTCAAATGATTAAACGGTAATCGTCTACTGTCTGTGTTTATAATCGGGCCTTTGATTCCTACATCAAACAACTTTAATGGAACACAAAGAAAAGATTGATTTCACATGGTTATAATTTTGCAAGAAAATACTTATAGTCATTAAAAATAAAAATGTTTAAGAAGGATTTAGAAACACGAACAAGATGTACACTCCTTTGATATATCGTTTGTTAAACTTCTGTCTTAAAGTCACTTATTTTATTAAAGTAGGTCTTTTAACAGAATAAAATTCTAAAAACAAGTAACGTATATTAATGAAGTTAATAACTGAGATCAAATTCTTTTCAAGAGACAGAAAATCAACGGTAATCTATAAATGAATACTTAGAGTTTTAGTAAACACTACAACGAACCCAGAAAGGACTTTGTTTCTAAAGAATGACTCATTTCAATGAAATATAGAATAGGAGTCTTAGTAAAAGATTCCAATTTTTACTATAAGGTTTTTTTACCTTTAATTCTTCCGTCTTATAATAACGACATCACATCCTGATCCGTCGTGTCTTTTGATAGTAATTAAACACTTTTTGGGAAAACTAGGGTGAAGACCCGTATGNTTCTAAAGAATGACTCATTTCAATGAAATATAGAATAGGAGTCTTAGTAAAAGATTCCAATTTTTACTATAAGGTTTTTTTACCTTTAATTCTTCCGTCTTATAATAACGACATCACATCCTGATCCGTCGTGTCTTTTGATAGTAATTAAACACTTTTTGGGAAAAACTACATAAGTAAATTTTTTAATTAAAGTGTACACTAGAAGGGAAATTGTAAAAATGGTTTTTAAACATATTATCTGGTCTCCTTGGTCGGGTCTCAGTGGTGTCGGATCTAAATTTATTACAACAAACACACAAGTTCAGTGAGTCAGAACAGGTTGAGATACGCCGGGGTAATTAACATCGGGCGGTCCGAGGACACAGGTACCTTAAAAGATTATAAGTGACCTCACCCAACGATAAAGGAAGAGGTCCCCTAGAAGGGTCCCTACCTCGGGCACAGAAAATTCAGAGGACGTAACCGTCCGTCCAAGAAATGGTGATCGTGGTGAATCCTTCGGGGTCTAATTTATGACAATCCCTTTATCTTAAATTAGACTTTATAAGAGAGTTGAGTCTTTTCGGAGAGGTGTCTCCAACCTTTCTTTCTTTTGTTAAAATAAAAGTTTGTTTGTACTTTGGTCTTACATCTCACGTAACGACGTTAGACGATTCTCACGTTTCTGTCTTTCTGTAGTGTGAGAAAATATCTGGTTCGTCTTTGCACACAAGAATTCTATTTTTATTTATCAGGAGTTCATTATCCTGAATTGTCTTTGTAAAAGTTTGTATGAAGTAGGATTTGAGTGGACCATTAACTCCACTGATAGACACAAACGATTGACCGAAATAGGTTTCTTTTTGATTTGAGTATAGAAATACTGTCCTCTTTCAAAAGTTATCACGCGACTGACTTCAATCCGAGGATGGTAAGTGTTATTGCCTCTATCAGTGACTGAAGGACATACTGACGTATAATTCCTCTCAAGGGTCCGGGAACTATTTGTGTAAGGACCCAGTATCCCGACCGTTCTCCGTATACACCAAATTTTTTCCAAAGTTAAGTCAAGTCAAGTCAGGGAGTCAGTATAGACTGAGAAACACTGGGGTACCTAACGTCGTACGGTCCGAAGGGACAGGCAGTGGTTGAGGGTCTCAAATGAGTTTGAGTTCAGGTAGTTCAGTCACTACGGTAGGTTGGTAGAGTAAGAGACAGTAGGGGAAGAGGAGACTTGAAGTTAAAAAGAGTGGTAGTCCCAGAAGAGTTTACTCAGTCAAGAAGGGTAGTCCACCGGTTTCATAACCTCCAAGTCGAAGTCGTAGTCAGGAAGGTTACTTATAAGTCCTGACTAAAGGAAATCCTACCTTACCAACCCAGAGGAACATCATGTTCCCTGAGAGTTCTCAGAGGTTGTGGTGTAAAATTTTAGTAGTTTAGAAACCGTGAGTCACAAGAAATGTCAGGTCGAGAGTGTAGGTATGTACTGTTGACCTTTGGTATCGAAACTGATATACCTGGAAACAACCGTTTCATTACAGAGACGAAAAATTGTACGATAAATCCAATCAATATCGAAAAGAAGGTTCCTCGTCCGTAGAAAATTAAAGTACAGACGTCAGTGGTAGACGTCACTAAAACCTCAGGGAGTTTTATTTCAGACAGTGACAAAAGTAACAAAGGGGTATATAAATGGTACTTCACTACCCTGGTCTTCGGTACTAGAATCAAAAGACTTACAACTCAAAATTCGATTGAAAAAGTGAGGGGAGAAAGTGAAAGTAGTTCTCCGAAGAATCAAGAAGTAGAAGACAGTATTCCCACCACAGTAGACGTATAGACTCCAATAACTATAAAGAAGGTCTTTAGAACTAAGGTCGAACACGAAGGAGGTCGGGTCGTAAAGTATACTACATGAGACGTACATTCAATTTGTTCGTCCAACTGTTATTTGTCGGAACTACATGAGGAAAGGGTTAAACCTTGGTCAGACAACAAGGTACAGTGAATATTGACGACAAAGGACTAGACGTATGTCTACAGAGTCCTCCGTCCAGTCCACCAGATCATAAGGGTAGAGAAATTCTTAAAAGACGGTAAACAACATTAGGTGTGTCAGTTTCCGAAACCGTATTAGTTATTTCGTCTTCATATATAAAAAGACCTTAAGAGAACGAAAAATACTAGGTCACTTACAACCGTTAAACTAGAGACCAAGGAGACGGAAAAGATTTAGGTCAAACTTATAGACCTTCAAGAACCAAGTGTATGACAACTTCGGACCGACCTATTAAAACTCGTAATGAAACGATCGCACACTCTATTCACGTTAGCACGTCATCAAACTTGTAAGAAACCGTAACGGGAAGAAAATCTAACCTTACTTTTGACTAGAGAAGATCAGGACACCAGATTTATAGGATCTCTTATTCGTTCCAGTTATATAATTGACTGTTACTTCTTATAATAAAAGTAATTGACGACACAAGTTGACGGATCGATCCAGTGTTGAAAGTAATAGTAATTTAATATTTACCTTACAACGAATCTTTACTTTTACTTTCATTTCATTCCACTTTATAGTACTGTCTGAAAAGTAAACCTGATGTCACTATGACCTAATACATAAGGAAAAACATTTGTCTTCACAATAAAGGTTACTCAGATACACCCAAGGAGTTTAAATCACAGAGTTAGACTTCCTAAGGTCTATTTGGTATGATGGAACATAAACAACCCGAAGGAAAAAGAATTAAAGTCCGAGACACGAAAGAACGACAAATACGTTCAAAAGAAATCCATCTTACTTTATATCACCCATACCAAAGTTTTATAATTTTTATGTCAAGTTGGGACGAATGGACTCTATTTTGAACCTATAGAACTATGAACCTAATCCCTAAGTGTAAAAGAAAGGTAGGGTGTTTATGACTAGTAGAGAAATAAACGAGATGTAAAAGAAATGAGTAAGGTTTGTACAAATTAGTATGACAGAGCCGTCTTAAAGTAGGTCTGCTATCAAAGTCGAAGTGTAAGAAATCCTATTACGGTGAATAATATGAGTAGAGTGAAGATATTATAAGTATATTAAATGATGAAGTAAAAACAAATAAATTTTGTTAAGAAAATTTCATCTAAATTTTTCACTCCCTATGATACATTAATAATGAGAAAGAAGGACGTGTTGGATATACTTGTATTTAATCAAGTATTTATACTCTTACATAAGATGAAACTCTTGTGTCAATAAAATTTTTAGATAGGGTGAAACGTCGTCTAGAATCTTGTACCATTGTAATAATCGTTACTACCGTTTCAGTCTTATCTTGTTTAATTATAGGAACAACCCTCTTAGAGTCTCAAAAGTTAATCAAACCTTCTTTAGGAATAAACTGTTCAGAAAAGGACAATTAAGTAGTAGAAATGATTATACAAAAAGTTTCAGTTTATTGATACACTCAGTCTGTTTCCTTTTAATTCTGTAATATTTGAGTTCATAAACACGTAAGTGTAAAAAATTTTATAGAGGGTCTTCTCTGAGTAAGGAAGTTGAGGTGAACACCCAACCTTGTATCTATATATGAGTACATAAACTATCTAAGGCCTTTCTTCCGGTATTAAACGAAATACGACTCGATGAATATGTTCAATGGTCCCACTGTCATATTAAACGTTCATACAACTGAAGAGTTGTCTAAAATGTTCTACTTTGATCTATCCGATTCGTTTTACCGTAACTCTCATTTCAGTCTTTCTGACTTTCCGGTCGTTCGGTACCAATTCTTCGTCCACTTTTCCGTCCTCGTTGTGTATCGTTAACTACCAAACCTTTAACAAACTTTTACTAGAGTTGAGGGTTACAAACAGGAAAGGTTTGAAAAGGTTGCAAACAGACTATGATTAAAACTTTAAACTAATAAATGAGACGGGAAATAGTTCCCGGCTAAAAAGAAAGAAAGAAAAAGATTCTCAATATAGTCTTATAACTCTCGTCTTTTACGATAAGTGAAACAAAAACTAACAAAACACCGAGACTGTCACAGTCGGTGTATCTAATGAGTCAATTATTTATTAACAAATCTGAAATCCTAAAGTTTCCTATCATTTTATATTGTGATACTAACTTCTTGGATCTTGTTAACTCGATCACACTTGAAATATCTTTAAAAAGAAATATAAAAGTTTCGATAAGTCTTAAAATTCTTAATATAACATGACGTAATAGTACGGGATAAAAAAACGACATCTTGATTCTGAATTAAATCATTTTACCACAGGATCCGAATTATCGAATAAATAATATCTCAACTTAGACCTTGGGATTTTAATCTGTACATCTCATAATAACTGTAGATGTAGTAAGAGTATGTCGTATGTTCAGAATTTATTTTAAAATAAAAACAGAATAATAAGTAGATAGTATATCAGTCACTTACAACCTTGGTAAAAACCCTTAGAACTAATCGAGGTAGAAAAAAAAAAAAAAAATTACAAGGAAGTCTCTTATATGATGACAAATATACAGAGTAGAGCTCATCTCAATTTTTATTTTCGTTTTTAAGTATAGATAATTAATAAAAAGAAAAATATCTTGAGATATCACAATATACTTTTTTACGAATAAAACGAAAATAAAGGAAACAAAAGAAGTGGGAAAATAGGGAAGGAGGATAAAAAT
Organism: Capra ibex; assembly: GCA_006410555.1. Taxonomy (NCBI): domain Eukaryota; kingdom Metazoa; phylum Chordata; class Mammalia; order Artiodactyla; family Bovidae; genus Capra; species Capra ibex. The sequence continues at coordinate 33,484,997 of SJYO01004576.1, forward strand.
GTTGTCTTATAAATTTAACCTTCATAAAGTAGAGTATTAAAATGGTACAATTTCATTTTATATATTTGAGTGTACTAAGTAGTTTTATTTAATAATGTTAAATTATTTCTCATACAATAATTTAGTAAACTTTATATTTTCTAACAGAAAATTTCCCTCACTTGGGTAACACTAATGTATCCAAGTTCGGCTAAGATTGTACATGTCCTTTACATTTCCTGGATCTTATCTCTTCCGTCAAAACTTTTTATCGTTACAATATCGTGAATATGATGACTAAAATAATGAGGAATATTCCAATCTCATTATTTCTGACACTATCCAATCACATAATTTTGTCACACCACGACCGTATTTATATCTGTATATTTAGTTATCTCGTCTGGACTTTTACACCTTCATACGCCAGTTGCTTAAAACTGTTTTCGAAGTTCCATAAGTCACACCTTTTTTATTTCCCACAATTGTATTGACATAAAAGTATATTTTCTTACTTGCAAACGGAAACGGAGTATAGTATACATTTATGATTGAATTTTACATAGTACCTAAATTTACATTTTTGATTATGTTATTTTCTCTCTATCACGACTTTGGAACCCGACTTGTTTCCAAAGAATCTTGTGCTTTTCTTGTTTGTCCTTTTCTTCGTTTACTATTTAATATGAATTTGAGGTATTTTTAACTTTTCCATTCGGTATCAAGTCCCGAAAGGACTATCGAGTCAACCATTTCTTAGGCGGACGTCACGTCCTCTGGGGTCAAGCTAAGGACCCAACCCTTCTAGGTGACTCCTTCCCTATCCGATGGTTGAGGTCATGAGAACCCGAAGGGAACACCGAGTCGACCTTTCTTAGTCGGACGTCACACTCTCTGGACCCAAGTTTGGACTCAACCCTTCTAGGGGACCTCTTTCCTTCCCGATGGGTGAGGTCATAATACCGGACCTATTAAGGTATCTGACATATTAGGTACCCTAGCGTTTCTAGTTGAAAGTGAAAAGTGAAAGTTCGGTGTGTAATCTTTTTTATATTATCTACATACTTTTTTTACGTAGATCTGACATATTTATAGATAGTTTTGTTATTATTCTACTATTTTTAGGATGATTTTTGTATCCGTTTTATAAATTTATCAGTAAAGTATCTTTTTGTGTATACTTATCGTCTTTTTGTGTACTTTTTAGTAACTCTACAAGTTTTATTTTAGTGGTACTTTACGGTGTGTGTAAGTAAACTTGTCGAGATTAAATTTTCTAACTGTTATAGTTCATAACCGGTCTTATATTTCGGTGACTTTACAAGTACGTGTCGAGAACTCTTACATTTCACTATAGGAAACCTTTTGTCATCATCATAGAATGGTTCAATTTACATGCGAATAAGATGTTGGATCGTTACTGTGAAGATTCATAAATAGGTCTCTTTATTTTGGAATACAGGTGTTTGCGTAAATATGTCCTTAAAAGAATCGTTGAAATAAGGATAATCGGTCTTGACCTCCGTAGAATTTACAGGTTGTTATCTACTTTCTTATTTCTTTTATATAGATATGTTACACTATGATGACTCTTTGTTTTTCAATGTGCATTGAAGACGTAAGTTGTTGTACTTACTCAGAGATTTTCTATGACTCACTTCTTAGGTTTGTGATTTTAATGTACGGCTTACTAAATAAATATATTGAAGAACTTTTATGTTCGTTTGTATTTTTCCTTTCTCGGATCACCTAATGGACTACCCTCATTAAATAACGTTTTCCCGTACTCCCCTGAAAAGTTCAATATCTTTATAAGATATTGAACTAAAACCAAAACCAATGTTCCCATATATATATAAAATATCGAATAATTTGATTTGCAAATTTATCTACGTAAAATAATGTATGTTAAATATGGAATTATTGAAAAACTTTTTCTACTAATTTCTTTTGTTATGGGACCTCCTCCTATTTTGTTTGGAATCTAAATAATATTAATGATTAAAAATTTAATCACAATAATAAAAGTATAAGATTCCAAAAAAAAACGTCTTTTCATCGACCACTCCAACAGAAATAAATCAACTAACCAAAGAAAATACAACAAGATTCTCAACCATATGTATGTTTTTCGTAAAACTTACGTAGTTTAATATTTCTCTTGAATTTTTTTAAAAAAAAAAGACATCCTTTTATTACGTATCTTGACATAGAGTTAAATCAAGTTCTATAATTATATACTCATATCTATAATTGTATCAATACATTTAACTATTTACTTCAGAATGAGTCCCTTCTACCAATTTTTTACTTCTCGACTTAACTTTCAATCATCCACGCACAGCGTCACGAGGTTTCCAATGACGTTATCAAGAAATAAAATTGTGAGTTAATTGAGAGTGTGGTGAGGACCGTCTTTAATACTTGAGTTAAACTCCCTTTTACCTTCTCTTTCTATTTACTTGAAGGGTCAATGGGTTCCGAAACGATCAGAGACAGTCTCGAATGTAAGGAACTAAGATTCCTCTTAGAGAACTGATTCGCGGTTGATGTTTTTACAATTCCCATTATTCGTGGATTAAACTTCCGAAAAGATTACTAACAGCACATAAACTCCTCATCCGATAGGATAACTTTTTTTGGTCGAGTCTAGAAAATATAAAGATCTTTGAAGTCAAAGTAACTTTTTCATAGTAAAGCTAGTCTTTGTCTCCAGAAAACTTTTAAAGAACGTTATCTTATGGATCCCTACAAACTTCTTCAACTTAACTCTAGTTAGTCATACAAGTTTCCTTCTTAAATACCTCACGAAGGTTAATAAAAACTCGAGAATATCTTAAAGTTCTCTTTCTCCTCGTCATTTTTAATGTCCGACTGTAACTTCTCCTGACCACCTCACCCCGACTCAAACGACAATCGAATGGAAGAACATACGTCTTCGGTTAATTCTTATTTCTGGTGACCTTAGGTAGTCGACCGTCAATCTAGTTTCTTGGGACAAACCTCTTCTACACTATTACTAAAGACAAAGAACGTTTATTAGTAAACATTACAACCAGCAGACGACATCAAGACCATTACGGCTGGTACGTTTAACAAAGAAAAACCTTGTTCTCACACCTCCTTTTAGACCTAAATTATTTGAGTATATTCCTACCGGGAAAGATCTTCTCTGTTACTGAGGGACCATGAAAATCCTACACACCTGAAAGAAGTCACAAGAAATACAGTTATAACTGACTTAATCAAAGAATAATAACGACGTTATTTAGTGGTGTTCGAGTTACCCTCATCCTTTTGTGTGTAAATAATAGAATGTCAAGATTTCAAGTCTTCATACTGTACCCAGAGTGACCCAATTATAATGTCGTAGTCTCCCTGATGTAAGGACTTCTTGGATCTCTTTTAGGTGTAATAACGGAAAAGGTCAAAGACCTCCGGCGGACGTTAGGAACATATACGAAGAGATAAAATTTCGATCGTAGTATCGTAAGAGTCTAGAGAGAAACATAAAATGAGAAAACGAAGGTAGAAGGTATAAATTTCTTGGGGTCCTAGAAATTCAGACGGAAGGTTTATTAGGTCCTATTAAAGGAATATAATACCAGTAGACTAATCGTTGGAATTAAGGTAGACTTTCGAATTAAGATAGAATATATATCGTGTGTTATAAATAAAAGGTCCCGAATACATACTTTTAGAGACCCTTCGTAATAAGACGAGTAGTACCACTGATACGATCCCTCGGTTCTTACAGTGTTCAGTGTATAAATGGGTCAGGTTTACATCGATCCAACCTCAATCTTTCTAACTTAATTTCTGGAAAGTGTATGTGAGGATTATCTAATACTAAAAGTAATAATTATTACATGATTAATATACTATAACTACTCATATAGTTAACACACAATCATGCCTTTATAGAACCCGAACGGACCACCAAGTCGTCATTTCTTAGACGGACAATTACGTCCTCTGTACCCAAACTAGGGACTCAGTCCTTCTAGGGGATCTCTTCCTTTACAGATGGGTGAGATCGTGACAACGGACTCTTTAGGGTACCTGTCTCCTAGTACCACCCGACGTCAGATACCCCAGTGTTTCTTAGTCTGTACTGAATCACTGATTTATTGTTCCTTTTTAGAATCGTCGTCATTTGAATCGTACCGAGTCGACTTTTCGTAACTTCATCTTCGTTCCATAGACTTTAAAATTCTTAATGATACATAAAAAACATTCACAATTTCCAATAATCAAATCACTACGTGGACTTTTGTTTAAATTTCCAAATACGATTATTATCCATACTATATTTTGTAACTTTCATTTACTTTACTTATTTGTCGTTTAGGATACGATACCTTGTTCGCTACAGGATTCCATTCTCGGTAATCCTTTAAAAGGAAATAGAAACTCACTTAAATACCTTTAGGATAGTAACTTCGTCACACACTCTCTCTTTAAATTTTAAAGAGTCTCTTATATTATGTTCCTTCTTGTGTTCAGAGTGAATATTTCTACCTCTTCCAGTAAGTAGGAATTTTTACGAAGTCTAAACTTTGAAAAAAGTTTATATAAAATATTTACAACGTTTTATAATATAAATAAGTAGAGACAAATTTCAAAATACAATTTTTAAACGAGTTATAATATAACTAATATAATTAAAAGACAACGACAACATTATTTAACGGTGTTCAAACCGTCGAATTTTATCGTATCCAGATAGTGGAATATTTGGACAACTAGTCTTCAGACTCATGTAGGACCGAGTCGATATAATTTCGAGATAAACCTAAGAGTGTCCAGAGCTTAGAGTACCTAGTGTCGGAAAAACACCTTTTCCTCGAACACATTTAGTTACTTCGATACTCGATACGACACGTCCCGGTGGGTTTAGTCTTCCCAGTATCACTTCTCAAGACTGTTTTACACCAGGTCACCTCCTCCTTTACCGTTTGATGAGGTCATAAGATCGGTGTTCCTGTGACTTATAATACTTTTCCGTTTTTCTATACTGTGGTCTTCTCTTCCAACCTTCCACAGGTTATGTGATGTCTCCTTCTCACCTCCGGTTAATGATTATCGAAGTCTTTCTTACTCCACCGACCCGGTCTCGTCTTTACAGTTAATCAACAACAACATAGACCACCACGTTTATTTTAGACTATGATATTTCTTGTCATAATGTAGTCAAGTCAAGTCAGCGAGTCAGCACAGACTGAGAAACACTGGGGTACTTAATGTCCTGCGGTCCGGAGGGACAGGTAGTGGTTGAGGACCTCAAGTGAGTCGGAGTGCAAGTAGCTCAGTCACTACGGTAGAGCGGTCGACTAAGGATCTTACAGGTGCAAGAGAGAACGGTGGAGGACAAACTGGTGAAGGTTAAACGGAACTAAGTACCTGGACTGTAAGGTCCAAGGATACGTTATAACGAGAAATGTCGTAGCCCGGAAGGAAGATAGTGGTCAGTGTAGGTGTCGACCCATAACAAAAACGACACCGAGGTAGGGAAGTAAGAAGGACCTCAATAAAGAGGTGACTAGAGGTCATCGTATAACCCGTGGATGACTGGACTCCTCAAGGAGAAAGTCATAAGATAGTAAAACGGAAAAGTATGACAAGTACCCCAAGAGTTCCGTTCTTATCACTTCACCAAACGGTAAGAGAAGAGGTCACCTGGTGTAAGACAGTCCTGGTGTAAGGTTGTTATAATGTATCCTTGGACATCATAATCCAGGTACTTAGTTACATTTAACCTATACCAGTCGGTCTACCGTCGATCTCACTTGTAACTGTGGAATTCTTAGTCACTTGATTTTACTTACCCTTACCCACTTAAATTAAGTTCACTGGTAATATAGATGCATGACACCCGCTCTTAGGGAATCTTCTTTATCCCATCGGGAACATTAGTTGTTCTCAGACTTTAAGTCATGAACATCATGTTGTTGGAGTCTATACGTCTACTATGGTAAGATTACCGTCTTTTACTTCTCCTTGATTTCCTAGAGAACTATTGCCACCTTCTCCTCACTTTTTCGACCGAACTTGGAGTCGTAATTTTTGTTGATTGTAGTACTTTAGGTCAGGGAAGTGAGTACCGTCTATCTTCCCCTTTTCACCTTTGTCCCTGTATAAAACAAAAGAAACCGAGGTTTTAGTGACACCTACCACTGACGTCGGTACTTTAATTTTCTACGAAAGAGGAACCTTCTTTTTTCATACTGTTCTTTATAATATATCGTATAATTTTTCATCTCCGTAATGAAACGACTGTTTGCAGATGTGTCAGTGTCGATACCAAAAAGGTCATCAGTACATACTTATACTGTAAACCTGGTATTTCTTCCGACTTCCGGTTTCTTAACTAAGGAAACTTAACACCAAACCTTCTGAGAACTCTCAGGGAAGCTGAGGTTCCTCTAGTTCGGTTAGTTAAGATTTCCTTTAGTTGGGACTTATAAGTACCTTCGTGACTACGACTTCGAGGTTATGGGACCGGTGGAATACGTTTCTCGAAGGAGTAGCCTTTTCTGGGACTACGATCCTTTATAACCTCCGTTTTCCCGTTCCCCTCCGTTGTCTTTAATTCTACCAATCTATCATAGCGGTTGAGTCACTTGTACTTAAACTCGTTTTAGCCCTGTATCACTACCTGTCCCTTCGGACCGTACGACGCCAGGTACCCCAACGTCTCAGTCTGCACTAAAACCAGACTTACTGGTAAATACATATCCATCAAAAAGGTAGTCGATGTAATATTTCGAAAACATAGAATACGATGACACACTGAGAGTATCATGTATTCCATACTATGAACAATATCATTAACTAAGAACTTTTAATTTTTTTTTTAAAAATAACCTTTATAACGTCCTCTGGGTCCAAACTAAGGACCCAACCCTTCTGGGGGACCCCTTCCCTTAGAAGTCATAAGAACAGACCTCTTAAGTTATCTGTCTCCTTGGACAACCCAGACGTCAGGTACCCCAACGTTTCTCAGTCTATACTAACTCACTGATTGTGTGTGTGTGTGCGTGTGTGCGTGTGGGTGTGTGTGCCGGTCTACTTTCCAGTCTACTTTCAGTCTCCAAAAAGGATATATCAAAAACCTTATTTGAACGAAGATAGATTTCAATAAAAATAATGTTAAAATTACAAGGGTGTAAGTTCATTTTACTTTTACTATATTCCTCAATACGATTTACCAATTTTTATTGTAATCAGTAACGAAAGGACACACACTAAGTCATCCGTTAAATTTACTATTAGATCACTGTCAGAGATCCCTTTTAACTTATAGACGTTACTATGAGTTTTAATCTTTTTCCTCTATTATGTAGAGTTGGTATTTATAAGTTCGTACAACATCAGTTAGGGTGTAAGTGGTGACACCCATATTTTGGAGACGGTCCGTGAGACAGATCCTTACGACATCGTCACTTTATTTATTGAAGGTTTCGGACGACGTGGGTAGAAGTACGGTCTTCATTAAGACGTCAGTTGGGTGTATGTAAAGGTTCCCGTAAATACTCCCTTGTCCTAATAGATCTTAGGACCTCGTTCGAGTAGAGTATTCGATGATCTATTTTTTGGAACTTTTAATGATTGTAATTTCACTCGATAAGAGGAATCTAAGTTTAAGTTCCTATGATTCGAGAAAACTTGAATAGTCACAGATAAATACTCTAGTCACTTAAAACGAGAGTCACATTGGAGAAAATACGTTTAATTCGACTACACTAAGAAAAATTTTTTACAAGAAAAGACTTATCTAGTCTTCGGAATTTTGACTGGGTAGTCCCTAGGTGGTATGGTCCTACCCGTTTCTACGACGGTCAACTTTCCCTTCTCCTCACAAGAAAGAACTAGGAACTCGGGTGGGGAGAGTAATTTCGGAGACTCCTAATCCATCATAAGATGAGCGTTGATACTAAGGATCTCAAAAACACGTTACTCGGACTGTTTTGTGACTACGTCAGGACGTTATAGGGACGATTCCAGATAAGCGACGACTGGACATTCCTCTTAGAAGAACTCCCATAAAATTTTGTCTTAGGAAAAAGGTTTATTTACCATCTTTGGTACAATTGACCTCTAAATGAGTTAATATTACGAACGAGACTTTTCAGTCTACCTTCAGTTTGAAATAAAACTTAAGTGTTCCTATGACAGAAACGTTTTTCTGAAACCCGATTACGAAACCTAGTATTCGTAAAATATTTTCCCGAAAAGTCTTTCGTTTAGGACGGACCTTACTTAAAACTTCTTAGGGTACAGTTAATATGGTATACACAGTTAACGTGTGTATATCAGAATTATAAGTAAAAAACAGTATTTTACATTGGAATAAAGAGGAAGGTAACTTGGGGTATGAGGAGTGGTTTTTCTATGAAGTTTTTTTAGAGACGTAAAGGTATTCAACGATAATGTTGAAAACCCCCCTTTAACGACTTTACCAAATTATTATTATTATAAAAAATCCTATATAAAACGTGGATACTTTATTTGATATATTTCTCTCGAGTTAGTATGAACAGTCCTTTAAAAGGGACCTGATTCTCTCTGTTATAGTTACTTACAAATAGCTTTTCAAATTACAGAAATTCCGATCTCTACCTCTTTTTGTTTACAAAAGTGTTAAACGTGGTTACTAGTACATAGAAAATCAATTTTTTTAAGATTAAAAGTTAAAAATCAATGAAAAAGTTCACTATGACTTTGTAAATTCTTATTGTAAATACGTTTAACGAACATTCCCTTTATTAACTCCGTACCACCACGGACACCATTTTTTGATCGGACGTTTACGTCCCCTGTCCTCTACACCGAAGTAAGGGACCCAACCCTTCTAGGTGACCTCCTCCTGTACCGGTGGGAGAAGTTATAAAATCGGACCTCTTAGGGTACCGTCTCCTTGGACCACCCGATGTCAGGTGTTCCAACGTTTCTCATTCTGTGCTGACTTCGTTGAGTCGTATTCCTTTTACTCCAACTGTGTAACTGGTATTTTAAAAAGATGTTTTAATATATTAGATGGTAAAAAAATTCATCTACAGATTTTACATGTGCAACGTAACTCAAGTAGACGAACTGGTATCAGTAGTAATAAATATTCATCATAAGACATCATATCTCATACTTGTGAGACTTACATCAAGAAATATATGAGACATGTGTAGAAAAAAGTCTACATGTAAAATGTTTATAAAAGAGGGTAAGACACATAACAGAAAATCAAAGAAATACCATACGAAACTTCGTGTTTTCAAATTTAAAACAACTTCAGTAGAAAAAAAAAAAAAACCGATAAAAAAATAAGACATCAAACACGAAAACTACAAAATATAAACTCTTTACTTACGGATAAAGTTCCAGGACTTCCAAATGTGAATTATAAAGAAGATTTTCAAAATAACAAAAGTCAAGTCAAGTCAAGTCAGTGAGTCAGCACAGGTTGAGAAACACTGGGGTACTTAGCGTCGTGTGGTCCGGAGGGACAGGTAGCGGTTGAGGGTCTCAAATGGGTTTGAGTGCAGGTAACTCAGTCACTACGGTAGGTCGGTAGAGTAGGAGCCAGTAGGGGAAGAGGAGGACGGGGGTCAGGGCGGGTCGTATTCTCAGAAAAGGTTACTCAGTTGAGAAGCGTACTCCACCGGTTTCATGACCTCAAAGTCGAAGTCGTAGTCAGGAAGGTTTCTTTAGGGTCCCGACTAGAGGAAGTCTTACCTGACCGACCTAGAGGAACGTCAGGTTCCCTGAGAGTTCTCAGAAGAGGTTGTGGTGTCAAGTTTTCGTAGCTAAGAAACCGCGACTTGAAATAAGAAAATCGAAAATGTAAATCCAGGAACTAGGTAAAACTTAATACATACTAAACTCCCATTCAAGGTCTACGTAAGAAAACGAACACCTATGATTCGACAGTGTCGTGGTAAAAAAGTTCTTAAAAAAGAAAAGGAGATAACTTAACAGAACAACTTTTTGTTCCAAATTGTAAAAACTTTTTGTCACAGATTGAAAAAATTTTTTGTAAACCGGTACACTCCCAATTGAAGACTTGAGAAAAATAAAGTATTAAAATAAACATATTAAAACCGACGAGACCCGGAAACAACGACGAACGTTCGAAAGAGAAATCAACACCACACGTCCTAAGAGTAACGTCTTCGAAGAGAACAACGTCACGTGATCGAGAACCTGTGCACCCGAAATCATCAACCGAACACCCTACTCATCGACACCACAAGTCCAAATCAACGAGATACCTTACACCTTAGAAGGGTCTGGTCCGTAACTTGAGTGTAAAGGACGTATTCGTCTAAGAATTGGTAATCTGGTGGTCCCTGTTGGACTGACTTAAGATAAGGTAACCAGATATATCAAAAGAAATACGAACGGGGTGCAACAGAACCCATGACATCAAACTATCATGTAAAACTTTTACTCTTGACACACAGGAGGTTACAACATGGAAATAAACCCTTTTAAAACCGAGAAGTCCCAGTGAACGTAAAGGGATACTTAAAATACTAGTCGAAAAATAAAAAATACTAGTCTTAAAAACAATTAAAGACGTTTTTTGTTTTTCGTTAAAGTTTGACCCTAAAAGTAACCTTAACGAAAATTAGATATCTAGTCAAACCTCTTATAGCGGTAAAATCTACAAAGATAAACAAATCAATAAGAAATACAAGAGTGTTACTATAAAATTTTAAAAGCATCATATATTCAAAAGAAAGCAGTAGGAATTCATTAAACGATAAGAACTACGAAAACATTTATCTTAATAGAAGAATTAAAGTAAATATATAACAAGTAACTATCATACCTTTATGTTTAATAAAACATAGAACCGAAACTGATATACCTGGAAAAATAATCAAGATCATCAATGAATACATAAGGATTCCTAAAAGACACATGTCCCAGTACAGAGGACACTTATCTCTATTAAATGAAGGATTAAAGGTTAGTTCTATGAAAAGAAAAAGAAAGGAAAAATCCGGATTAATAGGACTTGTATTGGTGGGTACGTCACAACGTATTGTTACGGTTGGTTATGTCATATGATTGTGTATATATACCTTAAATCCTTCTACCGTTACTGCTGGGACATACGTTCTGTCCTTTTTTCTGTGTCTACACATATTACCTGAAAACCTGAGTCTCCCTCTCCCTCTCCCACCCTACTAAACCCTCTTACCCTTAAGATTGTACATATGATAGTACATTCTTAACTTAGCGGTCAGGTACAGACTGCATCCCACGTCG